>SKCR01030758.1:0-123254 GCA_019454045.1 Zanthoxylum bungeanum
ATAGCCTACGACGAAGGGATTGATAAACATATGTGATGACCTCGACTTGTATAGTTCAGAAAGATTGTTCGTGTTCTTCGCGAATTTGGAGATGGCCGAATTACGTACGTATAAGCTTGGCTTATATGACAAACGTGGACTTAGAGAGTCCCACAATATGAAGTGTACTGGTTGAGTACTTCGGTAGCCGATAATTTTTGATAAGAAATAATATTCGATATTATAATTATCAACCAAGATAATTAAGTGTTATTGGATAATATTGATTATTTACTTTGACCTAATTAGATTAATTGGATTAATCCAAAATTAC
Organism: Zanthoxylum bungeanum; assembly: GCA_019454045.1. Classification (NCBI taxonomy): domain Eukaryota; kingdom Viridiplantae; phylum Streptophyta; class Magnoliopsida; order Sapindales; family Rutaceae; genus Zanthoxylum; species Zanthoxylum bungeanum. Next base: position 314 of record SKCR01030758.1, read on the forward strand.
ACCAAGGGCTTTGTCATAATTTCATAAATATCTCTACCATTTGAGGATATTTTGGCAATTATAAATATGTAATTATAGGTGTATTGGCTTGATTTAATTGGATTACATCAAAGTGGCCCACATGTAATTAATCCATTAATTAAACTTTGTCTTGATTTAATTGGATTAAATCAAAGTGACAGACAAAGGTGATTAGTCACGCCTAATTATACATATTTGGATAAATTGGATTAAGCCCACATAAAATTGATTATAACTTTTATTAATTAAAAATTGCATGAGTTTTGCTATAATAACAAGCTTGAGCAATGTTTTAATTAAACTTGAGAAAGCTAAAAACAAGCAAGAGTTATAGAAATTTTGGAAGATCTCTATATTATTTCAATAAGGAGAAATCAAGATTGGATCTTGGAGTGAAACTTGCTAGCATTGGAATCAATGTTGGATTTTGGAGTCAAACTTTCTAACTTTGGAAGTTCTCCCCAATATTCCAATAAGGAGAAGTAGATTGGTAAGTTTGATCTTCTCCAAAAGCTATGTTTTCATTAGTGAATTATCATTAGTGAGACATATAGTGCTGAATTATATATTGGATACATAATAACATAGCTTGATGTTGAAATACAAATAATTAATTGTGTACGAATGCTTTGGAAGTATAAACACAATTTGCTTGTGATTGGGTCAAAATATTTATGTTAGACATAAATTTAAAATTAGAGTTTGGAGCGCTAGATGAAAGCTTGGTGTTATGGCTACCATTTTAGAATCACTTGACCACATTTGAGTGACCTAGAATTGTTCATGAGTCATTTCGTTGTGGGATTCTAATTTGATTTGTGTTTTGGATTCAAAATTTACACAAGTGCGTATTTAGAATAAATTTATATTTTTGTAACAATATTTGATATTTTGAAAAATATGATTTTTGTTCCTTAACATGTGTTGATATTGGTTTTGATATTAAAAATTAATTTAATGTGTTTGTAAGTGTTTAGGGAAGGTCGGAAGAATTTAGGGTTAAATACCTCATTTCCTTCATCTATTTGGAAAAAGTGCTGAAGGAAATCATTTCATTTGTAAAAAAAAAAAAAAAAAAGGAAATGAATGCCGCGCACTGTAGCACATAGTGCGCACGCGTCGTCTACGTAAGTGTTGAAACTTATTTTCTTCCCGTTTTTTTGAGTTTCTGGACTCCGATTCAGCCCCTGTTTTTTCCTATAAACACTTGTAATGGAATATATTATTTCATTGAATTATTTAAAATTGCACCCATGCTTGATATCAAAGGTTTAGACTCACTTTTGCTGCTCGGGACACCAATCTGACTCTTGGGGTCCCACATCCGCCCCTACATAATGGTATCAGTGCAGGTCTTAGCCACACAACACATGTTTCATGTTTGACATGTATTTGAATCTTTGCCTCTGTAATTTTAATTTAATTCTGCATAAGTCATATTGGATATGCATTGCATGTTTTAAATTAAAATCTTATTTTGACTCAAACATGTTAATGACTTGATTGTCATAAATATCCCATGATTATGTGATTACTTTATTTTAAGTAATAGTATTAATAATGTTGGAGCATTATAGGATGGTCCGTATTATCAATACAAAGATGAATGAGTTCTTACTTCTTATGTCTAAGACCATCATTATTATGAGGGTATAAGTGTTCGAAACTTAGGCTGCTCCAGTAAAACATTAGATGTAGCGTGATGAGTTAACATAGTTTTTGAAGTTGGTGCTTGAAACGCCAATCCGAATAATATATTATATATTATATTATTTATTAATAAAATAATTACATTTTCATTTCATATCTTATTAATGGTAATGTCATTATGCATATTAGATTAATATATAATTATGCTGAGAATGACATCGACCTTAGAGTAGTCTTGTAGTAATATTGGACACTAAATTGTCCGACATTGGGATAATATTACTATTATAAACTGCTCTTAAAGTAAATATTCCTAGTCGTTGGTTTTGGAATACGATCAAATTTCTATAACCTAGAAGACTAGCACATGTCGTATATTAGAATTGGAGTTCCAATGGTTTAACTCGATGTACCTTGAGTTTTAGAAATCGTATAGACATGTGGGTATTCGTTGGAGCGAATACTGAATGATTCACACGTGATTCCTAATAGTTGGAAATATACACCACCGTTAATAGGAATCTGCTTGAGTCGAGTAGCATATGTGATCATTTGACAATAGGATAACTGTAGACAACAGAACCTGGGCGACGCATGCTGTTCTAGACTGAGGGCCTAGTGGGAGTACGGAGTAGTCCGCGGGGAACTAAATCGGAGAATAATGGAGTCACCGCCCGGTGTGAACCGGGACAAAGATTTAAGGCCGCACTCACCCCTCGCAAGGGAAAACCTCAAACCGTTGGGTTCAGAATGGTCCCTTACTTATGTACTTGTGATGATATAATTTGTGCAATAAAACTAACCGAATCTACTCAATAATCATACACAAAGGTATTTAAATCTAACATGCATTCACTAAATAAATCCTATTCTAAGTTTGCATGCTTAAAAATAAGTCATCAAACGGTAAACACACAATATAACACAACAAGCATAATAAACCAACAAAACGAGTAAATAATTATTTAAACATAAACTAAACTAAACATCATGCATAAAGAATAAAGAAACAACATGCCTAAATAACATAATCATGCTTTGAAAATTAAATAGTAAACTAAACTAAATCATGCTTTAAAATAATAAATAAACAACCTAGAATTATAACATGCTCAAATACAAATTTGGATGAGACGAAATATGTGTTTCCTAAGTGGTACGTGGCGTTGTATCCCGAGTGCAAATCATACTATCGTCCATTCGGAATCGGCTATGAAATTTATGTTCGGGTTTCCATCCGATATACCACAAAAGGGAACACATATCCCGCTCATCAAACAATCACATCATGCCTCAAACGACTCTCATGCAATAATATTTTAAAATAAATAAAATAAAACGAAAGAAGATAAGTAAAAAGATGCCCTCATGTCTAACCTCTTTTGTCGTCTCAAGAAAGGGCGTTACACGTCCGTTGGAAGGGTGAATGATCCGCTACTTTTCCGATTTGTTAACTCAACATTTTTCCTCGTTGTTTTGATGTTTGGGCTGCTGTTTTAAGTCCGTTTCGCTGCCGTTTCGCTGCTACGTTTCAGGTCACTGTTTTGGTCGTTTTGTGGACTGTTTTGGGTGATTTGGGAGGCCAAAGGGGTGCAGTTTTTAGTGAATGATTTGGGGGTTTAAAGGGGGATTTTGTGCAGTTTTTTAGTGCAGTTTTTAGGTGTTTTTGGGGCTGTTTCGGGGTTAAAATTCTGGCCAAAACCGATCAGGTCAGTGGGCTGATTTGCGGCAGTAAAGGTGCAGTGCAGTGAGTGTTTTTTGGGACTGTTTCAGCCGTGAATTGATGGGTTGTGTGTGGGGGCTGTTTGTGCGACTTTAAGGGCGTGTATGGGACTGTTTTGGCGTGGTTTAAGGGCTGTGAAGGAGGTGGATGCGGCGATGGAAGGGCTGTGAAAGTGGCTTTGGCGTGAAGGGTGTAGAATCAAGGTGATTCTCGGCAATGGGAGAGGGGTTTGTCTTGGGGGATGCGGCAATGGTGCTTTGGGAAGGCCTTGGGCGTGCAAGAGGAAGCTTGAAGAAGGTCTTGGGCGTGTGAATGTGATATGAATGTGTTAGGTTTGTGAATGGTGGGGAAGGGCTCTTTTTATAGGCAAATGAGAGGGGACTTTCCTAATCCGACTAGGAATATGATTTCTATTGATGTGACATCTCCTTAATTGGTATCTCATAAGGAATAGATCTCCTAATTTAGGATGGTGATTGGATTTGATTAGGAAAAGGATTTAGGAGATTTCTTCTAATTAGGAATGGATTTAATTTAATTAGGAATGTATTTTATGGGATTTGATTTGATTTCTTTAATTTAGGCATGTGATTGAATTTAATTTGGAATGTGATTTAATTTAATTTGATTTAAGTTTTAATTTAATTTGATTTAAGTTTAATTTAATTGGTTTTAATTTAATTTGTGACATGTATTTTAATTTAATTTATTTTAAGTTTAATTTAATTGGTTTTAATTTAATTTGTGACATGCATTTTAAATGTTTTAATTATTTTGGATTGGGCTTGGTTTCTTGGGTAGGCTTGGGTATTTTGGATTTGGTTTGGGTTTGGTAGATGGTTTTGGGCCTAAGATAAGCTTTGAAACGGAAGTCCAACATGCAACCGAAGCTAAACAACGAGATAAAAATCCAACAAAATTTCTATTTTCCAATTTTACCCTTCCAACGTCCGTTTCCCGCGACTTTCATGATTAAAGAGGTAGTGCCTCCATACGAGACTCATCATCGGGCTAATATGCAAAAATGCAATGCCTACAATAACATTGACTTTTGTGTGAGATCCTCCACACTTAGATGCCATATATGTCAGAAACCTTTCATGGTTCGGCTTCTATATATTTATTGGGTGTGGACCAATGCACTCGTGAACTAAGTGCGTATCAAGATAGGATCCATCGGCCCGTATGTGTTTGGATAATTATGACCCATAGCATCACTATTTGTAAAAGACATTGTGGTTTTGTACAAATTAACTATGTGACAAAGTAAATGGCTATTTTATCATTTTGTAATTAGATTACTTGAATATATATAAATGATAAAAGTCCTTATGATTAGTTCCGGATTAATAAGATATGAGACACTATCAATCCATGAACGGTTTAATCATTAAATATCTCTAGTCGTAGCATTATCGAAGACTGGACATCGATAATGTGAAATAGACTAGTATTGCACTTGTGCGCGTTATGGAAGCTTAACGACATAATTCTCATATATTTAAGTATTGGATACTTATGCAAGTGTGATAAGAGGTTATGTCTGCCGATGGTACGGAAACAGGTTCGCTCTGGATAGACCCATCAGAGTCTCATTGGTAGTATGACTATGTGTCTATGGGAATCCAAATCAGGGTAGGTGTATTTGGTCTTAACCTGAGACTTGCATTGCTAATACTTGCGACAATCAGTACACTTTGGTTTTGGTCATCGGAGGCTTTAACAGGTTTTGTGTACGCCACTTTTGGGTTTATTGAGAATCGTAGTGTATTGGGTGTGATGTCAGGATGGAAGTATCACTTCAGTCATATGAAGATGATGATCACGCAGGGATACAAAACTTGTACTCTTAAATGCTGCAGTTATCGAGATAATATGACAAGGTCATGATTATCCGATTACAGAGACTAGTTGCTAGTGATCTGATATATGCTTCGTACGGGGCAGACAATATTTCAGCCTCAGGCCTAGCATGTGACATCTGATACTGGATCGTAATATGTAATACTTAGTATACTACGCTTGATAAAGATTATGTATTCCTTAAAAGAATATTTCTGGAGAATTAGGTAGGAACGATGCTTTGCTAGAAGCCAACCATGTCTTGTAAATCGGTAAGAACGTGGTACTAGGTACGCATATGTTCAGATAGTCCGACGACTGGATTTACTGCCAACATATCCAGAGATCTCATGGGTCGCTTCCCAAAGATTCACCGATGATATTTGACTCAAACAGAATTAATCATGATTGATTATGAGAGAGAGTAAATTAATCTGGGATTAATTACGGCAAGAATTTATCTGGGATAAAATTCGAATAGAAGAGAGAGAACGATTAATTTGGAATTAATCGATTAAGTAATATATTAGATATATTAATTGAAATTAGATTTCAAAGCGGAATTAAAATTGGATTTTAATTCTGGTAAACGAATTAATTTTGAATTAATTCGTAAGCGACTTTCATAATAATTTTGCTAAGCATTATTGTTTAATTAAATTGGATTTAATTATGTCGTAACGGCAAATTCATTTATTTCAGAATTAAACGAACCCGAGCCCGAGTGAAGTTGCGTGTTGGGATTATTCGACTTAAATTTGGAATTTAAAAGTGGTGGGACCCACTTGACTTACATCACACATTTGACATGTGATGGAAATTGTTAATTGTTGAGTGTAAGCTTAGATTGCTTGTAAATCACACTAACCAATCTCAACACACTTCATTATTTTATTTTTGACATTAAACTATATACCAACTTTGGAAGTTGACTTGGAATATAGATTTTAGAAATCAAAATATCAAAGAAACCAAAAAAATAGCTCTTCTTTTTCTCTTAATGCCGTGAGCTAGGGCTCATTGTTTTTGATTTTTTTGCTTCAAAGAAACTTCATTGCTAGCACATAAGGAGTCAAGATAAAGGTGATATGGATACTTACCCTTGAGTTGGAACTCATCTTAAAGCTTGGAGCTTCCACAAATGATCAAAAATTTTGAACTTCATACATCCATCAAATCCGATCATTTTAAGTTTATTCCGTAACTTCTTTGAATATTCACACAAAAAAATCATCTTAGAGATCCTTGGCATGTTCTAGGAACACTAACAATGGTATCAAGAGCCTTTTCTAAGCATGATTTAGTTTTATGGTTTATATACTGTAATTTGGGGTTTTTGTGTTTGGAGCATGATTTCTTCAAATTGGTTGTTTGGTTGAGCTTGGATGATGATGAATTAGATTTATGCATATTAGGAATTGAGAAAATGAATTGGATAAAATTTTCCCTAATTTCCTTAAGCTTGGCCGAAACTACCCTAGCATGTATCATGGTGATTTTTTTTTTTTGAAAATTAGACAATTGTATGTGTTGTTGGCATGAAATGTATGATAAATGTTGATTTAATTGGATTGAAATCAAATTGTGTGATATTTTCTTGTCAAAAACCGTGAGCATGATAAGCATGTATAGATTGATTTTGCTTCAATTGTGTTGGACATGAATTGAATATATTAAAGCATGATTAATTAGTTTAATTGATGTTTTTGAAATATTGGTTTAACTAATTAATTATGGCAATTACACTTTAATAAATTAATGTGATATTTAGAATATTATGTTAATAATAAAATTAGTCTTTAAATTGGATTGGGCTAATATTATTGTATTTGGGCTTAATGGGCTTGGTTGGGTCACACTTGGTTTAGGACAATTGGACTGGATCCATATTGGGCCTAAAACCATTTCATAAAGTCCAAATATAATAATTGGGCCTTTAAATATTTAATTGGGCCTAATGGGCCTAAATTGATTTTATGGCAAATGGTGATTCCTAAATTAGGCCTTGGCATTTGGGTTTGATCCATATTGGCCAAAGCCCATGCCTTAAGAATTAATTAAAAGCCCATTGGACTTTAATTAAATTGACATTGGATGTTAATTGGGCATTTGAGACCCATTAAGATTGGATTTAAAATCTAAGTCTAAAAGGCACATAAATAAGTGTAATTATTTAAATTGGAATTAAATTAGAATTTGTATTGAATACAAATTAAATTAAAAGGCACATAAGGACTCGCGCAAATCAAATCGTTATTTGAATATTGGATGGTCATTAATTCAAAGATTAATTAATTGGATTAGATTGATTGAATAACATGCTTTGTGTGAATACATGGATGTATTGTATGAATAATGTATATCAGATGGATATTAGAAGGGTGATGGCAATTTTGGAAATTGTTGTAATAAATTTAGAATTTATTAAATTGGACATGCGTGTCCAACCTATTATCTCTTTTCGCATTGTATTTCTCTTCTCACCAATTCCCCTCAATGTTAATGAGGTTTCTTTGATGTATTATGTAATTGGGTAGAAGTAAGAATAGTGCTAGCGGGAGAGAGGAAAAAGAGAGATTTGTTCTAGGAACAATTTGTTACATATCCATCCGGATATCATTATTAATTTATTTCGCGCCTTATTATGCTTTTAGAATGCATGCTTAAGGGTGTATGATGAGACTTAATCAAAGATAATAAATTGGTTGCCAATTTACGCAAAAACCCTCAATCAAATATTAAGCGTTTTCTTTTCCATTGAGTGATTCTTTCTCAAGATCCAAGATTGACATTGGTTTGTTGGCCAAAGTCAAGATCAATGTCCATCGCGGATGTGTTTGAACCACGAAGGCTTTGTTATATATCGCATGTCTTGGGTAGTTGTGATTTGTTGACCAAAGTCAAGGTCACTTCTGTACATCGACGTGGATTACGAAGCTTTCCCACTGTCAATGGGTCGCACTTAACTGGAATCATTAAGCTTGTTGAGCCAAAGCCAAGGCTTGGTTGATTTAGAGGAAAAGGTTAGGAAATATATTGGATATATTTACATATATTGGATATATGTTTCGGACTTGGAGGTCCACCTACCAGATCTAGGAATTGGATGGGATCCAATTGATCTTAGAGATCTACTTAGTTAAGTTTCATACAACTTGTTGGCCAAAGTCAAGGTTGTATGTTATTTAACGGAATCCTAGCCCACTAGGAAACTAGGTTTCCCGAGTACTCAACAGAGGGTTATAGGCTCGTCGAAAAATAGTGGGAGGCCAGTATTAAATTTGCAATTTCGTTTAATACTTGCCAAAAACGCGCTTTCAAATTATTTTCGTCATTATATATTTATATTAGTTGGACTAATATTTTATTATTTTCGTTTAACAGTTGGATTGTACCCGAAATCGTTAATTGAATAGTTAGAATATTGCGATTAAGATGGCTGGAAAGATCAACATTAGGGATATTATCATGGGTGAAAATGTCTTTAACGAGGCGAACTTTCCTGACTGGGATATGAACCTCAGGATTATCCTAGGGGCTGAGAAGATGCTCTATACGATAGAGAGACCTCTCGGACCTAAGCCTGGAATTGAGCAGCCACTTGAGCTTGAGCTTTGGAAGACTCACAGTGATGACAACTCAACTGCTCAATCCGTCATGCTTGCTGCAATGACCCCACAATTTCGTCGTCAAAACAAGGGAACAAGGGATTGGATCCCTACGAAATGATGTTGAAATTGAGGGACCTTCACCGATCTAACCTTATATCGCAGAAGTAGGAATTATAGAAGAAGCTCTTTCGCTCTCGAACGTCAGAGGGTACATTTTTCGAGCACCATGTGTCATAGATGATTGCTGACATCGAACAGCTGGGTCAGCTGGGCATAACCTTTGAGGCTGAGACTTCCATAGATTTGATCTTACAGTCTCTTCCTGACAGCTAGAGCGGGTTCATCATGAACTATAATATGATGAGCCAAGAAAAAACTATTGGAGAATTGATGGCAATGCTAAAAGAGACAGAAAATGAGCTTTTAAAGGGCAAGGAGCGCGAGGCGCACTTCGCTTCGACATCTCAGAATGCCAAGGCTTGGCCAAAGGCTTCTGGAGGTGTGAAGAAGAAGAAGAAGAGAAAGGGCAAGGCCAAATCATCAAAGTCTTCTGGGAAGGCAAATGACAAATCCCAAGATGTCTGCCTGCAGTGTGGCAAACGGGGTCACTGGAAGCATGAATGCCGTAAGTACAAGGCGCACATGAAGGAAGTGAAGGCGGGCAAGGCTCCAGCTTCATGTATGTTTGTTATTGAAATAAACATGTCTAATTCTAGTTTTAAAAATTGGATTTTTGATTCTGGTTGTGGTACTCATATATGTACTGATGTGCAGGATCTGCAGATTAGCAGGAGACTGGCTTCATGAGAGATCGACCTCTGAGTTGGAAATGGGACTAGAGTTACCGTTTTGGCTGTTGGGACCTATATTTTAGAACTGCCTTCGGGGCATGTACTTACTTTATCAGACTTTTATTATGTACCTAGTTTGACTAGAAACATTTTATCTGTATCTTTTTTTACCCAATGTGGGTATACTTTTGTATTCAGAAACACCAGATGTTTTTTTATAAAAATAATTTTGAGATATGCAGTGCTGATGTTAATAATGGTATTTATATTTTGAATATAAATCAATCTCAAACATATAACATGACAAACAAAAGGCTCAAAATGAGTAAAACAGATGAAACTTATCTATGGCATTGTCGTCTGGGACACATAAACAAGACTCATATATCCACACTTTCGAAGAGTGGATACTTGGAAGGATTTGATCCAAATTCATACGACGTCTGCGAATCTTGTTTATTAGGCAAGATGCCTAAAACGCCTTTTAGCGGTAAAGATGTTTGTGCCACCGAACTGTTAGCCCTCGTTCATAGTGACGTATGTGGGCCCATATCTAGCCAGGCTAGAGGTGGATATGAATACTTCGTAACCTTTACAGATGATGCATTACGTTATGGTTATGTGTATCTTATGAGACACAAGTCGGAAACTTTTGAGAAATTCAAAGAGTTTCGACATGAAGTAGAAAAACAGACCGGCAAAAGTATTAAAACATTGCGGTCTAACCGTGGCGGCGAATACTTGAGCAATGAGTTTCTCGATTACTTGAAAGAATATGGTATTCTTTCACAGTGGACTCCTCCCGGAACACCTCAATTAAATGGTGTGTCCGAACGGAGAAACCGAACTTTATTAGACATGGTAAGGTCTATGATGAGTCGCATTGAGCTACCAATTTCCTTATGGGGATATGCATTGAACAGTGCAACACTTATTTTGAATAAGGTTCCGTCAAAGTCTGTTGTACAGAATCCATATGAAATATGGACAGGAAAAAAACCGGGTTTCTCATTCCTGAAGATTTTTGGATGCTTGGCATACGTTAAACGTTTGGATGGTACCAAAATAGAACCCAAATCAGATAAGTGCCTATTTGTAGGTTATCCTAGGGAAACCAAAGGATATTACTTCTACAACCCACAAGAGAACAAGGTATTTGTTGTTCTCCATGCGGTTTTCCTTGAAAAAGAATTCCTAAATGCAGTGGTAAGTTGGAAGAAAGTATAACTCGATGAAAATCATAGTGATATTGTTCGTGGCACCGACTCCCAAACGGAACACGAGCAGTTCATCAGGGATGAGACTGTACCACAATCTTCTAATACACAAGAACCGTGTAGATCAGAGAGAGTCAGAAAATAACCTGAGAGGTATGGGTTTCTGATCATTAATCTTATTGAGGATAATGAGCTGGCTACATATGAGGAAGCGATATAAGGTATAGACTCCACTTTATGGCAAGATGCCATGAATTCCGAAATGGATTCCATGTATACCAACCAAGTTTGGACACTGGTTGATGCACCAGAAGGCGTAAAGCCTATTGGTTGTAAATGGGTCTTCAAGAAGAAGACCGACATGGATTGCAACATACAAACATACAAAGCTAGGCTTGTAACAAAAGGGTATTGTCAATGACATGGTGTCGATTACGATGAAACTTTTTTTACCTTTTGCCATGATTAAATCCATTCGGATAATGCTTGCTATTGCTGCATATTTCGATTATAAAATATGGCAAATGGATGTCAAAATCGCTTTCCTTAATGGAAACCTTTTGAAGGATGTTTATATGCAACAGCTTGATGGTTTTGTTGTACCAAAACATACAAACAAGGTTCACAAGTTATATCGATCCATTTATGGATTGAAGCAAGCATCGCGTTCTTGGAACCAACGTTTTGATGAGATCATAAAAGAATATGATTTCATTCAAAATGAAGATGATCATTGTGTATATAAGAAGGTTAGTGGGAGCGCACTGACATTCATTGTCCTTTACGTTGATGATGTATTGCTTATTGGCAATGAAATTCCCATGCTACAATCAGTGAAAGGTTGGCTTTCATTAAAATTCTCCATGAAAGATCTGTGAGAAGCAGCCTTTATTCCGGGAATAAGGATCTACCGGGATAGATCTAGAAAGCTGCTTGGACTCTCATAGAGTTCGTATATTGACAAAGTGTTGAAGAGATTCAACATGGATCAGTCTAAGAGGGGACTGCTACCAGTGTCACATGGCGTCTCTCTATCTAAGGACATGTGTCATAAAACTCAAAATGAGAGAGACAACATGAGTCGGATCCCGTTCGCTTCTGCAGTCAGATCGATCATGTATGCCATGATATGTACTCGACCTGATGTCTCATATGCTTTGAGCATGTGTAGTCACTATCAGGCCGATCTAGGTCATGGTCACTGGGTTGCGGTTAAGAACATCCTTAAGTATCATAGACGAACTAAAGATGCTTTCTTAATCTATGGAGATGGAGAACTTGAGGTGACTGTATTCACCGACGCAAGTTTCTAAACCGATAAAGACGACTCTAAGTCGCAATTAGGGTACATATTTTGTTTGAACAACGGAGCAGTGAGTTGGAAATCATCCAAGCAAGAGACTGTTGCCGATTCAACAACAAAAACAGAGTATATCGCTGCAGCTGAAGCAGTAAAAGAGGCAGTTTGGATCCAAAATTTCCTAATTGGATTAGAAGTAGTTCTATTATCAGCTGAGCCCATTTCTTTGTATTGTGATAATAACGGGGCTATAGCGCAGGCTAAGAAACTGCGGTCTCATCAAAGATCCAAGCATGTACTTCGACGTTTCCATCTGATTCGTGAGATCATTCATCATGGCGATGTGAATATCGAAAAGATCGCTTCAGATGACAACATTACAGATCCGCTGACGAAAGCCATCTCTCAGTAAAAGTTTGAGCGACATGTACATAGTTCAGGTGTTAGATACTTGAGTGATTGGCTATGAGCCAAGTGAGAGATTGTTGGACAATTATGACCTATAGCATCACTATTTGTAAAAGACATTGTGGTTTTTGTATAAATTAACTATGTGACAAAGGAAATTGTTATTTTATCATTTTGTAATTAGATTACTTGAATATATATAAATGATAAAAGTCCTTATGATTAGTTCCGGATTAATAAGATATGAGACACTATCAATCCACGAACGGTTTAATCATTAAATATCCCTAGTCGTAGTATTATCGAGACTGGACATCGATAATGCGGAATAGACTAGTATTATACTTGTGCGCGTTATGGAAGCTTAACAACATAGTTCTCATATATTTAAGTATTGGATATTTATGCAAGTGTGATAAGAGGTTCTGTTTGCCGATGGTACGGAAACAGCTTCGCTCTGGATAGACCCCTCGGAGTCCCATTGGTAGTATGACTATGTATATATGGGAATCGGAATCAGGGTAGGTGTATTTGGTCTTAACCTGAGACTTGCATCGCTAATACTTGCGACAATCAATACGCTTTGGTTTTGGTCGTCCAGGGCTTTAACAGGTTCTGTCTGTTGTGAAGCGACTGCGAGTGCGCATGGGAAAATTTAATAAATCAAATTATGATGCTGCTATCCCTTTTCCCAAGACCCATTTGTTTTGATTAGTCTACAAGCTTAGGCATGTCACTATATATTCTAAGCATAAAAACTCATAAAACATGCAAAGAACAAAAACCTAAACATGCTAACTATCATAACAACTCTAATTAAAATAAAGAAAGAAAAAGACTTACTTGAACCGAAGACTCCTCCAGTCCTCCCTCCAATCTACAAGCTTTTCTCGAACTCAGCAAGCTCTTCCACGTTCCAAAGAGCCACCCAAGTGTGTGGCCTCCAAAGGTGCACACACCAAAGCCAAAACTCAACGGCAAGACTACGCCTTTAGTGCATAGGTATTTTGCCCTTGGTGCTAGCCTAGGCAAATACCTCAAAACTTTTAACTCGAGGTTCCTCTAGTCAATTAGACTTAAGGATCCTCAAAATCAGTGGCTTACTCTTAAACTTTAGAGTTGCTCACTTATATAAACCCAATATATGAAAGGTTTGGTGCAAAAATTTGTAAAGAATTCTTTGGGTTTATATAGGTGCTCCAAAGACAACAAAATTAATTAAGAATCCGATGTGGGATAAATGCTAATTTAATATTAGCCATCGGATCTTAATTTAGTGGTTTAATGAGATTATAAAACCCTAATAAGAGTTTGGGCCGAATTGGAATTCAAAACAAATAACAAAAAAAATTATTATTCATTGTACTATTTATTTATTTATTTCAATTCCCAAAGTGCCCCTATCATTATTCACCAATCCCTAAGCCACTATGGAACCTCATAAATGATTTGTTCAATAATTAAACACATTGAACCATTTATAAACAATTCCTACAGCAATCATATATGATGTTAAATTTGTATTGTGCACTGTTAACCATTGATTTCGACTTTGTTGTGTGTGACCGTTTGGGTTCCCCTCAAGTTGGACATGAAATGAATCGTGATAATTTAATCGAACATAAATTATCCTCCGATCAGATGGTCGTTCGATTTCAATGACTAATGTTGACATCTAGCAACATGCCAAGGCCCCCAAATGAGAAGGAAAGATATATATATATATATTCATTCTGTATGCGATTTACATATGATAAGGTCCATCCCCTCACTGTATCCCCACCATTTGACCTAGGGTATGGAAAGTGTCCACCCATATAGTCAAATGTATGATTTTTTTTGTGTCATGAATCATACTAACCCAAGAATCTCACATGATTCTTCCCATGCGGCCACAGTCTCAAGCACTGATCACACATATCAACCTGCGAACTGGAATACTACTCTTATAAGAAAATATTATCCGAGAGAGGCGATTCCCTGTTGTATCTTTACAAACTTCATGTGTTTCAACAAATGACCCATTCATACCCTTATGACCAGATCTTTTGAACCGGGGAAGGAGAATATTAAAGTTATTTGATCCACACATAAGATTGTAAAGACCTCAAGTCTAAGGACTAGTCATACAATCGATAAATGAAAGTTCTCACAGACAAATGTGATAAACACTCCATGTGAAAACTTTCGGCGGTCAGTTCGATGGACACGAGCAACTCATGCATCCATGTGATACACCGAACGGACGGATCTCTGCTAGTAGCCTATGAGATCGGCTACCACACTTAAGGGCGGATCATATCATCATGCTAGTCTCTCCGCTTTGTGAACGCCCAGATTATTCATAAAACTATGACTAGGAACGTTTAAGAGTAATGATTCTCATAAGGCGTGGAAGCCATCATCTTATTACTCAAAAGGCTCTATTACAGTGTTTAATGATTCATATAAGTTATGTAAGACACGAATAATAAAGATTGCCATTTTATTAATTAATGAAAATAGTGCAAATACATGTACATATAACCCATCCACAAGTTGGGTATATGGCATATCCCTAATAATCTCCCATTTGCACTATAGCCAACTAGTATGAATCTAGACACCATACTCTTGGGGTGTGCCTATCATGCTTTTGTTGAGTCGGCCTTTTAGTCAGAGAATCTGCAAGATTATCTTCTGTGGGTATTTTCTCTACAATAACTTCTTTTCTCTCAACAATCTCCCTGATGATATGAAATCGCCTGAGTACATGCTTGGATTTATGGTGGGACCTTGGTTCCTTTGATTGAGCAATGGCGCCCGTGTTGTCACAGTACATTGTGACGTCAATATTTATCGCGGGAAGCACTTTTTAGCTCGGTGATGAACTTCTTTATCCAGACTGCTTCTTTAGCTGCCTCAGATGCTGCAATATACTTGTCTTCAGTGGTGGAGCCCGCTGTAGTTGACTGCTTTGAGCTTTTCCAACTAACAGCTCCGCCATTCATAGTAAACAGATATTATGTTTGTGATATCCCTATCAGTCTGAAAGCTCGCATCACAGTAACCAATGACTTTCATCTCAGAACAATCTCCGTATGTCAAAAACACATCCTTAGTTAATCTCAGATACTTGAGGATTGTTTTGACAGCTGCCCAGTGTTGTTCACCAGGATTTTCCTGACACCTGCTCGTTATGCTAAGAGCATAAGAGACATCAGGTCTTGTACATAGCATGGCGATCGATCCTATTGCTGAAGCATAAGGGATCATACTCATACGCTCTCTATCTGAAGGAGTATGTGGACATTACTCCTTAGATAATTTGATTCCATGACAAGTAGGTAAATTACCTCTTTTGGAATCTTCCATTTTGAATCTTTTCAAAACTTTATCTATGTACGTAGATTGAGAAAGTCCTAACAACCTCTTAGATCTATTACGATAGATCTTAATGCCGAGGATGTAGGCTGCTTCTCCTAAATCTTTCATGGAGAAATTCTGAGATAACCATTGCTTGGTGGCTTGCATCAGGGGAATATCATTCCCGATGATTAATATGTCATCGACATATAATACAAGAAATATAACAGCACTCCCACTACTTTTCCTGTAAACACAAGGCTCGTCTATATTTTTGATGAAGTCAAATTCTTTGATTGTCTCATCAAATCATATATTCCAACTTCTGGAGGCTTGCTTGAGTCCATAAATGGATCATTTAAGCTTGCATACTTTATTATGATCATCATTAGATGCAAACCCCTCAGGTTGTGTCATATAGACTTCCTCTACGAGGTTCCCATTAAGGAAAGCTATTTTGACATCCATCTGCCAAATCTCATAATCAAAGTGTGCAGCTAGTGCCAGTAAAATTTGAATGGACTTTATCATTGCAACATGCGAGAAGGTTTCATCATAGTCAATTCCTTGGATTTGTCTATAACCTTTCGCCACCAACCTAGCCTTATAGGTTTGGATGTTGCCTTCTGCATCAGTTTTACGCTTGTAAATCCACTTGCAGCCTATGGATTTTATCCCTTCAAGTGCATCCACCAAGTCCCAGACTTGATTCTGATACATAGAGTCTATTTCGGATTTCATGGCCTCAAGCCACTTGACTGAATCAATTTCACGCATTGCTTTGTCATAACTAGTGGGATCATCATTATCAATGACCCGATCATGTTCCTTATCAATATGGAAACCATATCTTTCCGGCTAATATCTTTCCCTACTAGACCTTCTAAGTTCATAACCTTGTGGTTGTTCCGTCGCTGCCTTTTTGAGGGGCCTAGGGTTTAGTTTTATGTTAGTTTGTTCTTCTCGTACCTCATCGAGGTCAAGTCTACTCCCACTATATTTCTTGAGAAGGAATCATTCTCTAGAAATTTAGCATTTCTTGAGACATGTTCTTTGTTCATTTGGGACGTGGAACACGTATACTCTTGAGTTCAAGGCATATCCTATAAACTTACATTTAACTACCCTGTCATCCAATTTGTTAGTTTGTGTGAGCTTAACATATGCGTCACATACCCAAACTCTTAGATAACTAAGACTAGGACATTTCCCAGACCATAACTCATATGATGTTTGACTAACTGTCTTGGAAGGAACTTGGTTTAGTAGTAGTGTTACAGTTTCTAAAGCAAGACCCTAAAATGAAAGAGGTAGATCTGTGTCTGGCATCATTGATCAGACCATATCTAATAATGTCCGATTTCTCCTTTCGGAGACCCCATTATGTTATGGAGTTCCCGGAGGAGTCCACTGGGAAACAATGCCATTTTCTCTCAAGTAATCTTGAAATTCATCGCTTAAGTATTCACCACCTCGGTCAGACCTTAGTGACTAAATACTTTCATTAAACTGGTTTTCTACTTCAACTTTGAAGACTTTGAATTTCTCAAAGGCTTCAGATTTGTACCACATAAGGTACACATACCCATATCGCGAGTGATCATCGATAAAGGTAATGAAGTAGGAGAATCCACCTCTAGCGGTGACTGACATTGTTCCGCATACATCAGAGTGTATGAGTTCTAATGTCTCCGCTGCATGCTGTCATTTACCTTTGAAGGGTAATTTGGTCATTTTACCAAGTAAACAAGACTCACGAGTTCCATAAGGTTCATATTTGAAGGGTCTGAAATACCCATCCTTATGTAGCTTAGTTAATCTTGTTTCATTGATATGACCTAAGCGACTGTGCCATAGAAGTGATTCATTGAGATTATTCGAGTTAACGTTGTATATATTAGAGGTTGAACATTCTTTGTTAGTTTGTAAGACATAGATACCATTATTCAAAATACCATCTCCATATTTTATTTCATTGAAATAAATAGAACATTCATTACAACTTATTAGGCATGAAAAGCCTTTATTAAATAAAGAAGAAATTGAAATGATGTTCTTTACTAGAGAAGGTACATAAACACAATCTTCTAAGTCTAAAACTAAACCATTCGGAAAAACTAATGAATAAGTCCTCATGCACAATGCAGCCAGTTTTGCTCAATTACCCATGCGTAAGTCAACCACCCCATGACAGAGTCTCCTACTGTTTCTCAGGCCCTACACATTGTTACACAAGTGAGTCCCACAATCGGTGTCAAGCACCCAAGTAGAAGGTTCAGAGTTTTGAGAATATAGTTCAATCATATACAACATTGATGAGTGGTAAATCTATCACTATTTCCCACTCATTTAACCTAATATTTTGTATAATTTCTCGGGTTTTGTGAACGTTTTGATATGTTTTGTGTTATTTTACAGATAAATAAAGTTGAGAAAGCATTGGAAGTAATTTGGGGCCAAAATAGAGGAAAAATGACAAAAGGGCAATTCGGTAATTTGTCCGCGTCGCGACGCCTAAATAATTGATTTTCTTTTTAAGGGTAATTCTTTAGTTTGTTTATTGAGTCTTAAGCTTAATGCTTTTTGTTGTCTGATCACCAATAAGATTGATTTGGTAAACTTAAAATGAACTAGACATAGGGATTTTAGGTTTTAGCCTTAGATTCAATAGCCCACGATCTTCTTTGAGGATAGATAACCCTTTAATAGATTTCCTTGCAGGATAGACATATACATGTCGGGCGGGGGTAGCCATAATTGGAACTTAATCTTAATAAATCTAGGTAATTTGGTTGACATAGACATATGGTTCAATTGGGTTATACTGGGTATTTGCGTCTGACCATCGACAGAGGCTTTTGCATATTTTCGTGTTCCAGGTTAGCAAATTAATTTATTACACATAAATAAGAGAATCAATTCATCTTTATAATAATTTTGTGTGGAGTCACGACCCTAGATCCTAAGTCTTTTCTTTTATTTTCCTTAGTATTTTCTTTTGAGTCTGTTTTTATTTTATTTTGCAAAACCACATTCATCCAACCAAAAGCATTCAATTCCCTTCTCCTTATAATTAGATACATGTAAATAAATAGATTCAATAATTAATAACAACAGTAGGAATTAAGTCCTCGTGGGATCGATATTTTAATACTACTTGAACGATACGTGCGCTTGCGTTATACGCGTGTGTTTACGCCGGTCAAACATACCTGAAGCATTGGGATTCTTGGTCGCTTGTGCTTCCCTAACTTCCTTGGCTTTCAAGGATCTGCAGTCTTTCTTCCAATGACCATTCTTTCCACAAAAGAAACATTTCCCCTTTCCCTTTTTTCTTCTCCACCTTACCATTGGGCTTTAGGTGATCTGGAGCCTTGGCATTGCCCTTATTTTTCTTTGGGCCTCGTGGCTTCAGGTCCGTACCCGTAAGCATGACGGATGTTTTAAGCTCCGGTTTCAAGTCATTCTCTGCTTGCTTTATCAGATTGTGCAATTCTGCTAAAGTAGCTTCTTTATCAGACAAATGAAACTGCATAATAAAGTTAGAGAAGTCTTTTGGTAAGGACTGAAGAATTAGATCCTGACCTATCTCATGATCCATGATGAACCCGAGGTTGGCCAATTTTTCAATATGGCCAATCATCTTAAGCACATGTCCACTAACAGATCTTTCCTTATACCTTGTTTGGAATAAGGCATATGACACTTGGAATCTCACGGTATGAACGGAAGTTGCATACAACTCATTCAAGTGAAAGATGATGGTTTGAGCATCCATATCTTCATGAGCTTTCTGAAGTTCATCCGACAAAGAGCCAAGCATTATGCAAACTGCTTGCTCATCATCATCGATGTGTTTCTTCCAAGCATCAAATGTATTTTGGTCAGCATCTTCTGCGGGTTCAGGGGAAATGGTATTTCAAGAACATAGAAAATCTTTTCTTGTCGTAAGACAATTTTAAGGTTTCTAAACTAGTCATTGTAGTTGTCGAAGTGATACTCTGTTTTCCATTTGAATGTTTGTTAAATATTTTAACCCACCTGTTAAGAGAGAATGTTAAAATTAGGAATATATTTTCATTAATGTTTCATAATAACATGGGCTTTTAATATTATGAAGTTGCTCCCACTCAATTGTTTTAAAATTTTAAGCAAATCGCATCAACCCCAATATGATGGATTTCTTGTGGGAAATGATCCCATTATCATCATTTCATAACTTCGACTAGGGCCGCTCGTTAAAAAATACGATAATTAGGTAGGTTCCCAACCAATTTATGATATAAATCACAATTCCTTGATCATTGGGTTGGGCAATCAAACATGCCATAGCTTATGCTAGTCCTCATGGACACCCAATCTTTTCCACTAAGTTATAAGACGACGCATAAGGGTCGATGCGTCTTATGACTCAGAAAAGTCAAACCATTGTCAATAGTACGATTTAGGGACAAATTGGTATTGGTCAGTCTGGTAAAGCCTAGTCCTGCCAATACGGTTTAAGCCATTTGGGTCTATACTTTACAATGGAAGGCAAATTTTAGACTTAAATTATTATTGAGGATTTTAGCAAGTTTAAGTGAATAACTGTCAAATGGATTCCTCCATTGAAAATTCCCCAGAGGGAGGGTGGAGCGAACTCTCTTAAATACCCTTACCTCTTAGGCTCTTATTGCCTTGATGACATGAATAAACAATAGATCCTCCAAATTAGTCCAACACTTTAAATATGCTTTAAGGTAAGCTTTGAGTAAATGATTATCTAGATGTCTTCACAGCTTTTCCTTTTGGCTATAAAAAGGTAGTGAGTGAAGGAAGACACCAAATCATTATCTAACTCTAGTAATACATTTGGTTAAATTAACTTTAGTTTGGAAAATTTTATTAACGCCTTGGTCCCATCCCACTTGTATCTTTTTATAATGTCTTTTATTATAAATAAGTTATTTATATCTATTAGCCTTAAAGGTAATAAATCTCTAAGTTCATCACAGAATAATTACTTAGCTAAGGGATAAACAATACACTCTCTATTTCCTTAGAAAGTCTCTAGATGCTTGCACCCTAAAATAATAATGCCAATTCTAATCATACATAAAATCATCAAGCATATGAGTTTTAATATGTTAGAATTATTTTAGGCATTAAATAACTTTGATTAATATTTAATTATGATATTGCATTTTATTTTAATCAAATAAATTTACTATTCACATTTTTTTTTACAGATGCATGAACTTTAAATGCAATTTCACAATTCAAATTTTAACCAAATCATGCAAAACTTTGCCTAAAATTAAGTTCAGGATGTTAGCTTTCCAACGAGCTTTTACACACCCAATTTCGAGTTCAAATGAGAGAGAACTAATCAAAACAAAAATGGCGCGCTGATACCACTGTTGGGAAGCGGCCGCGAGTGCGCAGCGGAAAATTTAATAAATCAAATTATGATGCCGCTATCCCTTTGCCAAAGACCCATTTGTTTTTATTATTCTACAAGCCTAGGCATGTTACTATATATTCTAAGCATAAAAACTCATAAAAAATGCAAAGAACATAAACCTAAACATGCTAACTTTCATAAGAACTCTAATTAAAATAAAGAAAGAAAAAGACTTACTTGAACCGAAGACTCCTTCAGTCCTCCCTCCAATCTACAAGCTTTTCTCGAACTCAGCAAGCTCTTCCACGTTCCAAAGAGCCACCCAAGTGTGTGGCCTCCAAAGGTGCACACAACAAAGACAAAACTCAACGGCAAGACTACACCTTGACTGCACGGGTATTTTGCCATTTGTGCTAGCCTAGGCAAATACCTCAAAACTTTTAACTCGAGGTTCCTCTAGTCAATTAGACTTAAGGATCCTCAAAATCAGTGGCTTACTCTTAAACTTTAGAGTTGCTCACTTATATAAACCCAATATATGAAAGGTTTGGTGCAAAAATTTGTAAAGAATTCTTTGGGTTTATATAGGTGCTCCAAAGACAACAAAATTATTTAAGAATCTGATGTGGGATAAATGCTAATTTAATCTTAGCCATTGGATCTTAATTTAGTGGTTTAATGAGATTATAAACCCTAATAAGAGTTTGTGCCGAATTGGAATTCAAAACAAATAACAAAAAAAATTTACTATTCACATTACTATTCACGTTTATTTATTTATTTATTTATTACAATTTCCAAAGTGCCCCTATCGTCATTCACCATCCCTAAGCCACTATGGAACCTCATAAATGATATGTTCAATAATTAAACACATTGAACCATTTATGAACAATTCCTACAGCAATCATATATGCCGTTAAATTTGTACTGTGCGCTGTTAATCATTGATTTCGACTTTGTTGTGTGTGACCTTTTGGGTTCCCCTCAAGTTGGACATGAAATGAATCGTGATAATTTAATCGAACATAAATTATCCTCCGATCAGATGGTCGTTCGATTTCAATGACCAAGGTTGACATCTAGCAACATGCCAAGGCCCCCAAATGAGAAGGAAAGATATATATACCTTTTTTTTATGATATTTGCATATGATACGGTCCCTCGCCTCACTGTATCCCCACCGTTTGACCTAGGGTATGGAAAGTGTTCACCCATATAGTCAAATGTATGATGTTGATAGTGTCATGAATCGTGCTAACCCAAGAATCTCACATGATTCTTCCGCTGCGGTCACAGTCACAAGCACTGATCACACATATCAACCCGCGAACTGGAATACTACTCTTATAAGAAAATATTATCCGAGAGAGTGGCGATTCTCTGTTGTATCTTTACAAACTTCATGTGTTTCAACAAATGACCCAATCATACCCTTATGACCGGATCTCTTGAACCTGGGAAGGAGAATGTCAAAGTTATTTGATCCACACATAAGATTGTAAAGACCTCAAGTCTAAGGACTAGTCATACAATCGATACATGAAAGTTCTTACAGACGCATGAGATAAACACTCCATGTGAAAACTTTCAGCGGTCAGTTCGATGGACACAAGCAACTCATGCATCCATGTGATACACCAAGCGGACGGATCTCCGCTAGTAGCCTATGAGATCGGCTACCCCACTTAAGGGCAGATAATATCATCATGCTAGTCTCTCCTCTTTGTGAACGCCCAGATTATTCACAAAACTATGACTAGGAACGTTTAAGAGTAATGATTCTCTTAAGGCGTGGAAGCCATCATCTTATTACTCCAAGGGCTTTATTATAGTGTTTGATGATTCATATAAGTTATGTTAGACACGTATAATAAAGATTGCCATTTTATTAATTAATGAGCAAAAACATGTACATATAGCCCATCCACAAGTTGGGTATAGGGCATATCTCTAACACTGTGTACGCCTCTTCTAGGTTTATTGAGAATCGTAGTGTATTGGGTGTGATATCAAGATGGAAGTATCATTTCACTCATATGGAGATGATGATCCCGCAGGGATAGAGAAATGGTACTCTTAAATGCTGCAGCTATCGGGATAATATGACAAGGTCATGATTATCCGATTACGGAGACTAGTTGCTAGTGATCCGATATATACTTCGTATGGGGCAGACACAATTCCAGCCCCAGGCCTAGCATGTGACATCTGATATTAGATCGTAATACGCAATACTTAGTATACTACGCTTGATAAAGATTATGTATTCCTTAAAAGAATATTTCTGGAGAATTGGGTAGGCACGGTGCTTTGCTAGAAGCCAACCATGTCTTGTAAATCGGTAAGAACGTGGTACTAGGTATGCACATGTTCGGATAGTCCGACGACCGGATTTACTGCCAACATATTCAGAGATCTCATGGGTCGTTTCCCAAAGATTCACCGATGACATTTGACTCGAACAGAATTAATCTGAGATTGATTATGAGAGAGGGAAAATTAATATGGGATTAATTACGACAAGAATTTATCTGGGATAAAATTCGAATAGAAAAGAGAGAACGATTAATTTGGAATTAATCGATTAAATAATATATCGGATATATTAATTGAAATTAGATTTCAAAGCAGAATTAAAATTAGATTTTAATTCGGGCAAACGAATAATTTAGAATTAATTCGTAAGCGACTTTCATAATAATTTTGCTAGGCATTATTATTTAATTAAATTGGATTTAATTATGTCGTAACGACAAATTCATTTATTTCGGAATTAAACAAACCCGAGCCCGAGTGAAGTTGCGTGTTGGGATTATTCGACTTAAATTGGAATTTAAAAGTGGTGGGACCCACTTGACTTACATCACACATTTGACATGCGATGGAAATTGTTAATTGTTGAGTGTAAGCTTAGATTGCTTGCAAATCACACTAACCAATCTTAACACACTTCATTATTTTATTTTTGAAATTAAACCATATACCAACTTGGAAGTTGACTTGGAATATAGATTTTAGAAATCAAAATATCAAAGAAACCAAAAAAATAGCTCTTCTTTTTCTCTCAATGCCGTAAGCTAGGGCTCATTGTTCTTGATTTTTTTGCTTCAAAGAAACTTCATTGCTAGCACATAAGGAGTCAAGATAAAGGTGATATGGATATTTACCCTTGAGTTGGAACTCATCTCAAAGCTTGGAGCTTCCACAAATGATCAAAAGTTTTGAACTTCATACATCCATCAAATCCGATCATTGTAAGTTTATTCTGCAACTTCTTTGAATATTCACACACAAAATCATCTTAGAGATCCTTGGCATGTTATAGGAACACTAACAATGTGTACCATAAAGGGTTTAGGTATCCATGTGAGTAAGTCACGATGCTTAAGATTTTGGCCAAAGTCGATCACATAGGGTGGATCACATTAGTTGTAAAGAATCAAGGATATGTCGACATGAAATGTGCGCCTCAAAAACTTGACGATGTATTCTATGTTTCCTAAGCACAACTTGGATAGCCTACGACAGTAAGCTTGTTAAACATATGTGATGACATCGACTTGTATTGTTCATAAAGGTCGTTCGTGTTCGTAGCGAATTTTGAGGTGGTCGAATTATGTACATATTAGCTAGGCTTATATGACGAATTTGTCTGGACTTAAAGAGTTCCACAATATAAAGTGTACTCGTTGAGCACTTGGGTAGCCGATAATTTTTGATAATAAATTATATTCGATGTTATAATTATCAACTAAGATAATTAAGTATTATTGGATATTATTGATTATTTACTTTGACCTAATTGGATTAATCCAAAATTACACAAGGGTTTTGTCGTAATTTCGTAAATATCTATACCATTTGAGGATATTTTGGTAATTATAAATATGTAATTATAGGTGTATTTGACTTGATTTAATTGGATTAAATCAACTATCCATTAATAAAACTTTGTCTTGATTTAATTGGATTAAATAAAAATGGTAGACAAATATGATTAGTCACACATAATTATACATATTTGGACAAATTATAGTAAGCCCACATAAAAGTTGATTAAAACTTTTATTAATTAAAAATTACATAAGTTTTGCTATAAATAGCAAACTTGAGCAAAAGTTTTAATCAAGTTTAAGAAAGCTAAAACAAGCAATTCCTAGAGAAATTAGCCTAAGTTTGAGAAGTGTTTAGAGAAGCTTTGGAAGATCTCTAACCGAGAAATCAAGATTGGATCTTGGAGTGAAGCTTGCTAGCATTGGAATCAAGATTGGATCATGGAGTCAAGCTTGCTAAACTTTGGAAGTTCTCCAACATCTCAACAAACTAGCACCCAGGGGGTATAAATATAGGTTCGTTGGATATCCTGGAAATTCTTTGGGATATCAATTTTATGATTCTGAGCAACGAAATGTATTTATTGTTCGCTTTTCCACTTTTCTTAAAAATGAATTTTGAGAAATAGTGGGAATTGTAGAAAGATTGAACTTGATGAGTTTGATCCCAACAGTAAGAAACCTGAGATGGAACCAGAGATCCAACTAGGTGAAGGATCTACAACACAGGTTCTACGTAAGTCGAATAGAATATCAAAGACTCTTGAGAGATTATTTTTAACATCAGATGCGAGCCTTGATGTTACCCTCTTGGAGGAAACGAATCCGACTACGTATAAAGAAACGATATTGGATATCGATTCGGGAAAATGCCAGGAATCCATGAAGTTTGAGATGGATTCTATGTATGACAATCAAGTTTGGGACTTAGTTGAACTTTCTGAATGAGTTAAACATGTTGGTTGTAAATGGATTTATAAAAGGAATTGAGGGCCCGATGGAAAGGTGAAAACCTTTAAGGACCGACTGGTAGCGAAATGTTACACTCAACATCCTGGGATTGACTATGAAAATTTTTTCACCAGTAGCTATGCTAAAATCCATTAGGATTCTTTTAGACATTGCTGCATATCACTATTTTAAGATATGACAGATGGATGTGAAGACCGATTTCCTAAATAGATTCCTTAAGGAGGATATCTATATGGAACAACCAGAGGGTTTCGTATCCAGTGAACTTCAAACTTGGTTTGTAAGCTCCAAAAGTCTATTTATGGGCTTAAACATGCATCCTGAATAGAATCGTCATTTTGATGAGATAATTAGATTTTCTAGGATTCATCAAGAACCTGGAAGAACCGTGTGTTTATAAGAAAGTGAGCGGGAGCATGATAGTTTTCCTAGTTTTATATGTAGATGACATCCTTATCATAGGAAATGATAAAGGATTAATGCAAAGTACGAAAGCCTACATTTGCAAGAACTTCTTCATGAAAGACATAGGTGAAGCTTCCAATATACTAGGTATAAGGCTCTACCGGGATAGAGTTAGGAAGCTTATAGGGTTGTCGCAATCTACGTACATAGATAAGATGTTAGAAAAGTACGGTTTTATTAACTGTAAGACAGCTAATGTACCTTTCCGATATGACATACATTTTTCGAAGAAAATTACACCTCAAACTAAGGAAGAAAGAGTTAGGATGTTTAACTTGTCATATGTTTCATGTATTGGAAACATTATATTTTCTATCAATCTGATCCAGGTAATGATCATTGGACAATCATGAAACATATCCTGAAATATCTTAAGAGTACCAAAGATAAATTTCTTATATATGGAGAAGATGAGCTACTTGTTAATGGTTATACAGACTCCGATTTCAAGGAGATCCAGATGATCAAAATTCTATATCTGGATATATATTTACAGATTTACCCTTAATGGCGGTGCGGTCAGTTGGCGATGTTCAAATTAAGGCTCAACAACTGATTCCACCACTGAGACGAAATTTATAACGACTTCAGAAGCTGCTAAAAAAGCTATTTGGATTAGAAATTTTATCACAGATTTTGGTGTTGTGCCTAGTTTTACGGATTTGATCCTATTGTACTGTGATAATAGCAGAACCATTAAGCATGCTAAGGAACTGAGGGTGCGTTTCAAATCTAAACACGTGGAAAGGAAATATCGCGTGATTAGAGAGATTATTGAATGTAAATACATAGTGGTCTTGAAACTTCAAGGATTAGACAACATAGCACGCCCGCTTACTAAGACCTTACCTCCTAAGTTATTCGATAAACATGTGGAGGAGATGGGACTACGATACCATCCGGAGTGGCACTAAGCAAGTGGGAGTTCATTGGAGTTGTGCTTGGAGCGCCAATTTGAATAATATATTGTATATTTTATTATTTGTTAATAAAATAACTACATTTTCATTTCATACCTTATTAACTGTAATTTCATTATGCATATTAGATTAATGTATAAATATGCTGAGAATGATATCGACCTTAGAATAGTCTTGTAGTAACACTGGACACTAGGTAGTCCGACATTGGGATAGTATTACTATTATAAATTATTCTTAAAGTAAATATTCATAGTCGTTGGTTTTGGAATACGGTCGAATTCTTATAACCTAAAAGACTAGCATATGTCGTATTTTGGAATTGGAGTTCCAATGTTTTAACCTGATGTATCATGAGTCTTGGAAAGCTTGTATAGACATGTGGGTACTCGTTGGAGCGAATACTGAATAACTCACATGTGATTCCTAGTAGTTGGAAGTACACACCACCGTCAATGGGAATCTCCTCGAGTCGAGTAGCATATGTGATCCTTTTGACTATAGGATATCATTGATTTTAGGTGAGATCATCCACACTTAGATGTCATGTATGCTAAAATCCATTAGGATTCTAAAGTTCATCATACATTGGGTTAAACCATTGGAACTCCAATTCTAATATACGACATGTGCTAGTCTTCTAGGTTATAGGAATTCGACCGTATTTGGTCCACGCGTCGCGACGCGTGAAGGTCTGCGCGTCGCGATACACCGTTTATCTTCGACATGTGGCACACGCTTTGCTTAGATGATGACACGTGGCACCCGGATGTCGGCAGACTGAATAATTGCCTCGGCGTCGCGACGCGTAAAGTTGTGCATGTTGCGATACTGACATTAGCAATGACGTATAGTGTCGGCAGCATGAGATGATGACATGTGTCCGGCGCATGTTAGCAAGATTGTTGTGATGTTGACACGTGGCCGGTACATGTTAGCACGTGCGCATGATAGCAAGTTTCTCTGATGTTGACATGTGTCCGGCATACGTTAGCGATCGCGATGCAGAAGTGTTGCACGTCGCGACGTTCAAATGATGATTTTGCCTTTTTTGTCCGTTTTTTCGCTGTTTTGGCCCCGATTTAATTCTAGTGAGTCCTAAAACCTTATTTATCTACAAAATACAAAAAACACATCAAAATATTCACAAATATCAAGAAACTATACAAAATATTAAGTAAAATGGGCGGAAAATAGTGATATATTTACCGCTTATCACACCCCCAAACCTAACATTTTGCTAGTCCTCGAGCAAAACAACAAAATAAAATACAATAAATAACTTTTAAAATAAAATTAAACTAAGCCACTTTCGTAAGGATCACAGTTGCATTTAGCGTATGCAACTAGCCTCCCTAGGTGTCCCTAGTGGACGAGTTGTAGTCTCGTGAGGGCTTACAATGACGATACCCACAAACGTCAATCTAATGCACACAAAAGCAAAAACAAAAATCAAACAAATTAGTGACTAAACAAGTAAAACTTCTTATCCGAGTTAATAGCTATTTTCTTTCTTTCTAAATTACCAAATAAGTAAATTCTCCGATTATTTACCATTCTCCATATACACAGCTAACATGGTATTAATCAATTCATTGTGCCCATAATATTCATAAATGTAGTTGAAAAAATAGCAATATTTTTGTCCTAAAGTTATATCAGAATTCACACATTTTTTGGCAATGGAACTATATATATATATATATAACATCTTCAATCCATGTAACGAGCTTTGGGCCAGTGACTCCCAAACCAGTTGGTTTTAGGGTACTAGGTGTTAAAACACCCATACGGACTTAATTACTCGGATCTCAGATGTTATTATATTTTTTTATTTCATCGATTTTTAGATGTTTCTTCTAATAAAACTAGAGCACTGAATATTACAAACTTTTCATATATATATATATATATATATATATAACATCTTCAATCCATGTAACGAGCTTTGGGCCAGTGACTTCTAAACCAGTTGGTTTTAAGGTACTAGGTGTTAAAACACCCCTACGGACTTAATTACTCGGATCTCAGATGTTATTATTTTTTTTTATTCCATCGTTTTTTAGATGTTTCTTATAATTAAACTAGAGCACTGAATATTACAAACTTTTCACTTACAACTCATGGCTGTATGTTACCATGCATGTTGATAATATCTGTCAACTGAGCATATAAAGATCTAATTTAGTCAGTATTATGGAGAATTCACAAATTAAATAATTCAAAAGGAAATAAACAAAAATTAACTTGTTACGAAATAGGTTGAGATACGTCTCAAAAGTGGAAATTCCTTACTCAGCAATATTACACCTATTTCACCTGGTTAGTCAAATTAAAAACATAAAAACATGAAATATATATATATAAATATATATATATATATATATATATTGAGTTTTTGAAAATTTTTGACTAAAAACCAAGTAAAAACAACACAACGAAAAAATAAAAACAAAATACTAATCAACTATTCCCATCCCCCAAACCTAATTGAGACATTGTCCCTTATGTCTAAAAAGTAGAATAAGAGTTTAGAAGACAATACCTGGTTAGCTGAAATTCTACATCTAAAAAGAAAATTAAGGGTTAAGATCCAGATTTATCCGACGCTTCTTACCACGATCATTATCAGACCAGTTTATCTTGGAAAGGATAGGGTCAATTTGTGGTTCAAATGCTAAGAGTTGGTCAATTAAATCATAGGCTGTTCTGGCAGTGAAGAAGATATCCTTTAAAGGTTTTGACACGAATCCATTTCTCCGGCATCATCAAGAAACACACAAAGAAAATCATAAAAATCCATCAGCATTATACAGTCCAATCGGTTTCTGGTGTATGTTCAAGTTCGCCCAAGATAGCACTGTAAAAATTTCCTCCATTGTACCCAAGCCACCTGGCAAAGCAATAAAAGCATTAGCACAGTTAATCATTTCAACAAGTCATTCAGACATACATGGCACAATGCATTCATCTCTGTTTGATGGTCTTATAAGATTCGCCTCTGGCAAGTGTTTTGGGATGATTCCCAAAACTTGACTACCTCCTTCTTGTACGACCCTTAAAACGCACCCATTAGTCCAAGATTGCCACCGCCATATACTGTTGGACAATTATGACCCATAGCATCACTATTTTGTAAAGGACATGGTGTTCTTGTACAAAATTAACTACGTGACAAAAGAAATTGCTCTTTTATCATTTTGTAATTGGATTACCTGGATATATAAATGATAAAAGTCCTTATGATTAGTTCCGGATTAATAAGATATGAGACAGTATTAATCCACGAAAGGTTTAATCATTAAATATCCCTAGTCATAGTATTATCGAGACTGTACATCGATAATGCGGAATAGACTAGTATTATACTTGTGCGCGTTATGGAAACTTAACGGCATAGTTCTCATATATTTAAGTATTGGATACTTATGCAAGTGTGATATGAGGTTCTGTTAGCCGTTGGACCGGGAACAGCTTCGCTATGGATAGACCCCTTGGAATCCCATTGGTAGTATGACTATGTGTCTATGGGAATCCGAATCAGGGTAGGTGTATATGGTCTTAACCTGAGACTTGCATCGCTAATACTTGCGACAATCAGTATACTTTGGTTTTGGTCGTCCGGAGCTTTAACAGGTTCTTTGTACGCCTCTTCTGGGTATACTGAGAATCGTAGTGTGTTGGTGTGATGTCAAGATGGAAGTATCACTTCAGTCATATGGAGATGATGATCACGCAGGGATACAGAACTGGTACTCTTAAATGCTGCAGCTATCGGGATAATATGACTGGGTCATGATTATCCGATTACAAAGACTAGTTGCTAGTGATTCGATATATGCTTCGTACGGGGCAGACACAATTCCAGCCCCAAGCCTAGCATGTGACATCATATATTGGATCACAATATCCAATAATTCGTATACTACGCCTGATAAAGATTATATATTCTTCATTGAATGTTTCTGGAGAATTGGGTAGGTACGGTGCTTTGCTAGAAGCCAACCATGTCTTGTAAATCGGTAAGAATGTGGTACCGGGTACGCATGTTTTCAGATAGTCCGATGACCGTATTTACTGCCAACATATCCATGGATCTCTGGGTCGCTTCCCAAAGATTCACCGATGACATTTGACTCGAACAGAATTGATCTGGGATTAATTATGAGAGAGAAAATTAATATGGGATTAATTACAGTAATAAATTAATCAAGGATTAATTATCAAAGAGAAAATTAATCTGGGATTAATTGCGTCAAGAATTAATCTGGGATTAATTCGACTATGAGAGAGAACGCGATTAATTTGGAATTAATCGGTAAAATAAATTTAATAGTTAAATTGGATTTTTCTATTTTATTTATTTATTTGGGCTAAAATAATATATTGGATATATTAATTGAAATTGGATTTCAACACGGAATTAAAATTGGATTTTAATTCCAGCGAACGAATTAATTTGGAATTAATTCGTAAGCGACTTCCGTAATAATTTTGCGAGGCATTATTATTTAATTAAATTGGATTTAATTACGTCGTAATGAAAAATTCGTTTAGTCAGATTCAACGAAACCGGGCCCAAAATGTGTTGTGTGAACCAACTTGAATTTTGAATTCAAAGTGGTGGGACTCACTAACTTACATCAACTTGACTCACATCACTAGTCATTTGTTGATGTAAGTGGTTGATTCATTTAATGCACTTTTCCAACACACTTAAATTTTATTTTTTGGAAATTATAAAAAGGCAAGTTGTTTTTGGAAAACATTAAGTTTTGTAAGACATTATTATTCACACACTCTCTCTCTTTTTCTCTCCCATGGCCGAACACCTTGCTTCTCTTGGAGGGCAAATTTTCTTTCAAATTTTATTCTTGCTAGCACATAAGGAGTCAAGTGAAGGTGATAGGGAAACTCACCATCGAGTTTAGAACTCAACGAACAAGCTTGGAGCTTCTACATCCTTTGAAATTTTTGAAATCTCAACCGATCAATGTAAGTAATTTTCGCAACTTATCTTTGATTTATTCGTACAATAATCACGCTTAGAGATCCTTGGCATATCTAGGACACTAACATATACTAGGTGCATATTCCTTTCAGCTATGACTTTACCCAATTTATGTGCTGCCTCAACGAACTCTGGCTTAGAACCAACACTAGTACCGCAAAACACACAGATGTTTACAACTCATCTTTTTGAAGTTGCTTCAATTTTTTTCTCAACTCTGAATATCTTCAAGAGTGCAATGACGAGCTGAATTTATAGAACCTGAAAAAGGGTGAGTAATAACAGTACTAGTACCTGCCAAATGAAAATTATTAACTAAACAGTAAAATATATCGTGAAATTCAAAAAGTCCGGATCCTGTCGGAGAAAATAGAAGAATAACAAAACAAGTCACAATTATTAGTTAAAGACAAAGAGATAATAATATTTACAAGAAGTAACGGCTTGATTGACATCTATGCATCAGGGACAAGTTTCCCATCTAATTTTCTTATAAATTATCAAATAGGGTCTTTTAAAGTCAGATTCCTGAGACTTAAATGTTGTCTTTCTTTTCGAAACTTGTATATAACATGTGAATTGCGTGATGCACATATCCACTGGGATGCATCTCAAGAGTCAATGATATGTCATCCAAAGACTCATTACTCAAGCCATCTCTAATGAATTTAATTTTATCTTTACGATTATCAGACACCATTCCTAAAGAACGACAACGATTATTACATGTCATGCGTGCACATTTATAACAAACACCCATTCTTTTAGCTCTTCTTTTCTTAGTATAGGTTCTTCTTCCTAAACCAGACAAATATGAAATAAAAGAGTCAGAGGACTCACCTGCCAATCATACTCGTGCTTCAATCATCCAACGAATGTCATTAAGAATGCCTTTGATCATCAGTAGTCTCATTCATTCCATTCGAGCTTTGTAGACTTTTATTAGAGAGTCTTGAGGGTGAGAAGGAAATTGCTTGTGAAGAGTTGCGAGAACGTCTTCCATCATGTCTGTGACTTTACCTACAAAATTAAACACACAAAAATAAAACACACCAAATCTCAATATATATACAAATTGCATGGGTTGCCTCACTACTAGCGCTAATTTTAACGTCGTCAGCTAGACATGACTGCCCGAACGTTAGACTGTATCTGAAAGTGTGACACTTTTTTTTTGTCGCTCAAATGATTCTCCCCAATATTGCTTGACACACTGGCTGTTAACTTTGAATGTGTTGTTGGACTTGGGATTGTAAATCTCAACAACTCCGTAGGGTAACACCTAAGTAATCACAAATAGACCACACCACCTTGATTTCAGCTTTCTAGGGAAAAGTTTCAACCGAGATTTGTATAACAAAACCTGTTGCCCTGATTCCAGTTGTCTGCGCACTATTTTTTTATCATGCCATTTCTTTGTCTTTTCTTTGTACAGTTTGGCATTTTCATAAGCATGTAGGTGAAATTCCTCCAATTCGTTGAGTTGGTGGAGTCGTGTCTCTCATGCTGCTTGTAGATCAAGATTTAGCTTCTTCAGTGCCCAGTACGCCTTATGTTCAAACTCCACTGGCAGATGGCATGCCTTCCCAAACACCATTTGATATGGGGACATACCAATAGGTGTTTTGTAAGCTGTCTGGTAGGCCCATAATGCGTCATCTAGTTTTATAGACCAGTCACTCCTTGTTGATCCAACGATTCTCTCTAAGATTCCTTTGATCTCTCTATTTGAAATTTCAACCTGTCCATTTGACTGTGGATGGTAGGCATTGGCAACTTTATGAGTAATTCTGTATTTGGATATGAGTGCATCGAAGTTTCTGTTGCAAAAGTGTGTGCCAACATCACTGATAATTGCCCGAGGTGTTCTAAAGCGAGTGAAAATATTCTTTTTAAGGAATTTTGTCACTACTTTTGAATTATTTGATGGCAGTGTTATTGCTTCAAACCATTTGGAGACGTAGTCTACTGCAACTAGTATGTACAGGTTTCCAAATGATGGAACAAAGGGTCCCATAAAATCAATCCCCCATAAATCAAATATCTTCACTTCCAGAATATTTTACAGAGGTCATTCATTTCTCCTCGAAATATTTCCGGTTATCTGGCACCTGTCACATTGAAGAGCAAATAAGTAAGCATCTTTAAACAGATTGGGCCATAATAAACCTGATTGTAGGACTTTGGCTGTAGTTTTATTTCCGCTGAAGTGCCTGCCCTATGGTGATGAATGAAAATGCTGCAGGACACTATTGACCTCCACTTGTAGAACACAACATCTCAGTAATTGATCAGCACATCGTTTGAACAGGTATGACTCATCCCATACATAGTGCTTAACTTCCTTGAAGAACTTCTTGCGTTGCTGATGTGTCCATTCCAACAGCCATTTTCCTAATACTATGTAGTTTACATAGTCATCATACCAAGAGACATCATGTTGTTTCATGGCAAACAATTGTTCATCTAGAAACGTTTCTTTGATTGTCATTTCATTGCCAGTTGTTTCTCCATTCTCGAGCCTAGATAAGTGATCCGTCACTTGATTTTCTGTCCATTTCCTGTCTCAGATCTCCACGTCAAATTCTTACAGTAGAAGCACACAACGGATCAATCTTGGTTTGACATCTTTCTACGCAATCAGGTATTTGATTACTGAATGATTCGTGTAGACCACCACTTTGGGACCCACCAGATAGGAATAAAATTTATCAAAAGCAAACACAACTGCGAGCAACTCTTTTTCAGTTGTTGTGTAGTTGAGTTGTGCTTCATTTAGAGTTCAGCTGGAGTAGTAAATGGGGTGGAAAATTTTTGTTTTGCGTTGTCCCAAAACTGCATCTACAGCAAAATCACTAGCATCGTACATTACCTCAAATGGAATGGTCCAGTCCGGTGCTACTATGATGAGGGTAGAGACCAGCTTCTGTTTCAAGATCTCAAAAGCTTCGTGGAATTCTTTGGTGAAGTGGAAGGACACATCTTTCTCCAGCAGATTGCATAGAGGTTTAGCAATCTTAGAGCAGTCTTTGATAAATCTCCTGTAAAAGCCTACATGTTCGAGAAAACTCTGAATCCCTTTGACAGATGATGGTGGAGGTAGTTTATCAATTATTTCGATCTTTGCTTTGTCTACCTCGATTATCTTTTTTGAGATCCGATGTCCGAGGACAATACCTTCCTGCACCATGAAGTGGCATTTCTCCCAGTTGAGTACTAGGTTGGTATCGTCGCATCTTTGTAACATATTTTCCAAATTTTGAAAGCAGTGGTTAAACGAGTCTCCAAACACAGAAAAATCATCCATGAAAACCTTCATACTTTATTCCAGCATGTCTGAAAAGATGGCCATCATGCAACGTTGAAATGTGGCAGGAGCATTACAAAGTCCAAATGGCATCTTGCGGAAAGTAAAAGTACCATACAGACATGTAAAAGTGGTTTTCTCCTGATCTTCTGAGGCGATGACAATCTGATTGTACCCCGAGTATCCGTTCAAAAAATAATAGAACTCGTGTCCCGCCAATCTATCTAGCATCTGATCAATGAATGGTAACGGGAAATGATCTTTCCTTGTTGCTTTGTTCAGCTTCCTATAGTCCATGCATACTCTCCATCCAGTCACCGTTCTTGTTGGAATCAGCTCGTTCTTTTCATTTGTGACTACATTAATTCCTTCTTTCTTTGGCACATATTACATAGAACTCACCCACGTGCTGTCAAAGATAGGGTAGATGATGTCGGCATCCAACCATTTGATAATTTCTTTCTTCACGACCTCGTTCATGATTGTATTTAGTCTCCGTTGATGCTCCATTGTGGCTTTGTACTCGTCGTTCATCAAAATTTTGTGCATGAAAAATGATGGACAAATGCCTCTTATGTTTGCTATAGTCCAGTCAATGGCTTTCTTGTGTTCTCGTAACACTCTCAACAATTTATCTTCCTGCTCTAATGTTAGCGACGAAGAAATAATTATAGGTAAATCAAAAGAGTTTTCTAAGAATATATACCTAAGATGGCTCGGAAGTGGCTTTAGTTCCAGCTGTGGTGGTTCTTCAATCGATGGCTTGATTCGCTCTTTTTTTGGTAGTTCCAAACTTTTCACCTGTGGTGTCGATTTGAAGTGAAATGGTCTGTCAAGATAGTTGATACATTCTAGAATTTCATCATCTAGCTCGTTGTTAGTCATGTTGGTGATGCAAGCTTCAAGTTTGTCCGTGAAAAGTTACATTGCATCAGTATTATGGACGATATTATCTATTACATCAAGTCTGAAACATTCCTCATCCTTCTCGTCATTCGAGAATTTTATGGCTTTGAAAACATTGAATGTAACTTCTTGGTCCTGCACTTTCATGGTTAATTCTCATTTTTGTACATCAATAACAGTTCGAATTGTAGTCAAGAATGGTCTCCCGATGATGATAGATACATCTTTGTCTTCTTCCATGTCAAGGATAATGAAATCTGCAGGGAAAATGAATTTATCGACTTTAACCAATACATCTTCAACTACACCTCTTGGAAATGCGAGCGATCTGTCAGCAAGCTGTAGAGTAACCGAGGTGGGCATTGCTTCTCCAATTTGCAGTTTCTTATAAATAAACAAAGGCATGAAGTTAATACTGGCTCCTAAATCACACAAAGCCTTACCAAAGTAATGTTCTTCTATGGTGCAAGGGATGGTGAAACTGCCAGGATCTTTCAACTTTGGGGGAAGCTTCCTCTGAATGATGGCGCTACATTCTTCTGTCAATGTTACTGTCTCGTAATCTCCCAATCTTCATTTTCGTGATAGAATATCTTTCAAGAATTTCACATAGCTGGGCATTTGTTCCAACGCTTCTGTAAATGGAATGTTGATATGCAGCTTTTTGAAAATCTCCAGGAATCAAGCAAACTGTTTGTCTAGTTTGTTTTTCTGGAGACGCAGTGGAAAATATGGAGGCGGAGTGAATCTTTCTTGATCATTTTCTTTTGCCTCTTTTTCCTCCATCTGTGGATCTGCTTCGCTACTTTCTTTTGGAACTTCCTCAGTGGATGCTTTGCTTCCAACATCTTTGTTGATTTTAGTTCCGCTTTTCAAAGTGATGGCTTGACATTGCACATTCCCTCTGTTTCTTAGATTTAGTTATGTGTTGCTAGGAAGGGTACCTTGCGGTCTATAACTCTGAGCATTAGCCAGTTGTCCCACTTTATTTTTTAGGGCCTTTATAGAAGCATATTGGCTTTGAATTAATGCTGCTTGGGATTGAAACATAACATCGTATGTTTCTTGTTGCCTTTTCATCTGAGCCAGTAATTCTACTATTCCTGGTTATTTTTCAGACTTCTGGACTTTGTTTTACTGTTGGAATCCCGACGGTTGATTATTCATTTTCCCTGAATTATTGCTTCATGCGAAATTAGGATAATTCCTCTAACCTGGGTTGTAGGTGTTGGAATATGGATTGTTCCCCTGTCTGTTGAAATTGTTGACATAATTCACCGTCTCATTATGTTGGTTGTACGATTCTGACTCTGGTGCTCCTCTATATGGTGAACTTATGGATCCAACATTACCCTGCATGCTAAGAGTTTCCATGAATTTGCATATCTGATCCAGTTTGGCATTCATTGCTGTGTTGGATCCAACTTCGTAAATTCTTGTAATTCATTGGATCATGCTCCTTTCTGTTGGCCACAAAGAATTATTGTTGGCCATTTCTTCAAATAAGTCTCATGCTTGATCCTCATTTAGCCATTAAATCTCCTCCAGCAGCAGCATCAATTGTAGTTCTCATCAGTCCAGAAAGTCTATTGTAGAAAATTTAGACTTGTAGCCACTTTGCAATCTCATGGTGAAGACATTTCCAGAGCAATTCCTTGTACCTTTCCCAAGCTTCGCTGAGGGATTCTGAGTCATGTTGTACAAATGATGTGATGTCATTCCTCAGCTTTGCAGTTCTGGCTGGGGGAAAGTATTTTGCAAGGAATTTGGTGGCAAGAGTGTTCCAAGTTGTGATGGAACCTGATGGTAGTGAATATAGTCAAGCATTAGCTCTATCTTTCAAGGAATAGTTTCTTTAGCTGCTCAGTTGTAGTTGAAAATGCCGCAAACTTCCAGGAAGTTGTTGATGTGGGCATTAGGATCTTCAGTGACATTCCCTCCAAACTGTACTGATTGATGTATCATCTGAATGCATGTTTTGATGTCACACGCATTTGCTGGTAAGGGAGGAAGTACAATACATGAAATGAAGCTGTCAACCATCGAAATAGTTCTGTCTCAAATGGGAATTGGTGGTGCAACCTCCAAAGGTTCAGGTTCTATATTGATCAGTGATTCTTGGCCTTCTCATCTTTCCCTTCTCAACTGTCTGATTGTTCTTTCAATTTCTGGGTCAATCGGTCGGATTTCAAAGCTTCTGGTTCGTCTCATGTAGTGTCTGAGAACCTGAAACACAAGAAAACAAAAATAATAAGTAAAAACAAATTAGACACAAGTAAAGGTATCTAACCCCAAATTAATAGTGAAAGATAAATAAGTCCCCGACAACGACGCCAAAAACTTGATCAGTGAAATCACTCACGTAACGCTGTTGGACAAAATGACCCATAGCGTCACTATTTGCACAGATCATTGTGTTGTTGTAGCAAATTAACTATGTGACAAGGAAATTGCACTCTCATCATTTGTGATTAAATCACCATAAATATATATATAAATGAAGAGAGGTCCCTATGATTAGTTCCTGGACTGAGAATGATATGAGACAGTATCAGTCCCCGAATGATTAATCATTAAATATCCCTAGCCGTAGTATTATCGAGACTGGACATCGATAATGCGGAATAGGCTAGTATTGCACTTGTGTGCGTTGTGAGGGCACAACGGCATAGTTCTCATATATATAAGTATTGGATACTTATGCAAGTGCGATAGGAGGTCGTGTTTCACCGATGGTACGGGAAACAGCTTCGCTCTGGATAGACCCCTCGGAATCCCATTGGTATTATGACTATGTGTCTATGGGAGGCCGAAATCAAGGTAGGTGTGTATAGTCTTAACCTGAGACTTACATCGCTAATACTTACGATAATCGATAAACTTTGGTCTTGGTGGTACAGGCTTTAACCGGTTCTGCGTACACCACTTCTGGGTTTATCAGAGAGTCGTAGTGTATTGGGTGTGATGTCGAGACGGAAGTGTCACTTCAGTCATTATGGAGATGATGTCACGCTGGATACGGTACTAGTGCTCTTGAGTGTTGCGCAACCAATCGGGATATTGTGACCAGGTCATAACTATCCGATTATAGAGACTATGTTACCAGACATCCGATATGTGCTTCGGACGGGGCAGACACTTATCCAGCCCCAGCCCTAGCACGTGGACTATCCGTATACTACGCTTGATAACAGATCTTTGATATTCTTAATTGGATATGTCCGGAGAATTGGGAAGACTTGGTGCTTTGCAAGGAGTCGACCTTGTCTCGTAAATCGGTAGAACGTAGTACTTGGTACGTACGTGATTCGGATACTCCGACGACCGTATTTACTGCCAACTTATCCGGGGATCTCATGGGTCGCTTCCCGATAATCCACCGATGACGCACAACTCGCACTCTTGAATAATCTGGGATTATATAGAAGAGAGAGAAAATTAATCTATGATTAATTACGGAGATATTTTATCTAGGATAAAATATCGTCTAGAGAGAGATAACGATTAATTTGGAATTAATCGGTAAATTAATATATTCGATATATTAAACGAAATTAGATTTCGACGCGGAATTAAAATTAGATTTTAATTCGGGCGAACGAATTAATTTAGAATAATTCGTTAGCGACGTGAATAATGAATTCGCTAGGCGTAATCATTTAATTACGACGCGACGGAAAAATCGTTAATTTGGAATTAACGAACCCGAGCCCGGGTGTGATTGCGAGCGCATTCGTATTTCGAATTCGAGTGCGGTGACGCAAGTCGCATCAAGCGTCAAATCAATCGGTCGCATCAAGCGTCAAATCACTTGTCACTTTGAGTGATGTGACTTGACATCATGTCACTTTAATAAAGGTGATATGAATAATGATGGACTTGACATAAAGTGTAAAAGCATTTTGGAGGGGAAAACTTTTTGGTTTTGGCTCCAATATTTATTTGATTTTATTTGATAAAGTTAAATGAAAAATGATTATTTTATTCTTGGAAAATATATAATCAATTTTGCTTTACATTTTATTAAGTTAATAACACATTTTATCTCTCATCTCTCTCACGCACAAAAAGCCATTTTCTTCACTGGTTTTGAACCAGTTTGGGCGTGAACAATAGGGAAGCAAGAGTGGGTTTTCATGGTGAAAATTCAAGTGCTAGCACACTTACAAGTCTTGCGAAGGTGGTAGGGAGGTTCGACCATGAGCCGGGATCCGTCCGACGAAATTAGGAGCTCCATTTCGCAGCTCGAAAACTGAAGACAGAAGGCAGTGGACTGCATGCAGTGGGCGTCCATGGCAGTGCGTTTTTTGGCTTCATTCGTCTTCGATTCGACTCAACCAACCAATGTAAGTATTTCGCTATCTTCGTTGGTGTATTCATGCATGATTTTCATGTCTTGTTTGATCTTGGGACCTAGATTTTTACCTACAATGGCATCAAGAGCTATAGGTTCAAGCATGAAATTTTAGGGCTTAAAATTTGGGGGTAAATGTTTGTTGAGCATGATTTGAATAAATTGGTTGTTTAAGTATGCTTATAACATGTTTAATTTCATTTTGGTTGGACCAATTTGTTGAAAAATGATTTGGAATTATTTTCCCCAAATTTTTCATCTTGGCCGAATATGAATGTAATATTGGGTATTTTGATTTTGAGCATGATTTGGTTAAATTGATTAATTGAGCATGTTTAAATGATCTTTAATTGAAGATTGATTTGATCAATTTCAAAAAAATGTGATTGGATCAATTTTGCCCAAATTTGTGATGTTGGCCGAATGCTATATTGATTTTGGGTTCTTGGAAATTTTGTTTTTTGATTCATTAGATGAATTGGAATCATAATGTTTGATGTTAATTTGAGGTCAATTGGATAGTACTTTGAATTGGACAAAAAACCCCAAAATCTCATGTTGGCCGAATGTGATGGATATTTGGAAATCTTGGATTTTTTCATTTTAATTCATTGGATGAGTTATAATGATGTAGGATGATGTTGATTTGAGATTGAATTGGATTTAATTTTGAATTGGATAAAAATCCCTAAATTAATCACCTTGGCCGAATAGGTATAATGCCCTAATGTCTTGGTAATTTTGATTTTGTGACATTGGATGTGTATGAAATCAAATTGGATGGTGATTTGATGTCGATTATGGGTTCGATTGGATTGAAACCAAATCGGACACAAAATCCCTCCTTGGCCGAGAGCTTTGTAGCATGTAAATGGGTTTGATTTTTCAATTTGTGTGTTGGACATATAAAAATGAATTAAGCATGATTAATTGGACTAATATGGTGTTTTAGAAATATTGATTTAGTTGATTAATCATGTAATACACTTTAGTTTAATTGAATATGAAATTGGATTTTGTATATTTAATTATTTGGGCCTAATTTTGGAAATTGGATTTTAATGTTGTATTTGGGCCTATTGGGCTTGATTTTATCAAGTTGGGTTTAGGCCAGATGGATTGGATCCAATTGGGCCCAAAACCTTAACCATAAAGCCCAAATACGACTTAATGAACCTTTAATGTTTAATTGGGCCTAATGGGCCAAAATTAATTTAAAGGCTTATGGGGTAAATCCCGGATTGGACTTTGGTTGCGGATTTGACCCGAGTTGACCAAAAGTCCACGCCTTGAAGAAATTAATTAAAAGCCCATTGGACTTTAATTAAATTAATATTGGATATTAATCGGTCTTTGAGACGCGTTACGATTATATTTGGAATTTAAATCGTAAAAGGTTTATTAAATAAAAGTGTAATATTTAATTTGGAATTGAATAGTGAATTAGTATTAAATACATGTTAAATTAGATTTAATGATGTAGTTTAATTTAATTCATGAATTCGTACTTTAAGTACTTATTCGCAAAATGAGTTTGACTCGAACAAAATCAAATCGTTGTTTGAACATTGGATGATCACTTAATTATCAGATTAATTAATTTGATTAGATTGATTGATAGCATGCTTATGTGTGTGAATACATGGTTGTGTTGAATGAATAATGTATATCGGATGGATATTAGTCGGGTGGGCAATTTTAGAAATTGTTAAAATAAATTCGATTTATTAAATTGGACCTGCGTGTCCAGCCTTATCACCTCTGTTCTCTTTGTATTCTCTTCTCACCTATTCCCCTCTATGTATATGAGGTTTCTTTAGAAGTGTAGTGTAACGGGTAGAAGTAATACTAGTGCTAGCTTGAGTGAGAAAGGGAGAGATTTGATCTAGGATCAATGTGTTAAGTATCCATCCGCATATCATTATTATTTATTTTCATACTCGCTTTATTATGTATTTAGAATGCATGTTTAAGGGTGTATGATGATGAGACCTTAACAAAGATAATTAAATTGGAATCCAATTTGCACGCGAAAAACCCTCGTTAAATATCATGCGTTCATTTTCCTTCCATTGAGTGATTCTTGCTCAAGATCCGAGATTGGCAGGGGTTGTTGGCCAAAGTCAAGCCCTTGTCCGTCAAAGATGTGCTTGAATTACGAGGCTTTGTTCCATATCGGTGTCGTGTCCAAGTTGTGGTTTGTTGGCCAAAGTCAAGACCACTTCTTGTCCATTGACATTGATTACGAAGCTTCCATGTCAATGGGTCCGCGCTTGACTGGGATCACTAGGTTTGTTGTGCCAAAGCCAAGGCCTAGTTGATTCAGAGGAAAAAGGTTAGGGTATACATTCGATGTATAGGCATATATAAGATATATGTTTGGGACTTGGATGTCCACCTACTGGATCTAGGAGTTGGATAAGATCCAATGATCTTCGAGATCTACCTAGTTAATTATCATACAATTTGTTGGCCAAAGTCAAGATTGTGTGATATTTAACGGGATCCTAGCCCACTAGGAAACACGGTTTCCCGAGTACTCGACAGAGGGTTAGAGGCTCGACGAAAAATAGTGGGAGGCAAGTATTGAATTTGCAACATTCGTTCAATTACTCGCCATACGCGCTCAAACAAATATTACTCGTCATATTAATTAAAAGTATTAGTTGGACTAATATTTTATGTTGTTTTAAATATATATATATATATATAGTTGGACTATATACAAACTCATTCAATATATAGTTGATTTTATAATTGGATTATAGTAATCAATATAATTGAATTAAATGATAGTTGTTTTTTATAATTAGATTATAGTAATCAATATTAAAATTATAGTTGATTAAATAATTGGATTATTGTAATCATTATAATAAATAGTACCTTATTAAAAATGATTAAATAGTTGGACTATTGAAATCAAGAAAGAATTGAAAAGTTGAATGTTTAAAATATATAATCATTGGATTAAATGTTTTAAATGATTTAATTTTCATATTGGGAATACATAATAGGTTACTTTATTGGATAAAATAACTTGTTATATCTGGGCCATAATTAAGCAAATAAGTAGAGCATAAAATCTTTGGAAGATTTATGTGATGATGACTTTAGTGCTTAATTAATATACTTATCATAAATCTATTTTAGATATAAAAGTATTAAATTGCAATTAATAATTCTTAGAGAATTGATTTGACTATTCTAGAGGTGAAAAGTCAAAGTTTGCAATTGGGCGTGTTGCACAAGGTGCACATCGTTTCGATATTCCGAAACCCAAGGCTTGGCCAAAGGTTTGTGAAATATTGAAAAGATAAATGACATATCCCAAAGTGACTACCATTTGGATATGGAAGACACGAAGAATTAAAGAAAGGAAGGGTGAGGCTCTTACTTTAAAATATTTGTCAAAGTCATGTTCACTACTAGTATTAAAATTAGATTTTAAATACTTAGTGTGGTACATTAAATATATGTATTGATGTTCAGAATCCGCTATGAGCTGGATACTGACTTCAAGCCGAGATTTCTCTGCGAATCGGAAACGGGACGAAAGTCGCTGTTTCGACCGTAGATACCTAAGTTTAGGAACTACCCTTCGGGTATGTACTTAAATTAGGAACTATTATAATGTAACTAGTTTGACTAGAGACATTATCTCTATATCAGTGTTTAATCCGTTGCGGATAAACCTTTATATTCTAGAACACTAAAGTGTTTTATTATATAAAGATGATACTGAGATAAACACATTAGATGTAAATAACAGAGTTTATATTTTGAATATAAATAAAATCTCAAACATATAAAATGACAAATAAATAGCTCAAATTG
Source organism: Zanthoxylum bungeanum (assembly GCA_019454045.1). Classification (NCBI taxonomy): domain Eukaryota; kingdom Viridiplantae; phylum Streptophyta; class Magnoliopsida; order Sapindales; family Rutaceae; genus Zanthoxylum; species Zanthoxylum bungeanum. The sequence goes on from SKCR01030758.1 coordinate 45,213, forward strand.
ATTTGATCAATAGAGACTTATTTGTGGCATTGTTGTCTAGGACACAATTAAACCAGACTCGTATATCCACACTTTTGAAGAGTGGGTACTAGGACTGATTTGACTATTCAAATAAGGTCTGCGAATCTAGTTTATTAGGTAAAGTACCTAAAATACTATTTACTTGGTAATAGTATAAAGGCCACCGATCTGTTAGCCCTATTCATGGTGAAGTAAGTGGGCCCATATCTAGCTAGGCTAGATGTGAACATGAATATTTCGTGACCTTAAACGGATGTGGCATCACGTTATGGTTATGTGTTTCTTTTGAAGAACACAAATCGGAAACTTTAGAGTTTCGACACGAAATAGAAAAACAGATCGGCTATAGTATTATTCCGCCACGGTAAGACCGTAATGGAAAATACTTAAGCAGTAAGTTTCATACGTACATGAAAGAGTATGGTATTCTTTCAGATGAGGACTCCTCCCGAGACACGTCAGTTAGACGATGTGTCCGAACTAAAACCGAATTTTGTTGGACATGATAAGGTTTATTACGAGTCGCTCTGAGCTACTGTTTCCTTCAATAGGATATGTATTAACAGTGCAAAACTTATTTAGAATAAGGTTCCATATAAATCTGTTTGACATATATCATATAGGATATGAACAGGAAAAAACGGGGTTTCTCATTCCTAATAATTTGGGTATGCCAGGCATAACGTTTGGATGATACCAAACTAAGAACCCAAATTGGATAAGTGCCAATATAGGTTATCCTAAGGGAAACCATAAGTATAGTACTTATAAATCTCATTTGAGAACAATGTAATTGTTGCTCACCATACGGTTTTCCTGAGAGGAATACCGATATGCATTGGTCAGTGGGAGGATAGTGATACTCGATGAAAATCGGAGTAATACTGTTCAAGGCACGAAGTCCTTAATGGAACACAAACAGTTCATCAATAATGAATCTGTACCATTAATCTTCGAATACACAAGAACTGAGTAGATCGGAAAGAGTCAGAAAACAACCTAGGGTATGGGTTTCTGATCTAACCTAATAAAGATGTCAATCTTATGAAGGTATACCATCCGACTACGTTTTTGAGGAAGTGATACGAGGTATCGACTCCCTATTATGGCAAAGTGCCATGAGTCCGAAATGGATTCCATGTATAACAACTATTTTTGAATACTAGTTGTTGTACCACAAGGCATTGTGCCTATTGGTACATTAAACGTCTTCAAGGAAGACATACATGGAAGGCAACATACCAACGTACAAAGCTGGGCTTTTGACGGAAAGGTATCGTTATCAACATTGTGTTAACAACGGTTCGACCTTTTACCTGTTGCCATGGTAAATCCATTTTGAAGATGCTTGTAGATAACTGCGTATTTCATTTATGAAATGTGTCAGTTATAGATCAAAATCGCTTTCCTGAAAAGGAAACCTTTTGGAGGATGTTTACAACATCCTGACGATTTTGAATAACCGACAAACAAGGTTTGCGGGTTATTCGATCCATGTTTGGATTGAAGCAAGCATAAGGTTCTTGGAACTGTCGTTTTGAAATAATCATAATGGTTTATGATTTGAATCAAAACGAAATAATTCTTGTGTATATAAGGAGGTTAGTGGGAGTGCGCACTGACAGTGAAATTCCCATAAAGCAATTGCTGAAAGCTTGGCTTTCATAGATATTCTTTCAATAGAAATTCTCCGTAGAATTCTGGGGAGTAACAACCTTTATTCAAGGAATAAAGATCTACTGGGATAGATTTGGAGTTGGTTAACACTCTCTGGAAATTGTACATTTAAAATGTACTTGATAGGGTGTCTCATACGCTTCGAGCATATGGAGTCACGATCAGGTCAATCCAAGTGATAGTCACTGGATTGAAGATTAAGAACATTTGTTAGTATCTAATAGAACTAAAGATGTTGTCTTAACTATGGAGAATGAGAACTTGAAGTGACTGGGATCACTGCTGCAAGTTTCCAACCAATTAAATACTACGGTACTATAAAGTTTGAATAACGGGACAGTGAGCTTGAAATCTTCCAAGCAAGATAACTGTTGCCGAATAAACAACAAATGCGGATTATTGCTGCAGCTGAGGCAGCAATAGAAGCCATTTGGATCGAAAATAAATCTAATTAGATTAGATATAGTTCTTTTAGCAGCTGAGCTAGGCGTCAGCACAAGCTAAGGAATTAAAGGACTCATCGACGATCCAGATATATACTTCTATATCATCTGATTCGTTCGGATCATACATCGTGGCGATGTGATGATCGTATAAATCGCGTCAGACGATAATCAAGCAAATCCGCTGACGAAAATCTTTCCTCAGCAATTTGAGCGAACCGTACATAGTTCGGGTGTAGGACACTTGAGTGACTCGCTATGTGCCAAGTGGGAGATTGTTGGACAAAATGACCCATAGCGTCACTATTTGCACAGATCATTGTGTTGTTGTAGCAAATTAACTATGTGACAAGGAAATTGCACTCTCATCATTTGTGATTAGATCACCATAAATATATATATAAATGAAGAGAGGTCCCTATGATTAGTTCCTGGACTGAGAATGATATGAGACAGTATCAGTCCCCGAATGATTAATCATTAAATATCCCTAGTCGTAGTATTATCGAGACTGGACATCGATAATGCGGAATAGGCTAGTATTGCACTTGTGTGCGTTGTGAGGGCACAACGGCATAGTTCTCATATATATAAGTATTGGATACTTATGCAAGTGCGATAGGAGGTCGTGTTTCACCGATGGTACGGGAAACAGCTTCGCTCTGGATAGACCCCTCGGAATCCCATTGGTATTATGACTATGTGTCTATGGGAGGCCGAAATCAAGGTAGGTGTGTATAGTCTTAACCTGAGACTTACATCGCTAATACTTACGATAATCGATAAACTTTGGTCTTGGTGGTACAGGCTTTAACCGGTTCTGCGTACACCACTTCTGGGTTTATCAGAGAGTCGTAGTGTATTGGGTGTGATGTCGAGACGGAAGTGTCACTTCAGTCATTATGGAGATGATGTCACGCTGGATACGGTACTAGTGCTCTTGAGTGTTGCGCAACCAATCGGGATATTGTGACCAGGTCATAACTATTCGATTATAGAGACTATGTTACCAGATGTAGACAACAGAACCTGGGCGACGCTTTTCTAGGCTCGCGGCCTAGTTGGGAAGTATGAAATAACATGGAGTCGCCACCCGGTGTGAACCGGGACAAAGATTTAAGGCCGCACTCACCCCTCGCAAGGGAAGACCTCAAACCGTTGGGTTCGGAATGGTCCCTTACTTATGTCACTTGTGATGATATAATTTGTGCAATGAACTAACCAAGTCTACTCAATAATCATGCTCAAGGGTACTTAGATCTAACATGCTTTCATCCAAATAATTTTCACGCAATGTAACACAACAAGCATATTGAACCATTGAATCACATGTATAAATCATTACCCAAACGCATCATAAACTAAGAACATGCATAATGGACAACCTAAACATGCTTTAACAAATAAATAACAAACTAAATTAAACCATGCTTTAAATAATAAACATATAACCTAAAGACTATAACATGCTCAAATACAAATTTGGATGAGACGAGATACGTGTATCTTAAGTGGTACGTGGCATTGTATCCCGAGTGCAGACCATACTACCGTCCATTCGGAATCGGCTATGGAATTTACGTACGGGTTTCCATCCGATATACCACAAAAGGGAACACATATCCCGCTCACCCAACAATCACATCATGCTTCAAACGACTCTCATGCCATTATATATCAAAATAAATAAAACAACAATAAAGAAGATAAGTAGAAAGGTGCCCTCAGGTCTAACCTCTTTTGTCGTCTAAGAAAGGGCGTTACACGTCCGTTGGAAGGGTGAATGATCCGCTACTCTTTTAGTTCACCAACTCAACGTCTTTCCTCGCTTTTTTGCTGCTCGGGCTGCTGTTTCAAGTCCGTTTCGCTGCTGCTTCGCTGCTACGTTTCAGGTCACTGTCTTGATGGTTTAGCGGACTGTTTTGGGTGATTTTGAAGGCTTAGGGAGGTGCGTTTGTGGGGATTTTTTAGGGAAACTTTATGGAGGTTTTTGGGATGGTGTTTAGGTGATTTTAGGACTGTTTTATGGGTTGAAGACGCAACAAAAACTGACCAGAACAGGGGACGAAACTGTGCAGTTCAAGGTGCAGTGAGGGGTGTTTCGGGACTGTTTTGGGCGCTGAATTGGAGCTGTGAATGGGGGGTCTTTTGTGCGACTTTGGGGCTGTATTTGAGGCTTATTTTAAGGTGTTTTAGGGCTGTTAATGGTGGCTGGAACTTGGCAATGGAGGGCTGTGAAAAGGGGTTTAGGCGTGAAGGGTTTTGGTGAAGGAAGAATGATGCGGCAATGGAGGGTGCTTAGGTTTAATGATTCGGCAATGGAGGCTTCAAGGAGGTTTTTGGACGTGCAAGGAGGCTTGAGAAAGTGTTTGGGACGTGCTTGGGGAAATATGTGTGCTAGGTTTTGAATGGGGGGTGAAGGCCTCTTTTTATAGGCAAAGGGAGATGACTTTCCTAATTTGAATAGGAGAGAATCTCCTAATTGGTTTCTAATAAGGAATAGATCTCCTAATTAGGATTTGTGATTGGATTTGATTTGGTAGGGATTTGATTTGATTTCTTTTATTTAGGTAAGGATTTAACAAGATTTAAACATGTGATTAATGTGCAATTACCTAAATAAAGAGCAATGGGCGTGAATCATGGCCAATGGGTATAGGTTTGGTTTGACTTGGTTTGACTTGGGTTGACTTGGGTATTTGGGCATGGTTTGGGTTAGGTATGTGGTCTATGGGAGTTTTGGGCCTAAGGTGAGCTTAGAAACGGAGGTATAACAAGCAACCGAAGCGAAAACAACGAGATTAAATCCATCAAAAATTCCATTTTCCAACTTTACCCTTCCAACGTCCGTTTCCCGCGACTTTCATGACTAAAGAAGTAGTTGCCTCCATACGAGACTCATCATTGGGCTAATGTGTAAAAATGCAATGCCTACAGTCACCCCCACTTTGATGGGACTTGTGCAGTGTGTGACAATGACAATCCTATCAAAGTACGTGCAATGCATTTTTACTTACCTGGCTCGCCAGCTGTCACCTGGTCTGCCTGCTGTGCTGAGTTGATAATGCTAACCCCGTACCTAGGGCGTCGCGGTTGCGTCTCCATACCTAGAGTACCGCAGTGATGATGTTGGTTGTCTGAGTGCTAACCCCATACCTAGGGTGTCGCAGTGACGCCTCTGTACCTAGAGTGCCACAAATGTCTGAATAGTCCACATGCCGTACCTGGCGTGCTAACCCCGTACCTAGGGCGTCGCTGTGGTCTGAATGCTAACCCCGTACCTAGGGTGTCGCGGTGACGTCTCCGTACCTAGAGAGCCACAAATGTCTGAATAGTCCACATGCCGTACCTGGCGTGCTAACCCCGTACCTAGGGCGTCGCTGTGGTCTGAATGCTAACCCCGTACCTAGGGTGTCGCAGTGACGTCTCCGTACCTAGAGAGCCACAAATGTCTGAGTGCTAACCCCGTACCTAGGGTGTCGCGGTGACGTCTCCGTACCTAGAGAGCCACAAATGTCTGAGTGCTAACCCCGTACCTAGGGTGTCGCAGTGACGTCTCCGTACCTAGAGAGCCACAAATGTCTGAATGCTAACCCCGTACCTAGGGTGTCGCAGTGACGCCTCCGTACCTAGAGTGCCACAAATGTCTGAGTGCTAACCCCGTACCTAGGGTGTCGCAGTGACGTCTCCGTACCTAGAGAGCCACAAATGTCTGAGTGCTAACCCCGTACCTAGGGTGTTGCAGTGACGCCTCCGTACCTAGAGTGCCACAACTGTCTGAGTGCTAACCTCGTACCTAGGGTGTCGCGGTGACGTCTCCGTACCTAGAGAGCCACAAATGTCTGAGTGCTAACCCCGTACCTAGGGTGTCGCAGTGACGCCTCCGTACCTAGAGTGCCACAACTGTCTGAGTGCTAACCCCGTACCTAGGGTGTCGCGGTGACGTCTCCGTACCTAGAGAGCCACAAATGTCTGAGTGCTAACCCCGTACCTAGGGTGTCGCAGTGACGCCTCCGTACCTAGAGAGCCACAAATGTCTGAATGCTAACCCCGTACCTAGGGTGTCGCAGCTGTGATATCTCCATGTCCGGAGTGCCGTACCTGGCTGAACTGATCTGATATCTCCATACCCAGAGTGACGTACCTGGCTGAACTGATATCTCCATACCCGGAGTGCCGTACTTGGCTGATCTGATATCTCCATACCCGGAGTGCCGTACCTGGCTGATCTGATACCTCCATGCCCGGAGTGCCGTACCTGGCTGAAACTGATTTGAACCAATGTGGGCCTCGCCCACAGAATGCCATACCCGGCAGGTCTACTACTGATGCCGATTCTCTATTTTGCACACTGTAGTGCCTCTCTTTGAGATAATCTCGATAGCTAAACATATTTTTGTCCTCAACGAATGCTTCGCGTCAAAGCCGAAGAATCTTCGAAGTATTCGACATACTCAAACCCAATCCCCTGAATGGGTGATCTGAACCAGACTCCTAGTGTGTGTGTGTGTGCTAAGGCTCCTTCGCAGCTTATTCCTTAAGTTAGCCAACTCGATGATTTCGCTTCGGAGAATCGGATCAGTGGGTCTAACCAACCTGGATGTCTGGGTCACATTCTGTGATTACTGTAGCATACTTAACATGATATGGTCTTCTTTTATTGCATCGTCTCTTTCTTTTCATTATTTTCCTTCATTCATTTTTTTTTCTTTTCTCTTTTTATTTTTCTTTTTCTGACTCACCTACCCTTTAAGGTAGCATTTCTCCTCATGGTGGTCTTAATACTCGCCCATGGGTAGCTTCACGCTTATCGGTTATAGGCGGTCTATTTCTTTTCTTTTCATTGCAGAGACTTTTCTTTCTTTATTTTCCAACCATATCATGTATCGTAGCATAGGAAAATCAGTGTGGACATCCAGGCAAACGATCATTCACCGATCCACCGTCGCTTCAACTAGTCATCTCATTAACCGCTCAGGCTTCTACTGTTGAGATACCTTTTTCAAGTGCTTCATGAGTCCAGCCGAGATCAATCCATTCAGAATACCGGATAAGAGCGCGTCTCGCGCTTCTCGCTTCTATAGCTTCTCCCTACAGCACACAATGTCATCACTGGACATATGTTTAACCATCAAAGACTTCTCCCTCACTCTTTCTCTTTTTTTTTTTTTTATTACTCACTCACTCACTCACTCTAAGGAATTCTTCCTCTTTACTGCTGACCATGTGGGCTTCGCCCCCGGGATCCATACCCGAAATTCAAACTCAAAATGGGCCTTTAACCCTCAGATTACCATCTGAATCTTAACACCGATGTGGACCTCAGCCCTAGGATTTCCCAAATTCAATACAGTGCTTTCGCTGTTTCTGATTGGCTTGTCTTTGCCGCTTTCTCTTTTATTCTTCGATACCTGTGAATATAAAACAAAAACACAAAACACGCAAAAAAGGAATGCAATAATAGGTTATATGTGTGCATGCATGCATGAGTTCTCTTTATCCCGTTGGGTTAGGTCTTCTGCGGGTGACTATTCAGTCTTCTGTCCCTCAAGCAAAATACAACTTCAATCTGTCAACATTGATCGGCTCGATGAACTCATTCCCTTCCAAGTCCGACAGTCTCATTGCTCCATTTCTCAATTTCTAAATGGTTATACTGTCTCTTTTTTTTTTGCTTGCTTCTTCCGAGGATTCCCTGATTTCTTAAACGTCACTGAACATCAAAGTGCCAAGGTTGAATGCTTTTGTCAAATATACTCATGTTGCAGGTTGAAGAGATTCAGGAAAGTAAGCGAAATGAATGTCTTTATTATTATTCAGAAAAACATTCAAACAGATAGACGAAGTTAATGTCTTTGTTAAAAATGCAGAAAATAAACCAGAAAGAACAGTTTCAATATTCGCGGCATAGCCTTCTTCCTCGGCCTATGGTTCTTCACCGTTGTCATTCCTTATTCCTACGAGAGAGGCTGGGTGGTTGAGGGCTTGGAGGACGAAACTTTCAGGTAGGCCGGAATTAATCATATAGGTGGGTGGTGGGACGGATTGGTAGTTAGGCAATGGGTTATGGTATGTGTTTGGCTGTTCTTTCTCAGGGTCGGGTATTTTGTGAGTATCAATGAGGTCCTGGATTTCGTGGCGAAGCCGGGCACAGTTGTCGGTGTCATGGCCAGGCTGTTGGTGAAAATGGCAGAAACGGCTCATGTTTAGGTTGGATGGGGGAGGATTTGATAGTGGTTTAGGTTCTAGGGGTTTTAACAGCCCTTGCCTCAGTAACTTCTCCAGTACCTTGGACAAAGGTCTGCCCAGGTTAGAAAAACGTCGGTTCTTAATGGCAGCAATGTCGGCAGTAGCGGGCTTGGCCTCAGAATGTCCCCCAAAATTCCTTCTATTCTGGCCGTAAAACTTTCTGTTCTCAGCTTCCTCATCTTCAATATCCATTACAGTCTCCCTCAACTGGCGGAAGTCTGCAATCATCGATGTCATCCTTCTGAGCTTACCATAAATCGAGGGCTTAGTCCCCTTGATGATCATTTTGATCTGATCTTTCTCGGAAGGCCTGGTCTGCATTTTTAAGAGCTGGCTTCTCCAGCGGTCAACATACTCTTTAAAGCTCTCCTCAGGCTTTTGCTTAGTATTCTCCAAGTCGCGGAGCGACAAGTCGATCTCTAAGTCAGTTACATACTGCTTTAAGAAGGCATCAGCCAACTCCCTCCAATCCTCTTTAACCTTCTTCTCAAGGCTATGATACCAAACCACAGGTGCACCCTCGAGTGACATTCCGAACATTTTCTGGACTTGGCGCTGAGACAGGCCGACCGAACTCATCACCGAGACATATTGTCGCAAATGGACCCTCGGGTCCCCATTCCCATTAAACTTTGCGATGTCGGGCATTTTGAACTGTGCGGGCAACTGCTCCTCAAAGGTCATTGAATCATAATCCAGTAGATCCTCATGCTTCCCCCTCAGCTTACGGGTGACAGACTCCATCTGATCACGAAGCCTTTGCATTTCAGCCTGAGTTCCGGCTATCCTACCAGCGGCATAGTCAGCCAGATCATCATCAAATACCGGAGCATCATCATTTACTCCACTCGGAGGGCTCTCCCGCCTCTCATTCTCAGATCCTCCCGCAGCGCGGGGCACAGCCATATTAGACATGGCAGCAGTCAGAGCTTGCATTTGTTCAGTCATCTTGGCGAAGTTAGCTTCCATCTGCTCCATTCTAGACCCCTCGTTGACAGATTCACTCATATTCACTGAAGGTCTTTTGACTAATCTTCCCTCTTCTCTAACCCAACGGGAATCTATGTTGTCTCTCTTAAGGCTACGTGTCAGTGCATATATGTGCGATGCATGTAATAGATAAAATTATAAAAAGAAATTTCAAACTACTTGGCCCATTATCATTTTAAAGTATTTAATCACACCATCGCGCGGTGCAAACTTGTCCCAGTTGAAAAGGCCCAACAGGTTTACACTTTACAATGACATGGCTAAATGACTTCAAATGATAAAAGGCCCATTCACAAAGTGGCCCACCGGCATTTTAGAAGCTTTTGGCCCAACTGTCAAAGGACACAAACTTGCCCCAGTTTAAATGGCCCAACAAGTCCACATCTTTTGACAAAAGGTCCAACTGGATCCAAATGACGGCGGTCCAACACACAAACATAAAATACATAACTACCGGTTCTTTCAAGGCAAAGTTTCACAAGTGGGTTCACGGGGCGTGGACAAAGGCTCTCGTTTGACGAAGGATTACCCACAACTAGGACTCCCCACTCAAGGGTTCAAGTGACCAAGTGAGTGCACCCTTTTTTATACCTTACGGTACGTGCCAACGAGTTACGGTGTGTGACTAACTGTCGAATGGATTTCCCGTTGTAGATTCCCCAGAGGGAAGGTGGAGCGAGGCTCTCTTAAGTACCCAAGCCCCTTAGGCTCTTATCGCTTGGTGTCAGGAATAAACAACGAGTCCTCCAAACTAGTATGTCACAACGAGATACAAGTAATGATTTATCTAGGTGCCTTCACAGCTTTTCCCCGAAGGGTAGTGAGTGAAGGAAGACACCCAACCATCACCTAGCTTCAACAAAGCCTTTGATTAACCCCCTCAACCCACTATAGAAATGGTCAACTAATGCACAAATTATACACATCACAAGACATGATTTCGAGGCCAATTCTCTAATATCCCCAGTGGAGTCGCCAGACTGTAGACAACAGAACCTGGGCGACGCTTTTCTAGGCTCGCGGCCTAGTTGGAAGTATGAAATAACATAGAGTCGCCACCCGGTGTGAACCGGGACAAAGATTTAAGGCCGCACTCACCCCTCGCAAGGGAAGACCTCAAACCGTTGGGTTCGGAATGGTCCCTTACTTATGTCACTTGTGATGATATAATTTGTGCAATGAACTAACCAAGTCTACTCAATAATCATGCTCAAGGGTACTTAGATCTAACATGCTTTCATCCAAATAATTTTCACGCAATGTAACACAACAAGCATATTGAACCATTGAATCACATGTATAAATCATTACCCAAACGCATCATAAACTAAGAACATGCATAATGGACAACCTAAACATGCTTTAACAAATAAATAACAAACTAAATTAAACCATGCTTTAAATAATAAACATATAACCTAAAGACTATAACATGCTCAAATACAAATTTGGATGAGACGAGATACGTGTATCTTAAGTGGTACGTGGCATTGTATCCCGAGTGCAGACCATACTACCGTCCATTCGGAATCGGCTATGGAATTTACGTACGGGTTTCCATCCGATATACCACAAAAGGGAACACATATCCCGCTCACCCAACAATCACATCATGCTTCAAACGACTCTCATGCCATTATATATCAAAATAAATAAAACAACAATAAAGAAGATAAGTAGAAAGGTGCCCTCAGGTCTAACCTCTTTTGTCGTCTAAGAAAGGGCGTTACACGTCCGTTGGAAGGGTGAATGATCCGCTACTCTTTTAGTTCACCAACTCAACGTCTTTCCTCGCTTTTTTGCTGCTCGGGCTGCTGTTTCAAGTCCGTTTCGCTGCTGCTTGCTGCTGCTACGTTTCAGGTCACTGTCTTGATGGTTTAGCGGACTGTTTTGGGTGATTTTGAAGGCTTAGGGAGGTGCGTTTGTGGGGATTTTTTAGGGAAACTTTATGGAGGTTTTTGGGATGGTGTTTAGGTGATTTTAGGACTGTTTTATGGGTTGAAGACGCAACAAAAACTGACCAGAACAGGGGACGAAACTGTGCAGTTCAAGGTGCAGTGAGGGGTGTTTCGGGACTGTTTTGGGCGCTGAATTGGAGCTGTGAATGGGGGGTCTTTTGTGCGACTTTGGGGCTGTATTTGAGGCTTATTTTAAGGTGTTTTAGGGCTGTTAATGGTGGCTGGAACTTGGCAATGGAGGGCTGTGAAAAGGGGTTTAGGCGTGAAGGGTTTTGGTGAAGGAAGAATGATGCGGCAATGGAGGGTGCTTAGGTTTAATGATTCGGCAATGGAGGCTTCAAGGAGGTTTTTGGACGTGCAAGGAGGCTTGAGAAAGTGTTTGGGACGTGCTTGGGGAAATATGTGTGCTAGGTTTTGAATGGGGGTGAAGGCCTCTTTTTATAGGCAAAGGGAGATGACTTTCCTAATTTGAATAGGAGAGAATCTCCTAATTGGTTTCTAATAAGGAATAGATCTCCTAATTAGGATTTGTGATTGGATTTGATTTGGTAGGGATTTGATTTGATTTCTTTTATTTAGGTAAGGATTTAACAATTTAAACATGTGATTAATGTGCAATTACCTAAATAAAGAGCAATGGGCGTGAATCATGGCCAATGGGCATAGGTTTGGTTTGACTTGGTTTGACTTGGGTTGACTTGGGTATTTGGGCATGGTTTGGGTTAGGTATGTGGTCTATGGGAGTTTTGGGCCTAAGGTGAGCTTAGAAACGGAGGTATAACAAGCAACCGAAGCGAAAACAACGAGATTAAATCCATCAAAAATTCCATTTTCCAACTTTACCCTTCCAACGTCCGTTTCCCGCGACTTTCATGACTAAAGAAGTAGTTGCCTCCATACGAGACTCATCATTGGGCTAATGTGTAAAAATGCAATGCCTACACCAGACATCTGATATGTGCTTCGGACGGGGCAGACACTTATCCAGCCCCAGCCCTAGCACGTGACTATCCGTATACTACGCTTGATAACAGATCTTTGATATTCTTAATTGGATATGTCCGGAGAATTGGGAAGACTTGGTGCTTTGCTAGGAGTCGATCTTGTCTCGTAAATCGGTAGAACGTAGTACTTGGTACGTACGTGATTCGGATACTCCGACGACCGTATTTACTGCCAACTTATCTGGGGATCTCATGGGTCGCTTCCCGATAATCCACCGATGACGCACAACTCGCACTCTTGAATAATCTGGGATTATATAGAAGAGAGAGAAAATTAATCTATGATTAATTACGGAGATATTTTATCTAGGATAAAATATCGTCTAGAGAGAGATAACGATTAATTTGGAATTAATCGGTAAATTAATATATTCGATATATTAAACGAAATTAGATTTCGACGCGGAATTAAAATTAGATTTTAATTCGGGCGAAGGAATTAATTTAGAATAAATTCGTTAGCGACGTGAATAATGAATTCGCTAGGCGTAATCATTTAATTATGACGCGACGGAAAAATCATTAATTTGGAATTAACGAACCCGAGCCCGGGTGTGATTGCGAGCGCATTCGTATTTCGAATTCGAGTGCGGTGACGCAAGTCGCATCAAGCGTCAAATCAATCGGTCGCATCAAGCGTCAAATCACTTGTCACTTTGAGTGATGTGACTTGACATCATGTCACTTTAATAAAGGTGATATGGATAATGATGGACTTGACATAAAGTGTAAAAGCATTTTGGAGGGAAAAACTTTTTGGTTTGGCTCCAATATTTATTTGATTTTATTTGATAAAGTTAAATGAAAAATTGATTATTTTATTCTGGAAAATATATAATCAATTTTGCTTTACATTTTATTAAGTTAATAACACATTTTATCTCTCATCTCTCTCACGCACAAAAAGCCATTTTCTTCACTGGTTTTGAACCAGTTTGGGCGTGAACAATAGGGAAGCAAGAGTGGGTTTTCATGGTGAAAATTCAAGTGCTAGCACACTTAAAAGTCTTGCGAAGGTGGTAGGGAGGTTCGACCATGAGCCGGGATCCGTCCGACGAAATTAGGAGCTCCATTTCGCAGCTCAAAAACTGAAGACAGAAGGCAGTGGACTGCATGCAGTGGGCGTCCTTGGCAATGCGTTTTTTGGCTTCATTCGTCTTCGATTCGACTCAACCAACCAATGTAAGTATTCCGCTATCTTCGTTGGTGTATTCATGCATGATTTTCATGTCTTGTTTGATCTTGGGACCTAGATTTTTAACTACAAACGCAAGTGCACGTATCGCTCAAGTAGTATAAAATGTATCAATCTCATGAGGACTTAATACCTTAGCTATTAATTTATGACGTTAAATACTTACGAGTATATAATAGATTGATTGTTGATTGGATATTATTTTTTGTCTGAAAAGAAGTAAATAAAACAGTTCGAAAGTAAATTACAGGAAAAATCAATATTAAGAAACTATCTAGGGTTGTGAATCATTCCAATATCTTTTAAAGATGAAGTGGTTATCTCATGTTTGTGCAATATATTGGTTTATTAATCTGGAACACAAAATTACGTAAAATCATCTTCCGATGGTCAGATGTAAATACCCAGTGTAACCCAATTAATCATATTCCTATGTTAACCAAGTTATCTGAATTCATTAAGATTAAGTTCAAATTATGGCTTCCCCCGCCCGACAGGTATATTCCTATCTTGTAAGGAAATCTATTAAGGTTTATCTATCCTTAAGTGAGATCGTGAGCTATTGAGTTTAAGGCTGAAACCTAAAATCCATTTTCTAAGTTCATTTTAAGTTTACCAAATCAATCTTATTAATGGCCAGTTAACAAGAAGTATTAAGACTAAGGCTCAATAAATAAACCTTTATATTACCCGAAACATAAAACTACCACTTATAAACCGGTGATATTGGAATTTATCACAACCCTAGATAAGGGGTTTAGTTACCACACATATCTAAGAATAATAAAGACATAAATAAAGTAAATGACATAAAGTAAATCTTGGAAATTAAAAAGATAAATTAACAATAAAAGAAAATACTGGAGTTAGATGATCCACTTTTATTACTTCTAATTTAGATATCTCCCTTATTATAATATATAAACTTTTCATGACATTACCAACCGATCATATAGGTGATATCCTGGTTAAGTCAAATTTATGATTAATTCCAACCAACCATAAAGGCGATATCCAATTTAATCAGGTTAAAATCAATTTAATTAAGTCCAACCGACCATAAAAGCAGTATCCCATTAAGTTAGGTTTTAAAATAGTTTATATATTAGAATTAAAAGAGATTAATCTAAATATTAGTAATAAAAGCTTTATCATTCACCCCAGTAGAGGGGAGTTACCTCCTCATACTGAAAAGTAAAATAAATACTAAAAAGTAAAATAAATAAATAACTATTGCGTAAAATAAAAATTAAATACAATAAGCAGTAAATAAACAAACAAGATACAATTTTCTTAGTATTCTTAAGGAAATTCCCAGAAGAATGTATGAATTGGAATTCTGATTTCGGCCTCAATTTCTAGGGAAATTTTTTGTCCACGCATCGCGATACGTCGTTGATCCTCGACACATGGCACATTTGCTTAGATGATGACACATGGCACGCGACTATCGGCATACTGAATTATTGGCTCGGCGTCGCGATGCGTAAAGTTATATACGTCGTGACACTGACGTCAGTAATGACGTGTAGTGTCGGTAGCATGAGATGATGACATGTGTCCGGCGCATGTTACCAAGATTGTTGTGATGTTGACACGTGGTCGGTGCATGTTAGCATATGCGTATGATAGCAAGTTTCTCTGATGTTGATACATGTCCGGCGCACGTTAGCGGTCGCGACGCAGAGGTGTTGCGCGTCGCGACGCACAAATGATGATTTTGCCCTTTTTGTCTTTTTTTCGCTGTTTTGGCCCGTATTTAATTCCAGTGAGTCATGAAACCTTATTTATCTACAAAATATACAAAACACATCAAAATATTCACAAATCTAAAAAAACTATACAAAATATTAAATAAAAATGGTGGAAAATAGCCATATATTTACCGCTTATCAGTTGGACCGAATACTGAATGACTCACATGTGTTTCATAATAGTTGGAAGTACACACCATCATCAATAGGAATCTCCTCGAATCGAGTAGCATATATGATCCTTTGACTATATGATATCATTGATTTTTTGTGTGATCATCCACACTTTGATGCCATATATTTCAAAGACCTACATGTAGAACAGAGCAGTTTTTGAAGAGATATTTCTTTATAAATAAAATATATAACAGAGTCTCTCAAAAGAATAATTGACAATGTTCCAAGTAGTGATCAAGTTAACCAAGAATCAAATGAACCTGAAAATGTTGAGGAAAATGAACCTAGATGTAGCAAGAGAGCAAGAAAGTCTAAATCATTTGGAACTAATTTTTTAACATACCTGTTAGAAAATGAGACTCAAAAATATAGAAAAGTAATGTTTTCTACAAAAGCTCCTTTATGGAAAGAGGCTATAAACAGAGAGATTGATTCAATTCTTCAAAACCATATTTGAGAGGTGGTTGATCTTCCTCCAGGTTGTAAGCCGTTGGGCTACAAATGGATTTTCAAGCGGAAGATGAAGTCGGATGGATCAAAAGATAAGTACAAAGCAAGACTTGTTATAAAGAGTTATAGACAAAAAAAAAATGTATTGAATACTTTGATACCTATTCACTAGTGATAAGTGCATGAAAATGTACTTTAAACATCACTAATTCAGCTTTATTATTGAGTATTTAATCTTAATTGTAGTTTATTTTATGTTTTACTATTAGGAAGCAATGAAACATGGATCTTGGAGCAATTATACGTGTTTTGGGACCTTACAGACACATCAAAAGCACGCGTAAAGAGCATAAACGTAGAACAGCATTCCAGAAAATTATCGCGCGTTGCGACGCCCACTTTCTGGCGTCGTGACGCGCAATCAACAAAGTTGCATACATATTTCCCGAGAGTTGGGTGTCACGATGCCACTTTCCGACATTACGATGCCCCCGACAGATGCCCAGAAACTTAGTTTAGTCGTATTTTACATGTACACGGACTCTAAGACTTCCCTATATATACCTAAGCTCGTCCAAAACCCTAAAAGGGAGAAAAATACATAACAAATAGTGGAAAACACATAATTGAATGAGAAGATAGAAGAATTTTCAGGCAGACATGATGCTTCTCCGTTCTTTCCAGGCTATGTTTCTTTCTTCTGTGGAGAACTAATCTTCTAGGCAAATCTAGGGATTAACTCTTATATTTAACTCTTATATTCATGTTATTGATTCTTGAACGATCTTTATTGTTTAATACAATTGGTATCTTGTTGTTCTTTATTATCTTTTGATTATAATCCAGAGATTGTTGTTTTACTAATTTTCATATAAGAATAGACATGCTTTTGTTGGGGTTGGTGCTGAGAGCGCCAATCCAGACCGTATTTATGTCTGATTCATGAATACAAACATCCCATTTTTCCATAATATTACTTTCTTATTGGTTAAACCTCTTGTTTTTATATACGTATTCGATCTAATTACTATTAGATTGAAACTAAATCTGATTTAGTGATATGTACATATTAGACAAAGACCCGATAATATATAATGTAGTGCGCAGTTACAAAGTAGTTTGTAACTGATATTGGGAAGTGTCACTACTAGAAATATATTATAATATAAAGTTCCTGGTCAAGATTTACTAACACGGGTCGGTTAGTTAAATCCGTTGAGACCAGCACATGTCGTATAACGGGACTTGGTCCGATGGTTTATCCCAATGAACCATGAGTCTTGGAAGACTCATATAGACGTGTAGGTGTTTATAGTGGATAAACACTGAATGACTCACCGAAGATTCTTAATAGATGGTACACCAACGTCAATAAGAATCTTCTCGGGTTGAGTAGCATAGTGGTCCTTCGACTTGAGATACCACTATGGATGTATGAGACATCCTCCACACTTAGATGGCAGTCACATCACCGATCTATTTAGATCAGACCTCCGCCTGTTCGTTGGGTGTGGACCGATCCTCAGGATATCCTGTGTGTATCAAGATAGGATCCGTCAGTTCTGTGTATAGAGCATAGGTAGTCTAAATGTGATTAGCAATCTGTTAAATCTATGGCTATAGTATACTTCGGAAGTGAGTTCCGAATGTTATTTAGAGATTGCTAATAGGAACGTCGACGTGATTATACCTATAGAGATTTGACGTTTATATCTATATCTCTGGGATAATCTGGATACCTGTGACGGAGGGATTATACGTATGCAATGACCTCGACCTGTATGATTCAGCTAGTTTATCTGTGGTCGTCATAATTTATGGGTGGGTAAATTATGGACATGAAATTGGATTTTGTGACTGATATACCTGAATCTAGAGAGTCTCACTAATGAAATATACTCGTAGAGCACTAGGGCAACTTTTATGAATAATGGTGATTATTTATAAATCGTTTAAACGTTAAACGAAAGATGCATGCAAACGGGCCGAACCGTCATTTCCTAATTAATGTGTATTTGTATTTAATATATGATATTATTAAATACACATTAATAAATTATCAAATAAAGATATTTGACATATATCATTAATATATGTATTTGAGATATTTAAAGTAAATATAATACATATATTTGAGATATTTGTATTTAATTAATTATTTAATTATTTAATTGTTAAATGATTAATATAATTAAAATATAAATATCTCATTAAATGATAAAGTTAGGAAATGATTATAAGTGTAAATGGTTGACTTTATACTTAAAGAAAAGGTTGTCAAAATGGTTTTTACTTCTTTAGATATTTGATTAAATTGTTTAAAATGAAAATATCTATTTTCTTTTTTCTTTTGAATTTTCGGCCAACACCCTAATTAAATATAATTGTTGTATTTTTGAGTTGATTTTGTTGACTTATGAATATCATTAAAGTTGTAATGATAAAAGGTTAACAAATTGCATAAAAGCCTTTAAATGAAACAAAGTAAAAATATCTAGATATTTTTCTTTTTCTTTTCTTCACAATTTCGGCCTAGGGCTAATTTTGGTGAAGTATATATTGTTTCATTTCATTTTAGGGTTTTAACAAGTTCATTAGATTCCAAATAAACATAAAAGAAGATGAGAGAAAAGCTTGAAGGCCTAAAGAATGATGCTTGGAAAAATCATGTTTTTGTAAGTTTTTCTTCAAAGTCTTCAACATAAAAATTGTTTCTAACATGTTTAGCATCATTTGTGTTGCTTTGGTGTTGTCTCTCTTCTTATAGTTTGTGTTTATTTTGGTTGTGAACTTTGATGAAAGATTGATGCATGTAAGTAAGCTTGAAATGGTTTCAAAACTTTACGTTTGATTTTTGGAAAATCAAGTTGTCATTCTAGAGTTGGTAAGCCACTCCTTGGTGACCTGGAATTGTTCTAGAGTTGTTTTAAAGTGGTGAGGCTAGATTAGTGAAGTTTTGAATAGATTAAAGTGTTGGATTTCAAAGATTTGGTGAAATTGGACAATTTATTGAAATTGAATAATTAGGGTTCTTAACCCACTCCAAATTTGGGGCTTTTAATATATGTGATGTATTATGGTATGAATATGATGCATGTAAATTTTTGGGTTGATTGGATTTGATCTTGGCATGTTTAGAACACAAAAGGACCAAATTACAATAAACCAAAAATATATGGTGCTCTTGGCAATTAGACTAAAATTTGGGGATTTGTTGCAAATCTAATTTTGATGTATTTGATATGTTGAAAATTATTGTAGAAGTGATTTAGAATCATCCAAAATTATATTTGACAATTTTAGGACTAAAATGATAAATTTGCAAAGTTGTGGGGCAATTCGGTAATTACCAAGAAATTTGATTTCTTGTGTAATTTTTTTTCAAAATTTGATAATTGGGTAATTAAATAAATAGGTTTATTTAATTGATCCAAGAAAATTTTTGAAATCGAAAATTTTGATTTTCCGCATTTCTGCTACGTTACCGGTATTCCGCCATAAAACCCCATCAGCTTTTTCTTTGTGTGATTAGGGACCCAGTTGTAACTGGTATTGTTGTTTTATTAGTTAATCTTCTGCTGCAATATTACCTGTGGGTATATTTTCGATGTTAGATAGGTCATAATGATAACATAGTGTGCTGTTAACATAGAGAAAGTAATTCATCGATCACCTTAGAATTTAATATGTTTTAATTGAAATATCTTCCGATTGTTGGTTTGGGAAGTGAAACCCTCAATTGAGTAATAAAATGAATCAACTACTGAATATAGGGACGTGATACAAGAGGGATTCCCGACGCTTTGCTGTTTTTCTCTACTGATAATTCTTACTTATTTTTCATAGTTTTTATTTTACATTGCCAATTAAATCATTTCCTTTAATTAATTCATTGCTAACGTTCGTATTAAGTGATTCAGTTCTTTCGTAACCATCTCTCTGAAGAATCGACACCCCAACTATACTGTGATAACCGCAAGTACTTTTTGGGCGTAATCAACTAGTGACTCGTATCACTTCAATAAGAATGCTTATAGCCATAATAGCTATATCTGGTCTTGAAATACATCAAATGGATGTTAAGACGACATTCTTAAATGGTGAATTAGATTAGGAGATTTATATGGAACAGCCAGAAGGTTTCAATATTCCTAAACAAGAACAAAAGATGTACAAACTTGTAAAATCCTTTTACGGGTGAAAATAAGCACCTAAAACTGGGATAAGAAATTTGACAAATAGATGTTGTCAAGTGGGTTCAAAATCAATGAATGTGATAAGTGTGTATACATTAACTCAACTAAAAAAAGATATGTCAATATGTAGATGATATGCTGATACTTGGTAGCAATCATGATATGATTCAGACTACCAAGAAAACACTGACCATCAAATTTGACATAAAAGATTTAAGATTGACTAATGTGATTCTTGGAATTAAAATTTCCAGAACATCAGAGGGATATATATTATCTCAAGCTCATTATGTTGAAAAAATACTTGAGAAATATAACAAGAGAGATCTAAACGTAGCTATAACTCTTGTGGACCTAACTCTTCATTTTTCATTCATTCAATTTTTCAATTCTTTCATAAGTCTTTAGGCATAAAAGAGGAAGTCTAAAGTTTAGAGAGTTTTTGTAATTTTCAAGTTCGTTGTTCTTGAAGAAATGAGTGTCCCTTTTATAAAAAGCAACCAAGTATCTTGGGAGAACTTTAGTCAAGAGATTCGTAAGAGCATCGAGGCGAGGCTAATAAGTTCTTAAGAAAAGAGTTTACTCACATTGGTTTTAAGGATCATATTCTACAAATAATTCTCAGGTTTTTTGTTTACTTTGAGTTATGTTTGATTCATAAATTGCATGTTTACTTTTTATTAATTTGGTTAAATTATGCATGTTAAAAGTGATTAACAACACATCTTGTCCATTAAGAATGACTTATCCTGGAATTAAAATCTTTTTTCCTATTATCAAAATTTATTTTTGAATCTCGTGCATATCGCGATAGTGTAACATCCCGTCTAGGCCAGGATGCTACCGGCAGGAGACAGGAGAACTCATCTCCATAAGCCTCTGATTCTAACGAAATTTCGGCATGATGTATTCGTAACATCATGCAACCTGGCCTAAAGCCAGCATCCATACAACAAGAGCCAAACATCTCGGCCTCCGGCCGGTATATCAACATCAAGGCCTCAGGCCTGAACACAATGAACAAAATATAAAACTTGGCCTCCGGCCAAAACGCGAAAATAAAACTATGCTATAACAAAACTATTACATAACTCATACAGAGGAAATACAAAGCAAATACAAAGACAAGGGCCGTGAGGACCCATAACTTGACCCAGGACACGGGACTCTCTGTTGACTGCAAATTGGGGCGATCCACTGTCTTCAAAGTCTTCACCAAACTTCTGCTACTGACCTGCAAAACTACAACAGAAATGGTGTGAGTCATAATGACTCAGTAAGTAATCATGCTCTAACTACAGCATAAACACACAATAGCTTATATTTTCGTTTTATTAAGTTTCTTAACCTATCTTTTACTATAATCATGCAATTACATTACCCTCCTTAATTCTCAAACTGTATACATCTCTCATATAAGATTACATAGTTAACAAGATAATCAAAGCGTACTATTTAAATTCTGTTTAACTCCTTTATTTTCCAGATGCCTGAAGTTCCATCAACTCAGCTTTCTCTATATTATTACTCATCACATTCTTTTATTACTTACATACAGTCTAAGATTAAATCGCTCACTCACATCTATTCATCATATCATGTTATTAATCTTACACACTTACTTGAATTCATAATGTTCAATCATGCATATACGAAACCAAACCTCATACGTACCTCATAAGTCATAATTCTATAACACCTGAATATCGTGCTCACAATATATAACATATATTCATTGTAAGTCATAAATCTCTTATGCATACATATGTACCAACATATATTCTTAGGTAGCGTTATATTCATTTATCTTAAACTACAAAGTTCAAATCCATCATCACTGACCATGCTACTATGTACTTGTATTCTACACATGTTACTTCGATATGAACATGCTACACATAAAATCATCCATATATATACATAAGCATAATAATGAGATCATGTATCAATGTTAACGGTATGAATCTAATATACTCATGCTATGATGCTTTGTCAACTACCATATGTATCTCATAAGAATCACCAGAATCCATGATATATATGCATGATGGTAAATCCTACTCTGCTCTAACATGTTATGCTTTTAGAAAATACTTTCTGAAAATCCTTCTGAAAGCTCTTTGCTGAAAACTTTATCTCACTCTTTCTTTCTGAAAAAGCTCTTTCGGAAAACTGTAACTGGAAACTGAAAACAGTGTTTGAAACTGTAATCTGTATTTGAAAACTGAAACTGTATCTCAAAACTGTAAACTATGTCTGAAAACTGTAACTGAAACTTTCTCTGAGTTCTGTATCTCTGAAAACTATTTTCTGAAAAAATCTGATATTTCAAAACTTCTTTCTGAAAACTGGTATCTGAGTGTCTGTAGAAAAACCGACGCATGGAGGCGTTACGTCTCGCCGTCCCCCCATACGCCCTAGAGTCAGATATGCAAATCCATGACATTGGGGCGTTACGTATTGCCGTCCCCCAAAGCATGCCATACATGCCCTGAAACTGGTGGTCTTGGGGCGTTACGTCTCGCCGTCCCCCAAGCCACAAACTGGAGCTGGGGGTGCGGATCTATGCTACCACCCAAGCTTAAACTGGGGTCTAGGGGCGTTACGTATCGCCGTCCCCCTAGCCCATCTGGAGGATCTGAGAGCGTCCCCTCAGTCCTCAACATGTGCAGATGTCTCTGAATCCGTCAATTCCAACAATGTACAACTGGGATGGGTCAAATCCCAAATCCCAAATCCAAGGTACCTGTCAAGTCCATACTGTGTCTCAAGTTATATACTGGGGTGAGTTTTTACCTCATGCCCCGAAAACCATAAAATCATGATCTGTATTTTAAAACTGAAAGAAAGCTTTTTTTTTTTAAATATATTGTATTTCAAAACATCTGAAACTTTTCTCTGAAACCTTTGAAATCTTTGAAAATATTTTGATCTTTTGCTCGACTACTGAAAACTTTAACACACACACACATGCAGATGCTTTCTCATGATCCTTTCTACCTTAACCATGTTTAACTATATGCTTATTCCATACTATCACATATGTTCATGCACGTGTTTATACATATATGCAAGTAATGGATTATGTATTCTATTCCTTACATGCTTACATTTTGAATCATCTCACATTTACTATGTTTATACTATTCTCAGTATACTTACACATTTATACCATCATAACTAGGCTTACCTCTATAACTTACCTTGCTGGTGGCTCACAAACAACATAAAGCATAATTTATTGCCATACACACGCGATCGAAACTCTTCTACTATATCAGACTTCAAACATATATGAGTTTTCAAGTTCTTAGTTCTTAAACTTATTTACCATTTCCTGACTATCAACTTGTGCTCAAGAGTCTCATATCATAAACTTACATATATTCACATGCCATGTATTACTACTCATGCATACTAGTATTCTTATATAATGTCTAAATTACAAACTTTCATTCATGTCACTGGTCTCATTCCCTAGGATGTAGTTTTCTACATCCCCCAAACCCAAGTCTCATTTAATTATGATTATAAACATAACATCATTCATATGCTCTATCTGTCTATATAAATACATATACTTATTTACCTCTAGACATGCGTCTTTTTACTTCTATATACTCATGCTTATCTCCTGCTTGTGTGCATGCTTATGATTGTTTATTCTCATCTATGTTTGCATACCTGTCTCTTTGTCTTATATTCATCTTTATATATATATAGATTTCATAAATCTATCGATATACTACCTTATTACATTACTAGTTTCGAACATCGTTAAGTCTACCAAGTACTCAGAACATGAGTTACTTACCTGGCTAGGCGAACGCCCGCGATCCGGGTCCGATCTGTCAAACAAGTAATAACACAAGGTTAGTACCGCTATTTGCGGAACTTCCAACTCATCTATAATAACTACGGGCTTCCTCGGAACACCCGAATCATCTCCGATACTACGGTACAAACTTCATTACTCTAATACATATCTTTCTATACTATTCCAACTAGCTGGGTAGCCTAGAACCTTGTTTTACGCGTTTGCGGCAAATCTTGCGGAAAAGTTTCCGCAAACGCTACGGAAGGGTCTCGAACCCTCCGAACTACTCCGGAATTACCAAATTACCCTCGCAATGTCATTTTTACATCTTAACTATGGTTACGGTCATCTACGCTCAATCGCGCGAGAAACTCCGTTTTACCGGAAACTCGCTAATTCTACCGGATCGATCAAATCTAATCCGTTACTCCTCGGATTCTACCACATTTATCTTTTTAACATATTAAAACATATCCAATTCATGTCAAGGCAATTCACTAAACTACGGAATTACTGGAATCATCCGAAACTAAATCGATACACTTTAAAATATGAAATTCTAAACGGAGAGTCGTACCGAAATTCCGAGGCCATATTCGGACTCCCGTCGGCCATACGAACGCGCTGGTGCGATCGGAATTCCGATCGGAGTTACTGTTCTTCATGGGTTTACTGTTCATCCGCCGCTTTCTTCCTCGTTTTGCGTGATTCCGGCCGCTGTTCGGCGAAATCGACTCTGCACACTCGTAGTACTCATCGAGGGCTTCGATTTGGTACGTGGCTCGGGCCGTGAAACGAACCGACGAGCCGGATCCACGAAACCCATCTCACGCATGTTCTTCCTCTCGCCGTTGCTGTTGCCGGCGTCTTTAGCGACGCAGACAGCCACCATGGTGTGCGTCATGATCAGGCGGTTCGATCGGCACCGGTGCGCCGGCCTGTGGTGGCCGGAGTTTCCGCCGGCGAGTGCTTCTTCCCTTTAGGCGATGAAGGGTGCGAATGAAGGAGATGGAGAGGGTTTACCACTTTTTGCAATTTATGAAAACCTCAAGGCTTTAAATACTAGCTGGGAAATATCATATAAGCCCCCTCGAAATTGCTGATCAGCCCCTATCATGGAACTTTCTGGAATATCGCATTTTCGGAGCACTTCTGACACGATTTTCGAAAAGTACTCAACACGAAAGTTGTTGTCTCGGAAAAACGAGTCCGATGGTTCAAGAATCAACTCGATCGGAGTTCGTTTGCTCTCTTTGTGACCAAAACCGCAAATTTTACGCATTTTACAAAAATCGCGTATCTGACTTTTGATCCCACGCGTTTTCCAACGCGACGAATATTCATAATCTATTATTCCAACCCATTTAACATCTCTTGAACTCTTATTTCTTCATCATCATCATGCTCCGAGACTAAAACATCCGTCCGGGAATCTTCTAGAACAGTCCCGAAAATCTGAGATGTTACAGATAGTGAAGTGTTATTATTTTTTGTTTGATCATGAGTTCGAATCCTAAAAATATCATTTCTATCATATGTACATCAATACATTTCTAAGACTATGGGCGACCCTGGATTTTAGGGGCCCAATAAGAATATTTAAAATGTAGTATCTACTAATAAAAAATAAATTTTTTGGCTTCATTTTTTTAATGGTTATAAAATTTTTAATTTAAGGCCATAATTTTGATTTATAATGATTTTATTAAAAAGTGGCTTTTGTATTTAAATTTATTTTTATTTTTATTGAATTTAGGGTCTGACCAAATCTCCTAGTCACAACCCGCTGCCTATGTGGGTTAGCCCTGTACTGGCTCTGCCTTAAACTATACTTATAGTGAAAGCCTTATCAACTGGATACCACGTTATTAGAGCTTGATTTTGAAAATGGTCCATCTTCCACTTATATAAACATATATTACATATTTTATTTTAACAATTGAATAATTATAATTTAATTATCTAAACTTATCCATGCTAACAATGCTAGTTGCTGCACTCTTTGAGTAGACCCGGCCACAGTTTTGGTAATCGGAACCAAAAAATTTTGGTTCAATTAGGGTTCAGCCCTGACCGAATCGAAGTAGAACCGCTGGAACCGGAAGGTTTCAGCTGTTCTAGGGTTCCAGTTGGAACCGTAGCTCTAACGGCTAGTAGTCTTGGGCAAACCCCACGGCTATTAGCCTGCCCTAAATTTTAAAAAAAATAAAATAAAATATATATTTATTATTTCAAATTACCCTTAAACATTAATATAAAACGAAACTATTTTTATGAACATTTAAGTATCCAATCACCAATATTCCAAAAATGTAAATAAAATATGGGGAAACAAGACATCGCCATTTTCCTTTTTGTTTCAACAAAAAACACAACTTATGACCACCAATTCTCATTTTCTCAATTTCTACAATTCTTTTTCATTCTCAATTCTCTCGCTCTATAATTTCTCATTCTCAATTCTCTCATTCTATATTTCTTTAACAAAACTGACAAGCTCATCTGAGAATACAAGCTAATATGCAATGTTTAGGGATATGCTTATACCCAACTTTGTGTTGGGATGGGCTATATGTACATGTATTTGTAATATTTTCATTAATTAATAAAATGACAATCTTTATTATACGTGTCTTACATAACTTATATGAATCATCAAACACTGTAATAAAGCCCTTGGAGTAATAAGATGATGGCTTCCACGCCTTATGAGAATCATTACTCTTAAACGTTCCTAGTCATAGTTTTGTGAATAATCTGGGCGTTCACAAATGGAGAGACTAGCATGATGATATGATCCGCCCTTAAGTGGGGTAGCCGATCTCATAGGCTACTAGCGGAGATCCGTCCGCTTGGTGTATCACATGGATGCATGAGTTGCTCGTGTCCATCGAACTGACCGCCGAAAGTTTTCACATGGAGTGTTTATCCCATGTGTCTGTGAGAACTTTCATGTATCGATTTATGACTAGTCCTTAGACTTGAGGTCTTTACAATCTTATGTGTGGATCAAATAACTTTGACATTCTCCTTCCCCGGTTCAAAAGATCCGGTCATAAGGGTATGATTGGGTCATTTGTTGAAACACATGAAGTTTGTAAAGATACAACAGAGAATCGCCACTCTCTCGGATAATATTTTCTTATAAGAGTAGTATTCCAGTTCGCGGGTTGATATGTGTGATCAGTGCTTGAGACTGTGGCCGCAGCGAAAGAATCATGTGAGATTCTTGGGTTAGCACGATTCATGACACTATCAACATCATACTTTGACTATATGGGTAGACACTTTCCATACCCTAGGTCAAACGGTGGGGATACAGTGAGGCGAGGAACCGTATCATATGTAAATCGCATACAGAATGGGTATATATATTTTCCTTCTCATTTGGGGGCCTTGGCATGTTGCTAGATGTCAACCTTGGTCATTGAAATCGAACGACCATCTGATCGGAGGATAATTTATGTTCGATTAAATTATCACGATTCATTTCATGTCCAACTTGAGGGGAACCCAAAAGGTCACACACAACAAAGTCGAAATCAATGGTTAACAGTGCACATACAAATTTAACAGCATATATGATTGTGTAGGAATTGTTCATAAATGGTTCAATGTGTTTAATTATTGAACAGATCATTTATGAGGTTCCATAGTGGCTTAGGGATTGGTGAATGACGATAGGGGCACTTTGGGAATTGGAATAAATAAATAAAACATTAATAGTACATGAATAGTAAAAAATTTTGAATTCCAATTCGGCCCAAACTCTTATTAGGGTTTTATAATCTCATTAAACCACTAAATTAAGATCCAATGGCTAAGATTAAATTAATTTATCCCACATCGGATTCTTAATTAATTTTGTTGTCTTTGGAGCACCTATATAAACCCAAAGAATTCTTTACAATTTTTGCACCAAACCTTTCATATCTTGGGTTTATATAAGTGAGCAACTCTAAAGTTTAAGAGTAAGCCACTGATTTTGAGGATCCTTAAGTCTAATTGACTAGAGGACCTCGAGTTAAAAGTTTTGAGGTATTTGCCTAGGCTAGCACCAAGGGCAAAATACCGTGCACTCAAGGCGTAGTCTTGCCGTTGAGTTTTGGCTTTGGTGTGTGCATCTTTGGAGGCCACACACTTGGGTGGCTCTTTGGAACGTGGAAGAGCTTGCTGAGTTCGAGAAAAGCTTGTAGATTGGAGGGAGGACTGGAGGAGTCTTCGGTTCAAGTAAGTCTTTTTTTCTTTCTTTATTTTAATTAGAGTTCTTATGATAGTTAGCATGTTTAGGTTTATGTTCTTTGCATGTTTTATGAGTTTTATGCTTAGAATATATAGTAACATGCCTAGGCTTGTAGAATAATCAAAACAAATGGGTCTTGGGCAAAGGGATAGCGGCATCATAATTTATTATTTATTTTCCGCTGCGCACTCGCGGCCGCTTCCCAACAGTGGTATCAAGCGCGCCGTTTTTTTTTGATTAGTTCTCTCTCATTTGAACTCGAAATTGGGTGTTTAAAAGCTCGTTGGAAAGCTAACACCCTGAACTTAATTTTAGGCACAAGTTTTGCATGATTTGGTTAAGATTTGAATTGTGAAATTGCATTTAAAGTTCACGCGTCTGCAGAAAAACGTGAATAGTAAATTTATTTGAATAAAATAAAATGCAATATCATAATTAAATATTAATCAAAGTTATTTAATGCCTAAAATAATTCCAACATATTAAAACTCATATGCTTGATGATTCTATGTATGATTAGAATTGGCATGATTATTTTAGGGTGCAAGCATCTAGAGACTTTCTAAGAAATAGAGAGTGTATTGCTTATCCCTTAGCTAAGTAATTATTCCGTGATGAACTTAGAGATTTATTACCTTTAAGGCTAATAAATATAAATCACTTGTTTATAATAAAAGACATTATAAAAGATACAAGTGGGGTGGGACCAAGGCGTTAATAAAACTTTCCAAACTAAAGTTAATTTAACCAAAGGTATTACTAGAGTTAGATAATGATTTGGTGTCTTCCTTCACTCACTACCTTTTTATAGCCAAAAGGAAAAGCTGTGAAGACATCTAGATAATCATTTACTCAAAGCTTACCTTAAAGCATATTTAAAGTGTTGGACTAATTTGGAGGATCTATTGTTTATTCCTGTCACCAAGGCAATAAGAGCCTAAGAGGTAAGGGTATTTAAGAGAGTTCGCTCCACCCTCCCTCTGGGAATTTTCAATGGAGGAATCCATTTGACAGTTATTCACTTAAACTTGCTAAAATCCTCAATAATAATTTAAGTCTAAAATTTGCCTCCCATTGTAAAGTATAGACCCAAAGGGCTTAAACCGTATTGGCAGGACTAGGCTTTACCAGACTGACCAATACCAATTTGTCCCTAAATCGTACTATTGACAATGGTTTGACTTTTCTGAGTCATAAGACGCAGCGACCCTTAGGCGTGGTCTTATAACTTAGTGGCAAAGATTGGGTGTCCACAAGGACTAGCATAAGCTATGGCATGTTTGATTGCCCAACCCAATGATCAAGGAATTGTGATTTATATCATAAATTGGTTGGGAACCTACCTAATTATCGTATTTTATAACGACCGGCCCTAGTCGGAGTTATGAAATGATGATAATGGGATCCTTGCCCACAAGAAATCCATCATATTGGGGTTGATGCGATTTGCTTAAAATTTTAAAACAATTGAGTGGGAGCAACTTCATAATATTAAAAGCCCATGTTATTATGAAACATTAATGAAAACATATTCCTAATTTTAACATTCTCTCTTAACAGGTGGGTTAAAATATTTCACAAACATTCAAATGGCAAACAGAGTATCACTTCGTTCCATCCTTGATGAGCATAAGCTCAAAGGGGACAACTACAATGACTGGTTTAGAAACCTTAAAATTGTCTTACGACAAGAAAAGATTTTCTATGTTCTTGAAAGACCATTTCCCCCTGAACCCGCAGAAGATGCTGACCAAAATACATTTGATGCTTGGAAGAAACACGTCGATGATGATGAGCAAGCAGTTTGCATAATGCTTGGCTCTATGTCGGACGAACTTCAGAAAGCTCACGAAGATATGGATGCTCAAACCATCATCTTTCACTTGAAGGAGTTGTATGCAACTTCCGTTCATACCGTGAGATTCCAAGTGTCATGTGCCTTATTCCAAACAAGGTATAAGGAAGGATCTGTTAGTGGACATGTGCTTAAGATGATTGGCCACATTGAAAAATTGGCCAACCTCGGGTTCATCATGGATCATGAGATAGGTCACGATCTAATTCTTCAGTCCTTACCAAAAGACTTCTCTAACTTTATTATGCAGTTTCATCTGTCTGATAAAGAAGCTACTTTAGCAGAATTGCACAATCTGATAAAGCAAGCAGAGAAGACTTGAAACGGAGCTTAAAACCTCCGTCATGCTTACGGGTACGGACCTGAAGCCACGAGGCCCAAAGAAAAATAAGGGCAAGGCCAAGGCTCCAGATCACCTAAAGCCCAATGGTAAGGTGGAGAAGAAAAAGGGAAATGGGAAATGTTTCTTTTGTGGAAAGAATGGTCATTGGAAGAAAGACTGCAGATCCTTGAAAGCCAAGGAAGCTAGGGAAGCCCAAGAGGCCAAGAAGCCCAATGCTTCAGGTATGTTGTATATGATTGAACTATATTCTCAAAACTCTGAACCTTCTACTTGGGTGCTTGACACCGGTTGTGGACTCACTTGTGTAACAATGTGCAGGGCCTGAGAAACAGTAGGAGACTCCGTCATGGGGAGGTTGACTTACGCATGGGTAATGGAGCAAAACTGGCTGCATTGTGCGTGGGGACTTATTCATTAGTTTTGCCGAATGGTTTAGTTTTAGACTTAGAAGATTGTGTTTATGTACCTTCTCTAGTAAAGAACATCATTTTAATTTCTTCTTTATGTAATAAAGGCTTTTCATGCCTAATAAGTTGTAATGAATGTTCTATTTATTTCAATGAAATAAAATATGGAGATGGTATTTTGAATAATGGTATTTATGTCTTACAAACTAACAAAGAATGTTCAACCTCTAATATATACAACGTTAACTCGAATAATCTCAATGAATCACTTCTATGGCACAGTCGCTTAGGTCATATCAATGAAACAAGATTAACTAAGCTACATAAGGATGGGTATTTCAGACCCTTCAAATATGAACCTTATGGAACTTGTGAGTCTTGTTTACTTGGTAAAATGACCAAATTACCCTTCAAAGGTAAATGACAGCGTGCAGCGGAGACATTAGAACTCATACACTCTGATGTATGCGGACCAATGTCAGTCACCGCTAGAGGTGGATTCTCCTACTTCATTACCTTTATCGATGATCACTCGTGATATGGGTATGTGTACCTTATGCGGTACAAATCTGAAGCCTTTGAGAAATTCAAAGACTTCAAAGCTGAAGTAGAAAACCAGCTTAATAAAAGTATTAATTCACTAAGGTCTGACCGAGGTGGTGAATACTTAAGCACAATTTCAAGATTACTTGAGAGAAAATGGCATTGTTTCCCAGTGGACTCCTCCGGGAACTCCACAGCATAATGGGGTCTCCGAAAGGAGAAATCGGACATTATTAGATATGGTCCGATCAATGATGCCAGACACGGATCTACCTCTTTCATTTTGGGGTCTTGCTTTAGAAACTGCAACACTACTACTAAACCAAGTTCCTTCCAAGACTGTTAGTCAAACACCATATGAGTTATGGTCTGGGAAACGTCCTAGTCTTAGTTATCTAAGAGTTTGGGGATGTGACGCATATGTTAAGCTCACACAAACTAACAAATTGGATGATAGGGCAGTTAAATGTAAGTTTGTAGGATATGCCTTGAACTCAAGAGCATACGTGTTCTACGTCCCAAATGAACAAAGAACATTTGTCTCACGAAATGCTAAATTTCTAGAGAATGAATTCCTTCTCAAGAAATATAGTGGGAGTAGACTTGACCTCGATGAGGTACGAGAAGAAAAAACTAACATAGAACTAAACCCCAGGCCCCTCAAAAGGGCAGCGACGGAACAACCACAAGGTTATGAACTTAGAAGGTCTGGTAGGGAAAGATATGAGCCTGAAAGATATTTTCCATATTGATGAGGAACATGATCAGGTCATTGATAATGACGATCCCACCAGTTATGACGAAGCAATGCGTGACATTGATTCAGTCAAGTGGCTTGAGGCCATGAAATCCGAAATAGACTCTATGTATCAGAATCAAGTCTGGGACTTGGTGGATGCACCTGAAGGGATAAAACCCATAGGCTGCAAGTGGATTTACAAGCGTAAAACTGATGCAGAAGGCAACATCCAAACCTATAAGGCTAGGTTGGTGGCGAAAGGTTATAGACAAATCCAAGGAATTGACTATGACGAAACCTTCTCGCCTGTTGCAATGATAAAGTCCATTCGAATTTTACTGGCACTAGCTGCACACTTTGATTATGAGATTTGGCAGATGGATGTCAAAACAGCTTTCCTTAATGGGAACCTCGTAGAGGAAGTCTATATGACACAACCTGAGGGGTTTGCATCTAAGGATGATCATAATAAAGTATGCAAGCTTAAACGATCCATTTATGGACTCAAGCAAGCCTCCAGAAGTTGGAATATACGATTTGATGAGACAATCAAAGAATTTGACTTCATCAAAAATGTAGACGAGCCTTGTGTTTACAGGAAAAGTAGTGGGAGTGCTGTTGTATTTCTTGTATTATATGTCGATGACATATTAATCATCGGGAATGATATTCCCATGATGCAAGCCACCAAGCAATGGTTATCTCAGAATTTCTCCATGAAAGATTTGGGAGAAGCAGCCTACATCCTTGGTATTAAGATCTATCGTAATAGATCTAAGAGGTTGTTAGGACTTTCTCAATCTACATACATAGATAAAGTTTTGAAAAGATTCAAAATGGAAGATTCAAAGAGAGGTAATTTACTTACTTGTCATGGAATCAAATTATCTAAGGAGCAATGTCCATATACTCCTTCAGATAGAGAGCGTATGAGTAGGATCCCTTATGCTTCAGCAATAGGATCGATCATGTACGCCATGCTATGTACAAGACCTGATGTCTCTTATGCTCTTAGCATAACGAGCAGGTATCAGGCAAATCCTGGTGAGCAACACTGGGCAGCTGTCAAAACAATCCTCAAGTATCTGAGAAGAACTAAGGATGTGTTTTTGACATACGGAGATTGTTCTGAGATGAAAGTCATTGGTTACTGTGATGCGAGCTTTCAGACCGATAGGGATGACAGCAGATCGCAAACAGGATATCTGTTTACTTTGAATGGCGGTGCTGTCAGTTGGAAAAGCTCAAAGCAGTCAACTACAGCGGACTCCACCACTGAAGCCGAGTATATTGCAGCATCTGAGGCAGCTAAAGAAGCAGTCTGGATAAAGAAGTTCATCACGGAGCTGGAAGTGCTTCCCGCGATAAAGAATGGCGTCACGATGTACTGTGACAACACGGGCGCCATTGCTCAATCAAAGAACCAAGGTCCCACCAGAAATCCAAGCATGTACTCAGGCGATTTCATCTCATCAGGGAGATTGTTGAGAGAAAAGAAGTTATTATAGAGAAAATACCCACAGAAGATAATCTTGTTCTCTGACTAAAGGGCTGACTCAACAAAAGCATGATAGGCACACCCGAGAGTATGGTGTCCAGATTCATACTAGTTGGCTATAGTGCAAGTGGGAGATTGTTAGGGATATGCCCTATACCCAACTTGTGGATGGGCTATATGTACATGTATTTGTAATATTTTCATTAATTAATAAAATGGCAATCTTTATTATACGTGTCTTACATAACTTATATGAATCATCAACACTGTAATAAAGCCCTTGGAGTAATAAGATGATGGCTTCCACGCCTTATGAGAATCATTACTCTTAAACGTTCATAGTCATAGTTTTGTGAATAATCTGGGGGTTCACAAAGCGGAGAGACTAGCATGATGATATGATCTGCCCTTAAGTGGGGTAGCCGATCTCATAGGCTACTAACGGAGATCTGTCCGCTTGGTGTATCACATGGATACATGAGTTGCTCGTGGCATCGAACTGACCGCCGAAAGTTTTACATGGAGTGTTTATCCCATGTGTCTGTGAGAACTTTCATGTATCGATTATATGACTAGTCCTTAGACTTGAGGTCCTTACAATCTTATGTGTGGATCAAATAAATTTGACATTCTCCTTCCCCGGTTCAAAAGATTCGGTCATAAGGGTATGATTGGTTCATTTGTTGAAACACATGAAGTTTGTAAAGATACAACAGAGAATCGCCACTCTCTCGGATAATATTTTCTTATAATAGTAGTATTCCAGTTCGCGGGTTGATATGTGTGATCAGTGCTTGAGAATGTGGCCGCAGCGAAAGAATCATGTGAGATTCTTGGGTTAGCACGATTCATGACACTATCAACATCATACCTTTGACTATATGGGTAGACACTTTCCATACCCTAGGTCAAACGGTGGGGATATAGTGAGGCAGAAACGTATATCATATGTAAATCGCATACATAATGGGTATATATATCTTTCCTTCTCATTTGGGGGCCTTGCATGTTGCTAGATGTCAACCTTGGTCATTGAAATCGAACGACCATCTGATCGGAGGATAATTTATGTTCGATTAAATTATCACGATTCATTTCATGTCCAACTTGAGGGGAACCCAAAAGGTCACACACAACAAAGTCGAAATCAATGGTTAACAGTGCACAATACAAATTTAACAGCATATATGACTGTGTAGGAATTGTTTATAAATGGGTTCATGTGTGTTTAATTATTGAACAGATCATTTATGAGGTTCCATAGTGGCTTAGGGATTGGTGAATGACGATAGAGGCACTTTGGGAATTGGAATAAATAAATAAAACATGAATACTAATGAATAGTAAAAAAAATTTTGAATTCCAATTCGGCCCAAACTCTTATTAGGGTTTTATAATCTCATTAAACCACTAAATTAAGATTCAATGGCTAAGATTAAATTAGAATTTATCCCACATCAGATTCTTAATTAATTTTGTTGTCTTTGGAGCACCTATATAAACCCAATGAATTCTTACAAATTTTTGCGCACCAAACCTTTCATATCTTAGATTTATATAAGTGAGCAACTCTAAAGTTTAAGAGTAAGCCACTGATTTTGAGGATCCTTAAGTCTAATTGACTAGAGGAACCTCGAGTTAAAAGTTTTGAGGTATTTGCCTAGGCTAGCACAAGGGCAAAATACTCGTGCACTCAAGGCGTAGTCTTGCCGTTGAGTTTTGGCTTTGGTGTGTGCATCTTGGAGGCCCACACTTGGGTGGCTCTTTAGAACGTGGAAGGGCTTGCTGAGTTCGAGAAAAGCTTGTAGATTGGAGGGGGGACTGGATGAGTCTTCGGTTCAAGTAAGTCTTTTTCTTTCTTTATTTTAATTAGAGTTCTTATGATAGTTAGAATGTATTAGGTTTATGTTCTTTGCATATTTATGAGTTTTATGCTTAGAATATATAGTAACATGCCTAGGCTTGTAGAATAATCAAAACAAATGGGTCTTGGGCAAAGGGATAGTGGCATCATAATTTAATTTATTTAATTTTCCGCTGCGCACTTGCGGCCGCTTCCAACAGTGGTATCAGCGCGCCGTTTGTGTTTTGATTAGTTCTCACTCATTTGAACTCGAAATTGGGTGTGTAAATGCTCATTGGAAAGCTAACACCCTGAACCTAATTTTAGGCACAAGTTTTGCATGATTTGGTTAATATTTGAATTGTGAAATTGCATTTAAGTTCACGCGTCTGCAGAAAAACGTGAATAGTAAATTTATTTGAATAAAATAAAATGCAATATCATAATTAAATATAATCAAAGTTATTTAATGCCTAAAATAATTCCAACATATTAAAACTCATATGCTTGATGATTCTATGTATGATTAGAATTGGCATGATTATTTTAGGGTGCAAGCATCTAGAGACTTTCTAAGAAATAGAGAGTGTATTGCTTATCCCTTAGCTAAGTAATTATTCTGTGATGAACTTAGAGATTTATTACCTTTAAGGCTAATAAATATAAATCACTTGTTTATAATAAAAGACATTATAAAAGATACAAGTGGGTTGGGACCAAGGGGTTAATAAAACTTTTCAACTAAATTTAATTTAACCAAAGGTATTACTAGAGTTAGATAATGATTTGGTGTCTTCCTTCACTCACTGTCTTTTTATAGCCAAAAGGAAAAGCTGTGAAGACATCTAGATAATCATTTACTCAAAGCTTACCTTAAAGCATATTTAAAGTGTTGGACTAATTTGGAGGATCTATTGTTTATTCCTGTCACCAAGGCAATAAGAGCCTAAGAGGTAAGGATATTTAAGAGAGTTCGCTCCACCCTCCCTCTGGGAATTTTCAATGGAGGAATCCATTTGACAGTTATTCACTTAAACTTGCTAAAATCCTCAATAATAATTTAAGTCTAAAATTTGCCTCCCATTGTAAAGTATATAGACCCAAAGGGCTTAAACCGTATTGGCAGGACTAGGCTTTACCAGACTGACCAATACCAATTTGTCCTTAAATCGTACTATTGACAATGGTTTGACTTTTCTGAGTCATAAAACGCAGCGACCCTTAGGCGTGGTCTTATAACTTAGTGGCAAAGATTGGGTGTCCACAAGACTAGCATAAGCTATGGCATGTTTGATTGCCCAACCCAATGATCAAGGAATTGTGATTTATATCATAAATTGG
Organism: Zanthoxylum bungeanum; assembly: GCA_019454045.1. Taxonomy (NCBI): domain Eukaryota; kingdom Viridiplantae; phylum Streptophyta; class Magnoliopsida; order Sapindales; family Rutaceae; genus Zanthoxylum; species Zanthoxylum bungeanum. The sequence continues at coordinate 81,956 of SKCR01030758.1, forward strand.
TTGGGAACCTACCTAATTATCGTATTTTATAACGACCGGCCCTAGTCGGAGTTATGAAATGATGATAATGGGATCCTTGCCCACAAGAAATCCATCATATTGGGGTTGATGCGATTTGCTTAAAATTTTAAAACAATTGAGTGAGAGCAACTTCATAATATTAAAAACCCATGTTATTATGAAACATTAATGAAAAAACATATTCCTAATTTTAACATTTCTCTTAACAGTGGGTTAAAATATTTCACAAACATTCAAATGGCAAACAGAGTATCACTTCGTTCCATCTTGATGAGCATAAGCTCAAAGGGGACAACTACAATGACTGGTTTAGAAACCTTAAAATTGTCTTACGACAAGAAAAGATTTTCTATGTTCTTGAAAGACCATTTCCCCCTGAACCCGCAGAAGATGCTGACCAAGATACATTTGATGCTTGGAAGAAACACGTCGATGATGATGAGCAAGCAGTTTGCATAATGCTTGGCTCTATGTCGGACGAACTTCAGAAAGCTCACGAAGATATGGATGCTCAAACCATCATCTTTCACTTGAAGGAGTTGTATGCAACTTCCGTTTACCGTGAGATTCCAAGTGTCATGTGCCTTATTTCAAACAAGGTATAAGGAATGATCTGTTAGTGGACATGTGCTTAAGATGATTGGCCACATTGAAAAATTGGCCAACCTCGGGTTCATCATGGATCATGAGATAGGTCACGATCTAATTCTTCAGTCCTTACCAAAAGACTTCTCTAACTTTATTATGCAGTTTCATCTGTCTGATAAAAAAGCTACTTTAGCAGAATTGCACAATCTGATAAAGCAAGAGAGAATGACTTGAAATCGGAGCTTAAAACCTCATTCATGCTTACGGGTACGGACCTGAAGCCACGAGGCCCAAAGAAAAATAAGGGCAAAGCCAAGGCTCCAGATCACCTAAAGCCCAATGGTAAGGTGGAGAAAAAAGGGAAATGGGAAATGTTTCTTTTGTGGAAATAATAGGTCATTGGAAGAAAGACTGCAGATCCTTGAAAGCCAAGGAAGCTAGGGAAGCCCAAGAGGCCAAGAAGCCCAATGCTTCAGGTATGTTGTATATGATTGAACTATATTCTCAAAACTCTGAACCTTCTACTTGGGTTTGACACTTGTGGGACTCACTTGTGTAACAATGTGCAGGGCCTGAGAAACAGTAGGAGACTCCATCATGGGGAGGTTGACTTACGCATGGGTAATGGAGCAAAACTGGCTGCATTGTGCGTGGGGACTTATTCATTAGTTTTGCTGAATGGTTTAGTTTTAGACTTAGAAGATTGTGTTTATGTATCTTCTCTAGTAAAGAACATCATTTCAATTTCTTCTTTATGTAATAAAGGCTTTTCATGCCTAATAAGTTGTAATGAATGTTCTATTTATTTCAATGAAATAAAATATGGAGATGGTATTTTGAATAATGGTATCTATGTCTTACAAACTAACAAAGAATGTTCAACCTCTAATATATACAACGTTAACTCGAATAATCTCAATGAATCACTTCTATGGCACAATCGCTTAGGTCATATCAATGAAACAAGATTAACTAAGCTACATAAGGATGGGTATTTCAGACCCTTCAAATATGAACCTTATGGAACTTGTGAGTCTTGTTTACTTGGTAAAATGACCAAATTATCCTTCAAAGGTAAAGGACAGCGTGCAAAAGAGACATTAGAACTCATACACTCTGATGTATGCGGACCAATGTCAGTCACCGCCAGAGGTGGATTCTCATACTTCATTACCTTTATCGATGATCACTCGCGATATGGGTATGTGTACCTTATGCGGTACAAATCTGAAGCCTTTGAGAAATTCAAAGACTTCAAAGCTGAAGTAGAAAACCAATAAAAGTATTAAGTCACTAAGGTCTGACCGAGAGGTGGTGAATACTTAAGCAACAAATTTCAAGATTACTTGAGAGAAAATGGCATTTTTTCCCAGTGGACTCCTCCGGGAACTCCACAGCATAATGGGGTCTCCGAAAGGAGAAATCGGACATTATTAGATATGGTCTGATCAATGATGCCAGATACGGATCTACCTCTTTCATTTTGGGGTCTTGCTTTAGAAACTGCAACACTACTACTAAACCAAGTTCCTTCCAAGACTGTTAGTCAAACACCATATGAGTTATAGTCTGGGAAACGTCCTAGTCTTAGTTATCTAAGAGTTTGGGGATGAACACATATGTTAAGCTCACACAAACTAACAATTGGATGATAGGGCAATTAAATAAGTTTGTAGGATATGCCTTGAACTCAAAAGCATACGTGTTCTACGTCCCAAATGAACAAAGAACATTTGTCTCACGAAATGCTAAATTTCTAGAGAATGAATTCCTTCTCAAAAATATAGTGGGAGTAGACTTGACCTCGATGAGGTACGAGAAGAAAAAACTAACATAGAACTAAGCCCCAGGCCCCTCAAAAGAGCAGCGACGGAACAACCACAATGTTACGAACTTAGAAGGTCTGGTAGGGAAAGATATGAGCCTGAAAGATATGATTTTCATATTGATGAGGAACATGATCAGGTCATTGATAATGACGATCCCACCAGTTATGACGAAGTAATGCGTGACATTGATTCAGTCAAGTGGCTTGAGGCCATGAAATCCGAAATAGACTCTATGTATCAGAATCAAGTCTGGGACTTGGTGGATGCACCTGAAGGGATAAAACCCATAGGCTGCAAGTGGATTTACAAGCGTAAAACTGATGCAGAAGGCAAATCCAAACCTAAGGCTAGGTTGGTGGCGAAAGGTTAATAGACAAATCCAAGGAATTGACTATGACGAAACTTTCTCGCCTGTTGCAATGATAAAGTCCATTCGAATTTTACTGGCACTAGCTGCACACTTTGATTATGAGATTTGGCAGATGGATGTCAAAACAGTTTCCTTAATGGGAACCTCGTAGAGGAAGTCTATATGACACAACCTGAGGGGTTTGCATCTAAGGATGATCATAATAAAGTATGCAAGCTTAAACGATCCTTTATGGACTCAAGCAAGCCTCCAGAAGTTGGAATATACGATTTGATGAGACAATCAAAGAATTTGACTTCATCAAAAATGTAGACGAGCCTTGTGTTTACAGGAAAAGTAGTAGTGGGTGCTGTTGTATTTCTTGTATTATATGTCGATGACATATTAATCATCGGGAATGATATTCCCATGATGCAAGCCACCAAGCAATGGTTATCTCAGAATTTCTCCATGAAAGATTTGGGAGAAGCAGCCTACATCCTCGGCATTAAGATCTACCGTAATAGATCTAAGAGGTTGTTAGGACTTTCTCAATCTACATACATAGATAAAGTTTTGAAAAGATTCAAAATGGAAGATTCCAAAAGAAGTAATTTACCTACTTGTCATGGAATCAAATTATCTAAGAAGCAATGTCCACATACTCCTTCAGATAGAGAGCGTATGAGTAGATCCCTTATGCTTCAGCAATAGGATCGATCATGTACGCCATGCTATGTACAAGACCTGATGTCTCTTATGCTCTTAGCATAACGAGCAGGTATCAGGCAAATCCTGGTGAGCAACACTGGGCAGCTGTCAAAACAATCCTCAAGTATCTAAGAAGAACTAAGGATGTGTTTTTGACATACAGAGATTTTTCTGAGAGGAAAGTCATTGGTTATTATGATGCGAGCATTCAGACCGATAGGGATGACAGCAGATCACAAAAAGGATATTTGTTTACTTTGAATGGCGATGCTGTCATTTCGAAAAGCTCAAAGCAGTCAACTACAGCGGACTCCACCACTGAAGCCGAGTATATTGCAGCATCTAAGGCAGCTAAAGAAGCAGTCTGGATAAAGAAGTTCATCACGGAGCTGGAAGTGCTTCCCGTGATAAAGAATGATGTCACGATGTTCTGTGATAACACGGGCACCATTGCTCAATCAAATGAACTAAGGTCCCACCAGAAATCCAAGCATGTACTCAGGCGATTTCATCTCATCAGGGAAATTGTTAGAGAAAAGAAGTTATTATAGAGAAAATATATACATAAGATAATCTTGTTCTCTGACTAAAGGGCTGACTCAACAAAAACATAATAGGCACACCTGAGAGTATGGTGTCCAGATTCATACTAGTTGGCTATAGTGCAAGTGGGAGATTGTTAGGGATATGCCCTATACCCAACTTGTGGATGGGCTATATGTACATGTATTTGTAATATTTTATTAATTAATAAAATGGTAATTTTTATTATACGTGTCTTACATAACTTATATGAATCATCAAACACTGTAATTAAAGCCCTGGAGTAATAAGATGATGGCTTCCACGCCTTATGAGAATCATTACTCTTAAACGTTCCTAGTCATAGTTTTGTGAATAATCTGGGCGTTCACAAGCGGAGAGAGAGAGACTATCATGATGATCCGCCCTTAAGTGGGGTAGCCAATCTCATAGGCTACTAGCAGAGATTCGTCTGCTTGGTGTATCACATGGATGCATGAGTTGCTCGTGTCCATCGAACTGACCACCGAAAGTTTTCACATGGAGTGTTTATCTCATGTGTCTGTGAGAACTTTCATGTATCGATTGTATGACTAGTCCTTAGACTTGAGGTCTTTACAATCTTATGTGTGGATCAAATAACTTTGACATTCTCCTTCCCCGGTTCAAAAGATCCGGTCATAAGGGTATGATTGGGTCATTTGTTGAAACACATGAAGTTTGTAAAGATACAACAGAGAATCGCCACTCTCTCGGATAATATTTTCTTATAAGAGTAGTATTCCAGTTCGCGGGTTGATATGTGTGATCAGTGCTTGAGACTGTGGCCGCAGCGGAAGAATCATGTGAGATTCTTGGGTTAGCACGATTCATGACACTATCAACATCATACCTTTGACTATATGGGTAGACACTTTCCATACCCTAGGTCAAACGGTGGGGATACAGTGAGGCGAGGGACCGTATCATATGTAAATCACATACAAATGGGTATATATATCTTTCCTTCTCATTTGGGGGCCTTGGCATGTTGCTAGATGTCAACCTTGGTCATTGAAATCGAACGACCATCTGATCGGAGGATAATTTATGTTCGATTAAATTATCACGATTCATTTCATGTCCAACTTGAGGGGAACCCAAAAGGTCACACACAACAAAGTCGAAATCAATGGTTAACAGTGCACAGTACAAATTTAACAGCATATATGATTGTGTAGGAATTGTTCATAAATGGTTCAATGTGTTTAATTATTGAACAGATCATTTATGAGGTTCCATAGTGGCTTAGGGATTGGTGAATGACGATAGGGGCACTTTGGGAATTGGAATAAATAAATAAATAAATAAAACATGAATAGTAACATTTTAGTAAAAAATTTGTTGAATTCCAATTCGGCCCAAACTCTTATTAGGGTTTTATAATCTCATTAAACCACTAAATTAAGATCCAATGGCTAAGATTAAATTAGATTTATCCCACATCAGATTCTTAATTAATTTTGTTGTCTTTGGAGCACCTATATAAACCCAAAGAATTCTTTACAAATTTTACACCAAACCTTTCATATCTTGGGTTTATATAAGTGAGCAACTCTAAAGTTTAAGAGTAAGCCACTGATTTTGAGGATCCTTAAGTCTAATTGACTAGAGGAACCTCGAGTTAAAAGTTTTGAGGTATTTGCCTAGGCTAGCACCAAGGGCAAAATACCCGTGCACTCAAGGCGTAGTCTTGCCGTTGAGTTTTGGCTTTGGTGTGTGCATCTTTGGAGGCCACACACTTGGGTGGCTCTTTGGAACGTGGAAGAGCTTGCTGAGTTCGAGAAAAGCTTGTAGATTGGAGGGAGGACTGGAGGAGTCTTCGGTTCAAGTAAGTCTTTTTCTTTCTTTATTTTAATTAGAGTTCTTATGATAGTTAGCATGTTTAGGTTTATGTTCTTTGCATGTTTTATGAGTTTTATGCTTAGAATATATAGTAACATGCCTAGGCTTGTAGAATAATCAAAACAAATGGGTCTTGGGCAAAGGGATAGCGGCATCATATTTAATTTTTTAATTTTCCGCTGCGCACTCGCGGCCGCTTCCCAACACCAACTCAAGAAAGCGGCCTAATAATCGGTACAAAACTAGAAGAGAAGTTATCTCGTCCTCCGATATTTTCCAAATTCTTTTCATTTAGTCGATATTGAAATGAGGTCCAAGATCAATATGCAACTATTGTGGGTTTCTTCTTAAAAATTTACCGGTCTATGGCAATGAACAGCACTTGGATAAACCATCATTTCGTTGAAATGGACTTGGATAAACAACAATTCAAATGGCCAGTACGCATCATCTATTCGAGGTAAGATTCTTTTAGATTTATTTAAATATTCTGATGCTAAAAATATAGAATAATTTGCAAAATTTACTTTATGACACATCTTCTTTAAGTTTTGGTGAAAAATTACTTTTACTAATTACGTTTAGAATGCTTTAAATTCTACTGCATGTAGAATGATTAGAAATATAACAAAATGTCAAAATTTTAAATTATATAAAGAATGTAAATTATTTTAAATGAAATATTTAAAGATATTAAATGTCATCTTTCTATTTGTTTTGATTTTTGGAGTGACCATTGGCAAACACACTCATACATGGATGTGACTTGTCATTGGATTGATGTATCATAGAACATGCAAAAATAATTTATTACATTTAGAGTTTTTGATGAGCAACATACTGCACAAAATATTTTATTATGATGAAAGTAATTTTTGATGAATTTGGTTTATTATGTAAACTTTTAACAATTGGTTTTGACAATACATCTATAAAAACTGCAACAATTAGGGATTTGAAAGAAATATGCGAACCAAATTTGGGGGTCGATTTTTTCATGTCCGTTGCACATGTCATGTCCTTAATTTATGTGTTCAAGATGGTCTGACTTGTTTAGCACCTTTCATTGATCCTATTAAAAATACACTTAATTGTATTTTGTCATATTATCAAGTTAGGAGAGAATGTGTCAAGTTTTGTAAATTAAATAGTATTAAAGCGATAAAATTTTCACGAGATGTTCCAACATGTTGGAATTCAACTTATTTTTTTTTTATGTTAAGCCTTCCAATACATAGATGAATTATGTAGTTTTTTTTTCTCAACATGTTCAACATATCACACTTTTTCCTAGACAATGAGATGTTTGTGAATTTTTTTTAGATATTTTAAAAGTTTTTAATGATGCTACAAATGTTTTTAGCAGAATTTATTATCATACATCACATTTATTTCTTGTTGAAAGTTTGAATATTGTTGGTACCCTATATGAGCATGTTGAAAGTTCTGATCCTAATGATATTGTTTTGCTTGAAGCTATTGTTGTTATGAAACGAAAATGGTTGAATTATTTTAGAGACATTCAATTACTTTATCTTATTGTCACGATTTTTTAGCTTAAATTTAAATTAGAATGTTTGAATAGTGTCTTATAAGCTTACTATGGATATTTAGAAATAACTGATGAAATTGATAATACAAGAATAATAGATAGAATAAAAATTGATTTACTAGATTTATTTAATGATTATATTAACTTGAAATCAGTAGGACAATCTAGTAGTAGCAAACTCGTAATACATTCAAGACTTAACGTAGGTGATCGTTGATTACTACAACGAAATAAAAAATATAGAGATAACACGACTAACAACCCGAAATTAGATAATTATTTATCTACCAATTTCGAGTTTCTTACTGAAAGTTTAGTGAGTAAAAATTTTCAAGTCATTCACTGGTAGAATCGACATCAAAATGTCTTTCCTGTATTATCAATTATTGCTAAAGATGTTCTGGCAGCACATATTTTCACCGTTGTGGTTGAGCAAGCCTTCAGCTTAGGAGGCAATATATTGGAAGCGAGATGATCTTCATTACATCCAAGCACATTAGAAGCAACAACATGAGTGGATGATTGGACTTGAGCTGATCTGAGGCAACGAGAAGATGTCCCCAATGATTTTGAAGACTCGTTCGACAATGCATCTGCAAGTGCAAGCAGAACAAGAGTTGAAGGATCAACAGACACAGATAATGATGATGATTGATCAGTAAATAAATGTAAATTGTAATGGGGAATTATCTTAAAAATATAATGGAACTACGTGAGCTTTGATTTCTCTCACCGTGGAGGATACGTAGGCAACTTAAAGTTTTAAAAATTTAAGTTCAAGCTCTTAATTTTTTTTTTTAATTTAATGTAATCTAAATTTAAATTCATAATTTTTTTATCTCATTTATTTTTTTATAAAATCATTATTAAAATTTTTAAAAAAAAAAACAAATTGAACTGGAACGGGAACCGAACAGTTTCGGTTTCGATTTCGGTTCCACAAAAGAGTAGAACCGAGAACTGACCGGTTCGGTTCCGATTCGGAACCGAACTGGACTGATGGGCACTTCTAATTGTCCCATACAAATTTTTCTCTAACATGAAATTTTACTAAAAATTATCTAATCCCATGTATGTTAATTATTTTTGTAAAAAAAGACAAATTTTTTTTTTACCTATTGTATTTCACCATCAAAACGTTAAATTAAATATACCATTTAAGACCTAACCCATTACCCGTACTTTAAGGATCCGTACGTGTGGAAATTCATGAAATAAAAAAATTTGTAGAAATAATTCAAAATAAAATAACAAATAACAATAGATTCGAAATCCAAAAAATTGGTTAGATTTTATGAGCGGCTATTATTTATGTTTCTTATTTTAATATGAGATTATATTTTTACATTGTAATATTTTTTATTTTAATAATTTTTTATTTTTATTTTATAATTTAATAATAAAAATATTAATTGTAGAGATTAAGTGCCATGTATATTTTTTATTTTAATAGAAAATTATAATATTTTTCTCATTATAATAGGTAATAAAAATTTATTTTAGAGATTAAGTGTTATGTGACGCGATGAAAAAACTTAAACATGTTTAACTTATATATATTCTTTATCGGATTATCGGTAATATTATTTAAAAATTAATAAAATAGTGTAATATGTTTTATTGTTATAATATGGTTCTTATTTAATAGATTTATTAATTTAATTTTAAAATTTAATAATATTTTTTAATTGTAATAGGATAATATAATATGTTTCCTTATTATAATACAGTTCTTATAAAATTATAATATATATTTTTATTTTAATAGATTTTTTATTAATAAAAAATTAATTTTAAAGATTTTTTAAATTTATAATTTAATAATAAAAAATTAATTGTAGATATTAAGTGCCAAGTATGTTTTTTTATTTTAATGAGAGAATAAATTATGTTTTCTTATTATAATAGGTTTCTTTATTTAATTTTATAATTTAATAATAATAAATTAAAATATTAATTAATTAATTAATTAAATTAGTAGGTTTCTTACGTTAATAGTAGATTATATTTTTATATTGTAATAAATTTCTTATGTTAATAATTTATTATTTAATTTTATAATTTAATAATAAAAAATTAATTGTAGAGATTAGATTAATTGGTATTTTTTTTTTTTTTTATTAGGATACTATTATATGTTTTCTTGTTATAATAGAATTTTTAAAAAATTATAAGATGTATTTTTATTGTAAATATGATTTTTATTTAATAAATTTATTATAACATTAATATGAAGTTATAATCAAGTGTAAATGAAAAAAATTTATTCCCTTTTATCTTTTATTTTTTTCTCAATTATAAGAAATTTATAACCATTGTTGGAAGAATATCATTACTCAGAGATATATGCATTGCTAGATTTTCAACTTGCAAAATAATAATGATAATAAAAAAGACAATAAAAAACTTAATTGATTGAATCGACTGCCTATTGTCTTTAAATACAGAATGACGCCATTGTTGACGTAAGAAGAAGCCAGCAACCATTGCTGACACCATTACTTTCGTCACCTAAAAGACTTCATCATCTTGCTAACTACTCTTTGGAACCCCCCCCCACCCACAATCGCTTTTATTTATTCTTTTCTTTTTTCTTCCTTTCTTTCTGCTTCACCGTACTGTTTGAAAGGGACATATGAAATTTCCTCTGACACTCAAATGTTGTAGCACATTTTACTTCTTTGCCCCGGCTGTCTTTTCTTCTTTATCCCCTCTTGCAGCTCTGTTTCTTTCTTCCCATGTAGAGTAGTGGGATGTATATTAGCTGTTTTCTTTCATGTCTTTTATCATTCCTTAGATCTGATTGCAACTGGGAAATTTCTGGGGATTTTGATTTCGTAAGAAAGTTTCCCTTTTTATATTTGAATGTTACATGATTATGATTCTGATTAGATGACGTTGCAAATTCAAGCAGACCGTTGCTATTCTTATAATATGCTAAAAGTAGAGTCTTTTAAGTTACTTGTACCTTATGGTTGCAATTGGTGAGAATTTGGCATTTGATAGTTTGTGAATAAATGTTTGACTTTCGTTTTCTTTGATCAATTGGAGTCATTTTAGCTTATGTTCTTTGAATTAGAGATTTATAGAAGTATTGCTGCTCTAAGCTTTATAGTTTTGGTATAGAATCTTTTGAAGATTTTAGATGGCTAATTCAACTGAACCATCATCATCTTTGAGCTTTACTTCAACTTCCCATATATCAAATGTCTCATTTGGTCATCATAACATATCCTCTTCTTCAGCTTCTGAGTCGGGGGTGAATCTTGAAGTAGTAAGTCTAAACAAGCTTAGTTCTAGTTTGGAGCAACTCTTGGTTGATTCCACTAGTGATTATAGTGATGCTAAATTAATTGTTGAGGGTATCTCAGTTGGGGTTCACAGGTGTATTTTGGCTGCTAGAAGCAAGTTTTTTCATGACTTATTTAAGCGTGGGAAGGGGTCAGTTGATAAGGATGGAAAACCAAAATATTGCATGAGTGAGTTTTTGGCTTATGGCAAGATTGGATATGAAGCCTTTCTGATTTTCTTAAGCTATTTGTATTCTGGAAAGTTGAAGCCTTTTCCGATGGAGGTGTCAACTTGTGTTGATTATATATGTGCCCATGATACATGTAGACCTGCTATTAATTTTGTTGTGGAAATGATGTATGCCTCGTCTATATTTCAAATGCCGGAGTTGGTTTCACTTTTCCAGGTCAGTATGCTGCTTCCGTGCTGGTTATTGTTTACTTTTAATAGGCAAATTTACCTACTCATTGAATACACGCCTTTGGTAAAGAAGTTTCAATGATTGCTTGCTCACTATGTTTATTCTGGCGATTTCACTATGATTGCATTCTCATAATTTATTTCTCATGGTGGAAGAGACAAAGTTCTATCTGTATGTTTTACCATATCAATCCGGAGCAACTAATAAATGTTGTAAAGTGTTTTTTTTAATTCTTCAGGTCACTGACAATATAATAAGAGCTTTTGTCTCTTTTTTTCATCATCCACATCTGTTTGCAGAGACCAAGAGGAAATTATGATGACTTAATAATCTACATATTTGCAGCGACGACTTCTTAATTTTGTTGGGAAGGCTCTTGTGGAAGATGTTATTCCAATCCTTTTGGTTGCCTTCCATTGCCAATCAAGTCAGCTTGTGCTCAATGCATTGATAAAGTAGCGCGTTCAGATCTTGATACTATCTGCTTTGAGAAAGAACTTCCCAGTGAAGTCGCTGAGGAAATTAGAATGCTTCGACTCAAGTCTCTTCCTGATGATGAAGACAATAAGGTTGAGGTGGACCCTTTGCGCGAAAAAAGAATCAGGAGAATACTCAAGGCACTAGATTCAGATGATGTTGAACTTGTGAAACTTTTTTTGTCAGAGTCTGATATAACCTTAGATGAAGCCAATGCGCTCCATTATGCTGCAGCTTACTGTGATCCAAAGGTGGTGTCTGAGGTTCTCAGCCTTGGATTAGCTGATGTCAACCTTAGAAATTCTCGTGGTTACACAGTACTTCACATTAGTGCAATGCGGAAGGAGCCCTCAGTGATAATGTCACTTCTGACTAAAGGAGCTTGTGCATCAGATTTATCGTTGGGTGGGCGAAGTGCCGTTAGCATCTGTCAAGGAATGACGAGGCCAAAAGATTATCATGCAAAAACAGAGCAGGGACAAGAAACAAATAAAGATCGGATATGTGTTGATATTCTTGAGAGAGAAACGAGGAGGAATCCAATGGCTGGTGATGCATCTATCACTTTCCACACTTCTGCCGACGATCTACACATGAAGCTGCTGTACCTAGAAAACAGGGGTTATTATTATGAATTTGGTTTATATTCTCTTGAAATATTTGAAGTCACTACAGTGGTAAGGTGGCATAATAAAATTGGATATGCAAAATTTAAGTGATTATTCTATATAGAATTCTAAGAACAGCCTTACGGAATTTTGATATGCATTTGGAGACACTTTGTGTCAAAATCAAATGGGTCAGATATCTTTTTTTTTCCTTAAACCGATTTTTACCATCTCTACTCCAAAATTAGATAATTAAATTTTATGCCCTTTTATTTTCATTCATTTTGGGGAAGTTGAAAGTTTTAAGCAACTTGTACTACTTATCACCGAGTGCTTTGGCTTTAAAATGCATGACCATTGAATGAGCTAAAGTCAGAACTCTAGATGCATTAATTACAAGGTATGAAACCTTCAATTTATGAGGTCATATCATAGAACAAGACGCAGCTGAATCATTTCAGATTTTGGATGATATTTACTTAGTCAGTCTTGATGAAGTGCATACTTGTATTGGAATGTATGATTACACATGCAAAGATGTCCCATATATGGAGTTGATCTTCAGTCTGGTCATGATTTGACCTCTAACTCAAAAATGGTTTTGTTTAATTCGAATTTGTCTCTCTTATGACTTTTTAATGCTCAAGATAGATGAGTGACTGGTTTTGTGCATTGCAGTGGCATTTGCACTATTATTCTTCCCTAGTGAAGCCAAGCTAGCCATGGACATTGCCCATACTAAGACAACATCTGAGTTTTCTGGCCTCTGTGCATCAAAAAGTTCAAATGGAAACTTAAGGGAGGTTGACTTAAATGAGACACCTGTAACGCAGAACAAAAGACTTCTCTCTAGGATGGAAGCCCTTATGAAAACAGGTAATGCTAGTTTTATATGTCTTCCATATAAAGGATGGTTCAGCGCATGAGACTTCCTATACTTTGGGCTATGAAGAGGATTCAACATGTACACAGCCTTACCTTTGCTTTTTTCAAAGAGACTGTTTCAACGACTCGAACCTGTGACCTCCAGATCACAATGGAGTAACCTTTCTGTTACACCAAATCTTGCCTCAATTTTGAACTTGCGATCATTTATACTTTGCATAAAGAGAAAAAAATAGCCTTCTTAGTTATTGTTGCTTGTGTTTGTTGTGATGACAGTGGAGATGGGTAGGCGCTATTTTCCCCATTGCTCAGAAGTGTTGGATAAGTTCATGGAGGATGACCTTCCGGATTTGTTTTACCTTGAGAAGGGCACCCAAGACGAGCAGAGAATAAAGAGGACGCGCTTCATGGAGCTGAAAAATGATGTTCAGAAGGCATTTACTAAGGACAAAGTTGAGTTTGGCCGCTCTGGATTGTCTTCCTCATCATCCTCATCATCTTTAAAAGATGGTGCAAAATACAAGCTCGAAAGTTATGACGGCCTGTAAAAAATGTCTTAATAAGTCTGATGAGTAAAGAATATTGAAAGGAAGTTTCTGGCGAGAGCGTGCAAGTCTTGGCTCAGTTTCTTTGCAATAATATCCAGGACAAACTCTTTCTGTATACCAACTGTGTTTCGATTAAATCAATGAAAGCACCATACATTTGAGAGCTTATAGGAAATGTTCTTCAGTTACCCATGAGAAACTTTGTTATAGGAAAATTGCTACTGATTTTCTTTTACATTACATTTTTTTTCAGGTTGATTCCATGTAAAAAGTAGACCTGGGAAAGTAATCCTTGAGCACACTGACAAGTATTATAGAGACGTGGCTGAAAATTTTGAGACCTTGCTGGAAATCAATCTGTTATTATTCTTGTTCTTGCTAAAGGAAATTGATTTATGTTAAGAAGTCACAGTGCTCTCTTCTTGATCCTGATTTGATATCCCAACTTTTTGACCAATTTTAATATGTGTATTGATTGAGTGGATCAGTATTTTTGTGTTCTTTATTCTCCTGATGACCAAATTGAAGCCAAAAAAACAAGAATTATTAAAGATTCAAAGAACAGTGCACTTTGCTGGATTATGGCATCTGGGAAAACAATATATGAATTCCTTATTTTGAAATTGATCCGAATCAATTAAAACAAGAGGAATCAATTTATTCACCACCGACTTATTTTTTTTATCATAATATTCCATCAAAAGGGTTAGATTTTACGGTAATTTAATTAGTCTTAGTTGAACACTGTAATATCGACATCACCCCTGTGCATCATTATGAGTGAGAGACATGATATTGACTTTAATATAATTTATTATAAACTCATGAATATAACTTATTCTAAAAAACCGTCTTATAAAAAAAAGGGTGTCCAATGATTATTAAATCACCCACTAATCGTCTCCAAATGATGTGACTTGGTGGTATGAGACTCAAGATCTTACATTTGGGGTCATGGGTTCAAATACAGGGAATGCGTTTCTTGTAAGAGTCTGGGACAGCCAGAGATTTTACCTGCTCCGCTTAAGCCCCGAAAGAAGTGGTTTGGCGGTGGAATTTCCAACGATTAAAAAAAATAAAAAAATCACCCACTAATCTCATAAAAAACTCTGTAACATGCTAGAACCAAAACGTGAACCAAATCAAAAATGTCACTAAACTTGAATGAGAAAAGAAGCCGAGCCGAAGATCTAATTAGCACAGCTAAACGAATGGGGTTCAACACAAATCCAAATCAAACATGCCATCTAATCACTTCAAGCATATCCATCTTCACTCAGTAGCATATCAATGCAAAATAGTCGCAGACCGGCTCTAAGAGATTTCCACTTTTTGATAAAATTTTGGACATCTAAATCCCAAATACTCTAGAATATAATTAGTGGAATTTAACGATATAAATTCTTGTTCTCATTTCACCTATTAGGGTGTGTTGGATAATATATGTTATAAACCAAATTAAACATGCATTATATTATTAAATTTCAACTAATGAAACATAAACATGAAACTTAAAAAGTAAGAAAAACCTGAAAGTGTGTTGAAGATGATGAATAAAAAATCAAGTTGAGTTGCCTATATCCTTAAGAACTCATTAGCCCTGCCTCGGTGCTCTACGGATGTTTTTATGGCTAACGTTCTCCCAGGATTACTTGATTGCTTCTTGTAGAAGAGACACTCCTTTCTGCAAGAACTTGAATAAGGACAAATAGTGAAAACTCTCTCGACTTATGAAAAACTCAAGACCCCATATTTCCTAATATGTCTCAGACTTGTAAAGAATGTATATAGGAAATTTTTGGATGCTCCAAATGAACTCAAGGCCTCTTATTTATAGGCATGAAATGGTGCAATTATGTGCACTCTTTGGTTTATGGTGTAACCCTCATAAGGGTCATACATATTCCTTATGCCTTTTGAAACCTATAGATACTTTCCTATACTTAGAGGATATATCCATTCATCTTTGTGTTTTTTCCCATAAGGCATTAGTCAAGGGAATGTCTATCCTACATTCTTCCTATATATTAGAGAATTTACAATAATCCCCCACAATTATCTAATATTAATGCAGACACTTAAAAGAGTTTCCGTGAAATAAAACTGCATCGAAATAGGTAGATTTCGCCTTGATCCTTTCATAGTGAATGACAATGAGATTTACTTGGCAAACCAGTGACCCATAATCTTGAACTGTTCTGTTGTTGGTGTTAACCAAGACAATTGCCAACACACAGCTTCACTTCGACCATTTCTCGTTCGACGGTTGTGTTCATTTCGGACATGAACATTGGTCCTGGATTCATCAAGTATTTTAGGGAATTCAGCCTTTAAAAATTCTCATGGAAGTGGCATCACTTTTACTTGAAATAGATGATCTAGTATAAAGAGATAATCTGCATTTACCTATATTAGGTCTATTCTCCTAATATAGTGATCATTAAAAGCCTTAGCTTATCCTAATCCTGACAGGCAGCGCTTCGCGTCATTACAGGAATGAGAAAGAGTATAAAACTCTACAATGCTTGTTTTGAATTGCACTAAGTTTCAGTTGTCCCCTTTGAACCTAGATCTTGGGATCTCCAGTCAGCTAGGTTGGGTTTTCACAATGACAATTCTTAATTTATAGGCTTCAAGCTCATTCTCCTCGATGACTTTTCAACTTGCTCTCTCGGTAAACTTATAGTAAGTGCATCCGCTAGGTTTTCCTTCGATTTGACATAATCTATCGAAATTATATTACTTGAGAGCAATTATCGTATTGTATTATGTCTGCGACGTATGTGTCGAGACTTACCATCATACATTGTATTTTGGGCTCTCCTAATAGCCGATTGACTATCAAAATGTATGCTTATAGCTGACACTTGTTTTGGCCAATTCAGAATATCCTCTAGGAAATTTTTAAGCCATTCCCCTTCTTCCACTGTTTTGTCTAATGCTATGAACTCAGATTCCATAGTAGATCGGGCAATACACGTTTGCCTCGAGGATTTCCATGACACGGCTACATCACCAAGTGTGAAAATAAATTCACTCGTAGATTTGGAATCCACTGTATCAGATATCTAGTTAGTATCATTGTATCCCTCTAGAACAACATGATATTTCATATCATGCAGACCATATTTTGAGGTTTCTCTCAGTTACCTCAAAACTCTTACTATGGCTTTTCAGTGGTTATGTCTTGGATTACTCGTGTATCTGCTAAGTCTATTTACAGCTCGAGTGCTATCAGGTCGTGTGCAATTTGTGAGATATATCATACTTCCGATGATTCTCGAATACTCTAATTGCCATACGCTTGAGCCAGTATTCTTTAATAAATGAAGAGTTAGGTCCACGAGAGTTCTAGCCATATTTAGATCTTCTTTATTATATTTCTCAAGTACTTCTCAACATAATGATCCTGAGAAATATGTACCATATGATGTTATGGAAATCTTAATTCCTAAGATCACATCAGCTATTCCTAAATCTTTCATATCAAAATTATTGGTCAATACTTTCTTGGCAGACTGAATCATCTCATGATTACTACCAATTATCAGCATATCGTCTACATAGAGACACACAATGACATACCCTTTTTGAGTTGATTTAGTGTATACACACTTATCACACTCATTGATTTTGAACCCACTTGACATCATCTCTTTGTCAATTTTTTCATGCCATTGTTTAGGTGTTTGTTTTAATTTGTAAAAGGATTTTACAAGTTTGCACTTCTTTTATTCTTTTCCAAGAACATTGAAACCTTCTGGTTATTCCATGTAAATTTCTTCATCCAATTCACCATTTAAGAATGTCGTCTTCACATCCATTTGATGTATTTCAAGACCAAATATAGCTGCTATGGCTATGAGTATTCTTATTGATGTGATACGAGTCACTGGTGAATATGTATCAAAATAATCAAGGTCTTATTTTTGTCTATAATCTTTTATGAAAAGTCTTGCCTTGTACTTATCTATTGATCCATCCGACTTTATCTTCCGTTTGACAATCCATTTGTAGCCCAGCGGCTTACAACCTGGAGAAAGATCAACCAACTCTCAAGTATGGTTGTGAAGTAAATAATCAATCTCACTATTGATAGCCTCTTTTCACAATGGTGCCTCCGATGAAGACATTGTTTCTTTATATCTTTGAAGCTCATTTTCATTTTCTAACAAGTATGTCAGAAAATCAAGTCCAAATGACTTAGATGTTCTAACTCTTTTGCTGCATCTAGGTTCATTTTTCTCAACAATTTCATGTTGATCTGGTTCTTGGTCAACTTGATTACTGCCTTTAGTTTTATCAATAGTTCTTTTGAGAGACTATGTTCTTTATTTTTCCTTATAAGGAAATGTCTCTTCAAAGAATATTGTATTCATTGACTCAATTATCATATTTGGATTGATGTCAGGAATTTCAGACTTACGTAGCAAAAATCGATACGCACTATTGTTGTGACCATATCCAATGAATATACAATCAATAATTTTTGGTCATATTATAACCTTCTTAGGTTTAGGAACTATCACTTTGGTGAGACAGCCCCACACTTTCAGATATTTGTAGGAATGTATGTGATATTTCCACAATTCACATGGTGTCTTGTCCAATCTTCTATGAGATAGCTTGTTCAGAACGTAGTTTGCGGAAAGCAAGGCTTCCCCCCACAAGTTCTGGGGTAAACCAGAGCTTATCAATATGACATTTATCATTTCCTTCAACGTTCAATTTTTACGTTCCGCAATCCCGTTTTGTTGAGGCGAGTAAGGAGCAGTAGTTTGTTGAATAATTCCATGATTGGAACAGTATTCACCGAATGGTGACATATATTCACCTCCCCTATCACTTCTGATTCTTTTGATTTTCTTTCCAAGTTGATTTTCAGCTTCGTTCTTATATTGTATAAAACTCTCAATAATTTCATCTTTGCTCCTCAGCAAATACACATAACAGAATCATGTTCTATCATCGATAAAAGTGACAAAATAATTTTTATCGCCTCTTGATTACACTACATTCATATCACACATATCGGTGTGTATACGTTCCAAAGGTTCATAACTTCGTTCTATGGAATGAAATGATACTCTATTCATTTTAGCTTCAACACATGTCTCACATTTATGTTGGTTATCAATTGTAAATTTAGGTATAAGGTCCATGTTAATTAATTTACGTATTGTATCATAATTAACATGCCCTGACTGTTAGAGAGGATATGGAGCCCCTAGAGTCGGATCGGTGCTCTACGCATTGGAAGTGGGTCTAACCCATGGATATCTAGCGTGGGTATATTTTAAAATATTTTATGTAAAATTACATTCTGTTTCGAGTCCGGAGAAAAAAATGGGGACCCAAACGAAGTTCGGAAACTCCAGAACGGAGAAAATAAAGTTTCAATATTCCTCAGCTCTATGCGTTGCGACGCAGAAGCTTGGGCGTCGAGACTCTCCAAAGTGTGAGTGCAACTGCAAAAGCTAAACGTCTCGGCATCGCGACGCGGAAGGGTGAGCGTCGCGACGTGACTGGTCTGATGCTTGGTGTCGCGGTGCTGGAGGGGTAGAGTCGCAACGCTACCCTAGACAGTAAGCAATTTCAACTTAAACAAATACTAAACACTTCTAATTTTCTCCTAATACTTCAAATACACTTAAAATCCAATTTTAGCATCATAACCACCATCAACACATGTTATACAACTAACATACACGTATTCTTAAAACATATATGCATTTGTTTGAATCTAAACACAAACCAATTTAGAATCCGACTATGAAATGTCTCATGAATAATTCTAGTTCACCCAAAGGTTATCAAATGATTCTAGAATGGTAGCCATAGCTCTAAGCTTTAATATAGAGTTCCAAACTCTTATTAATTGTTCCAGATCCAACATGAACATCTTTGACCCAATTACAAGCATATTGTGTTGATACTTTCAAAGTATCCTAACATAATTCATTAGCCTAATTTCAACTTTAAGCTATGTAATTATGCATCCATACATAATTCATCATTATATGTCTCACTAATGAAAAAATCACTAATGAAGAACATAGCTTAGGAGAAGATCAACCATTACATAGTAAGTTTGATGTAAAGATCCAGTCTCATTCTCCTTGTTGAAATTGTTGGAGAACTTCCAAGGTTTGACAAGTTTTATTCTAAGATCCAATCTTGATTCCAATGCAAGCAAACTTCACTCCAAGATCCAATCTTGATTTCTCCAAAATGAAATGTTGTAGAGATCTTCCAAAGCATCTCTAAACATTTTCTAACTTAGGTTAATTTCTCCAAGAATTACTTATATTTTCATAAGCTTAAGCTTATCAAGCTTATTTAGCTTTTTTTTTCTTAATTAAAACATTCCTCAAGTTTGCTATTTATAGCAAAAATTATGCAATTTTTAATTAATAAAAGTTTTAATCAACTTTTAGGTGGGCTTAATCCAATTTGTCCAAATATGAATAATTAGTTGTGACTAATCACCTTTGTCTACCACTTTGATTTAATCCAATTAAATCAAGACAAAGATTAACAAATGGATTAGTTCAATATTTTCCACTTTGATTTAATTCAATTAAATCAAGTTAACTACACCTATAATTACATATTTACAATTACCAAAATATCCTTAAATGGTAGAGATATTTATGAAATTACAATTAAGCCATTGTGTAAATCTTGAATTAATCCAAATAATACAATTAGATCAAAGTAAATAATCAATTTTATCCAATAACACTTGATTATATTAGTTGATAATTATAACATCGTATATTATTTTTATCAAAAATAATGGCTACTCAAGTGCTCAACGAGTACACTTCATATTATCAGACTCTCTAAGTCCAGACACATTCGTCATATAAGCCTAGCTAATATGTATGTAAATCAGCCACCTCCAAATTCACGAAGAACACGAATGACATTTCTGAACTATACAAGTCGAGGTCATCACATATGTTTAACAATCCATCTGTCGTAGGCTATTCGAGTTGTGCTTAGGAAACATAAAATACACCATCAAGTTTATAAGGCGCACATCTCATGTCGACACATCCACAATTATTACAACTTAATCAGAAACCATTTCTTATAAAGACGATCCACCATACGTGATCGACTTTGGCGCCAAAGTCTTAAGAATCGTGACTTACTCACATGGATACCTAAACCTCTTTATGGTACACATACGGGCCGACAGATCCTATCTTGATAAGCACTTGCATAAGTATCCAATACTTAAATATATGAGAACTATGCTGTTGTGCCCTCACAACGTGCACAAGCGCAATACTAGTCTATTCCGCATTATCGATGTCCGATCTCGATAATACTCCGACTAGGGATATTTAATGATTAAACTTTATAGATTGATACTGTCTCATATCATCTCAATCCAGTATTAATCATATGGACTTTCGCCATTTATTAGTCAAAGTAAATAATATTACAAAACGGCAAAAGGCAATTTCATTATCACATAGTTAATTTTGTACAATAATACAATATCATTTACAAACAGTGACGCTATGGGACATAATGTCTAACAATCTCCCACTTGGCCTATAGCCAGTCACTCAAGCATCTAATACCCGAACTATGTATGTGTCGTTCAAAAACTTGCTGAAGAACAGCCTTCGTCAGCGGATCTGCAATGTTGTCATCTGATGTGACCTTCTCGACCTTTACATCGCCACGATGTATAATCTCCCGAATCAGATGGTAACGTCGAAGAACATGCTTGGACCTTTGATGAGACCTTGGTTCCTTAGCCTGTGCTATAGCCCCGTTATTGTCACAATACAATGGAACGGGCTCAGCTGCTAACGGAACTACTCCTAATCCGATTAGGAACTTTCGGATCCAAACTGCCTCCTTTGCTGCTTCAGATGCAGCGATGATGTACTCCGCTTCTGTTGTTGAATCGGCAACAGTATCTTGCTTGGAAGATTTCCAGCTCACTGCTCCGTTATTCAAGCAAAAAATGTACCCGGATTGCGACTTGTAGTCATCCTTGTCGGTTTGGAAACTTGCATCGGTATACCCAGATACCGCAAGTTCTCCACCTCCATAAATTAAGAAAGCATCTTAGTTCTTTTAAGATACTTAAGGATATTCTTAACTGCTATCCAGTGACCTTCACCTGGATCGGCCTGATAGCGACTGCACATGCTCAAAGCATATGAGACATCAGGTCGTGTACATATCATGGCATACATGATCGATCCGACTGCCGAGGCGAACGGTATCCGACTCATGTGGTCTCTCTCTTCCTGAGTCTTAGGACACATGTCCTTAGACAGAGAGGTACCTCGTGCCATTGGAACCAATCCCCTCTTGGATTGTTCCATGTTGAATCTCTTCAACACTTTATCAATGTATGTACTCTGGGAGAGTCCAAGCAGCTTTCTAGATCTATCCCTGTAGATCTTTATTCCAAGAATAAAGGCTGCTTCTCCCAGATCTTTCATGGAGAATTTTAATGAAAGCCAAGCTTTCACCGACGTTAGCATGGGAATGTCATTGCCTAAGCAATACGTCGTCGACATAAAGGACAATAAAAGTAAGTGCTCTCCCACTAACCTTCTTGTATACACAAGGGTCATCTGCGTTTTGCACGAAATCATATTCCTTATGATCTCATCAAAACGCTGATTCCATGACCGTGATGCTTGCTTCAATCCATAAATGGATCGATTTAACTTACAAACCTTGTTTGCAAGTCTAGGTACGATAAAACCGTCAGGCTGTTGCATATAAACATCCTCCAAAAGGTTTCCGTTAAGGAAAGCGGTTTTAACGTCCATCTGCCATATCTCGAAGTCGAAATATGCAGCTATTGCAAGCATTATCCGAATGGATTAATCATGGCAACGGGTGAGAAGGTTTCGTCATAATCAATACCATATTGTTGACGATACCCCTTCGCTACAAGCCTAGCTTTGTACGTTTGTATGTTGCCATCCATGTCGGTCTTCTTCTTGAAGATCCATCTGCATCCAATAGGCTTTACGCCTTCTGGTGCATCAACCAGTGTCCAAACTTGGTTGGCGTACATGGAATCCATCTCGGACTTCATGGCTTCTTGCCATAAAGCGGAATCGATATTTTGTATCGCTTCCTCATACGTAGCCGGCTCATTATCCTCAATAAGATTAATATCAATATGAGGTGAGATCAGGAACCCATACCTCTCAGGTATTGTTCTGACTCTCTCCGACCTACGCGGTCCTTGTGTATGTGAAGTTTGTGGTACAGACTCATCCCGGACGGTCTGTTCTTGTTCCGTCGTTGATTCATTGCCAGGAACAGTATCACTACGATCTTCTCGAGTTCTACTTTCCTCCCACTTACCACTGCATTTATAAAATCCTTCTCAAGAAAAATGCTTGTAGAGCAACAAATACTTTGTTCTCTTGTGGGTGATAGAAGTAATATCCTTTGGTTTCCCTAGGATATCAACGAAAAGGCATTTATCAGATTTGGGTTCAAGTTTGGTACCTTCCAAACGTTTAACATATGCCCAGCATCCCCAAATCTTTAGGAAAGAGAAACCTGGTTTCCTTCCTGTCCATATCTCATATGGAGTCTGTTCAACAGACTTCGACGGTACCTTATTCAAAATAAGTATAGCACTGTTTAATGCGTATCCCCAGAAGGATATTGGTAGCTCAGTGCGACTCATCATTGACCTCACCATGTCCAACAAGGTGCGCGGTTCTCCGTTCGGACACACCGTTTAATTGCGGTGTTCCAGGAGGAGTCCACTGTGAAAGAATACCATATTCTTTCAAGTAATCTTGAAACTCATAACTTAAGTACTCGCCACCACGGTCTGACCG
Organism: Zanthoxylum bungeanum; assembly: GCA_019454045.1. Taxonomy (NCBI): domain Eukaryota; kingdom Viridiplantae; phylum Streptophyta; class Magnoliopsida; order Sapindales; family Rutaceae; genus Zanthoxylum; species Zanthoxylum bungeanum. The sequence goes on from SKCR01030758.1 coordinate 105,490, forward strand.
TAATGTCTTGATACTCTTCCCTGTTTGTTTCTCCACTTCGTGTCGAAACTCTTTGAATTTCTCAAAAGTTTCCGACTTGTGTCTCATAGATACACATAACCATAACGAGATGCATCATCTGTAAAGGTTACGAAGTAGTGAAAACCACCTCTAGCCTGGCTAGACATGGGCCCGCATACGTCAGTATGAACGAGAGCCAACAGTTCTGTGGCACGTTCACCTTTACCACTAAAAGGTGATTTAGGCATTTTGCCTAAAAGACAAGATTCGCAGACGTCATATGAATTGGGATCAAATTCGTCCAAGTACCCACTCTTCGAAAGTGTGGATATGCGAGTCTTGTTGATGTGTCCCAGACGACAATGCCACATATAAGCTTCATCTTTTAGATTACTTCTTTTGAGCCTTTTGTTTGTCATTTTAGGAGATTCATTTATATTCAAAATATAAAGACCGTTATTTGCAACAGCTGTGCAAATTTCTGCATCATTTTTATATAAATAACACCCCAGTGTTCCTGAATACAAAAGTGTAACCCTGCTGGGTTAACAAGGATACAGATATAATATTCCTAGTTAAACTAGGTACAAAATAACAGTTCAAAAGTTTAAGTTCATGCCCTGAGGGCAGTACTAAAACAAAAGTCCCTACGGCCAAAACAGCAACTGGTGTTCCGTTTCCAACTCGTAGATCCATCTCCCCGGATGCCAGCACCCTGCTATCCTGCAGATCCTGCACATCAGTACAAATATGAGCACCACAACCAGAATCAAAAATCCAATTTTTAAAACTAGAAGTATTCATATTTATCTCAATAACAAACATACCAGAAGCGATAGCCTTGCCATCCTTGATATCCTCCTTCTGCCCCTTGCCCATTCGGCAGTCACGTTTCCAGTGACCCCTCTTGCCGCAGTTGAGGCAGATGTCGTGAGATTTGTCCTTGGCTTCCTAGAAGCAGATGTCAACTTGCCTTTGCCCTTTTTCTTGAACTTCTTCTTCTTTGCACCTCCAATTGCCTTGGGGCCACCCTTTGGCGCATGAGAGGTCGATGCAAAATGCGCCTCGCGCTTGCTCCCCTTTAGGAGTTCCCTTTCGGACTCCTTCAAGATAGATAACAGCTCTCCAAGAGTGTCATCTGTATCCATCAACTTATAGTTGACTATGATTTGTTTCCAAGTATCAGGAAGTGACTGCAAGATCATATCTATAGTCAGCTCAGCCTCCAAGACTATTCCCATATTGGCCAACTCATCAATATCGGCAATCATTTGAGCCCCGTGGGCTTCAACTGATGCGCCATCTGTCATCCGGGAGCGGAAGAGTTTCCTTACTAGCTCGTACCTCTTCATCCGCTTATTAGTGCGGTGAAGATCACGCAATCTTGCCATCATGTTATAGGGATCCAAGTCCCTATTCTGGCGTCTGAAATGCTGGGTCATTGCAGCTAGCATAACTGACTGAGCTTGGTCACAATCATCACTATGAGTTTTCCATAACTCTAGCTCCAGTGGCTCAGTGGGTTTAGGCGGGAGAGGTCTCTGAATAGTATACAGTATCCTCTCAGCCCCAAGCACTATCTTGAGGTTCATTTCCCAGTCGGCAAAGTTTGTCCCTCTGAAGACATTATCGCCCATGATAATGTCACGGATATTACCTTTGCCAATCATCTTGACAACTATAGTCCAACTATAAAGTCAACGATGTATGGGTACAGTCAAACTGTTACAAATAAAAATAACAATATATTAGTCCAACTAATTAAAATATTGACGAAATGTTTTTGAAAGACGCGTAAGGCTAAGTATCTGAACGAAATTGCAAATTCAATAATAGCCTCCCACTATTTTCTTCAAGTTTCTAACCCTCTGTAGAACTCGGGAAATCTAATTTCCTAGTGGGCTAGGATCCCGTTAAATAACACACAACCTTGACTTTGGCCAATAAAAAATTGTATGCTATTTAACATAGGTAGATCTCCATGATCAATTGGATCTCATCCAATTCCTAGATCCGGTTAGGTGGACATCCAAGTCCGAAACATATGTATAATGTCAATGTATCCAATACATTTCCTAACCATATCCTCCGAATCAACTAGGCTTGGCTTTGGCCAAAAAACAAACCTAATGATTCCGGTTAAGCTAGACCCATTGACGAGGAAAGTTTCGTAATCAATGTCGTTGGACAAAAAGTGACCTTGACTTTGGTCAATAAAAATCACGATTTGGACAAGACACCGATATGCAACAAAACTCTCATGATTCAAGTACATCCTAGGTTGACAAAGGTCTTGACTTTGGTCAAAAACAAACCAATGCCAACTTCGGATCTTGAACAAGAACCATTCAATGGAAGGATATTTAGCTTAATATAAATTGAGGGATTTTCGCGTAATTGGCAACCAATTTATTTATCTTTGTTAGGTCTCATCATCATACACCCTTAAGCATGCTTCTAAAACATCATAAAGCGCGTAAAGTAAAGTAATAGTGATATGCGGATGGATTTAAACAACTTGTTCCTAGAACAAATCACTCCCTTTCCTCTCCCCGCTAGCACTATTCTACAACTACCCAATTACATAATACAATAAGAGAAACCTCATTTACATTGAGGGGAATTAGGTGAGAAGAGAATACAAAGAGATAAAGAGATAAGGCTGGACACGCAGGTCCAATATAAATTCCAAATTTACAATAATTTCTAAAATTACCCTTTCCCTTCTAATATCCATCCGATATACACTATTCATTCATCACATACATATATATTCAAACAAGACATGCTTTTACAACCAATCTAATCCAATTAATTAGTCTTTGTTAATGTGATCATCCAATGTTCAAACAACGGTTTGATTTTGTGCGAGTCCAACTCGATTGAGAATAAGTACATAAAGTACGAATTCGCGAATTATATCGAACTACTAATTAAATCTAATTCAATTCGTATTCAATACTAATCCAATTATTTAATTCCAAATCAAATGTTTACACTTTTAATATGCTTTAAAGACTTAGATTCTAAATCTAATCCTATTGGGTCTCAAAGCCCAATAACATCCAATGTTGAATTTAATTCAAGTCAAATGGGCTTAGAATTGATTTATTAAGGCTTGGGCTTTTGGTCAATGTGGGTCAAACCCAATTGCCAAGCCCAAATAAGGAATCACCCTTAAGTGCCATAAAAACCATTTTAAGCCCATAAGGCCCAATTAAATTATTAAAGCCCATTAATTAAATTTTAATATTCCAAACATTAAAGTCCAATTAATTAAAGTGTAATACCAAGATTAATATATTAAACCAAATATTTCAAAAATACCCATTTAATTTATTAATCATGTATTTGTCAAATTAAATGTCCAACATTAATTTTATCAAAAATCAACTCCATTTCATGTCCTTGTACATTCGGCAAAGGTGAGTTATTTGTGTCGATTTGTTTTTCAATCCGATTGAATTACTAATCTACGTCCCGTACACGTTCTAAGTCATCTAATGATCTTAAACACAAAAAATTCAATCTACTCCAAGTAGTAACACATTCGGCCAAGGCATGGATTTGGGGAAAAATCATCCAATGCATTTTTCATGAAATTGATTCCATATATCATCATGTTATACACATGCAAGCATACTTATTAATCAAATTTCATAAGAACATGCTTATATCAATTTCATCATGCCATTCGGCCAAGGTGGGGAAAAATCATCCAATGCATTTTTCATAAAATTGATTCCATATAACATCATGTTAATACACATGCAGCTACTTATTAATCAAATTTCATAAGAATAAGAACTGCTTCAATCAATTTAACACACCCATTCGGCCAAGGTCAAAATTTTGGGGAAAAATCATCCAATGCATTTTTCATAAAATTGATTTCATATAATGTCATTTAACATACATATAAGCACTCATTCATCAAATTTCACAAGAACATGCTTCAATCAATTTTACCCAAATTTTAACCTAAAGTATTTCATGCTTAAACCTAGCTCAATGATACCATTGTTGGTTTCTATTATATGTCCCAAGAAAGATTAAGCATGTAAAATACTACAAAGAATATATATTTAAACATGAAGTATGGCGGAATCATACTTACAATGCCTTGTGATGAAGAAGAAGATGATCAAATGGTAGAAGCTCCAAGTGATGGATGGTTCGGCCAAGAGGAGGAAGAAGACTCCAAGCTCCAAGCTCTTGTATTCCAAGCTCTTTGATGGTTTCCCTATCACCTCTTTTGATCCCTTGCTTGTGCTAGCAAAAATGGAGAAATGGAAGATCAAATCTTCCTTGCCCTTGTCAATGGAGTTCTCGGCATTTGAGAGAGAAGAGAGAATTTTTGGTGTAAAGTCTTTTAATTAATTAATCTTTGTCAAACAAAAATCAATTTATATTTATGTTATAATTTATTAAATTAATAATAAATCTATGACATAAACCATGCAATGGCTTAGAGTGTCAAACACTCAAACTCCATGCAAAACCTTTGAGTGAAATGCACACTATCACCATGCAATGCCTTAGAGTGTTTTGTACACTATTAACATGCAATGCCATATCAATGACAAGTGTCATGTGGGCCCCACACGTTTCCAATGAAAGTGGGCCCACGTCCACTCACGCGTTCGGGTTCGATATTTCCAATACCGAGCTAGCGTCGCGACGTTAATTAAATCGATTTAAATAAATAATCGCTCCTAGCGAAATTATTATTTACGTCGCTTACGAATTAATTCTAAATTAACTCGTACGCCGAATTAAAATCTAATTTTAATTTCGCGTCGAAATCGAATTTCGATTATTATATCGAATATAATAATTATATCGATTAATTCCAAATTAATCGTTCTCTCTCTCTAAATAAGGCACTTTATCCGAGATAAAGTTTCTCCGCAATTAATCCAAGATTAATTAAGTTCGAATCAAATATCATAGGTGAATCTTCAGGAAGCGACCCAAGAGATCTCCGGATATTTTGGCAGTAAATACGGTCGTCGGATAATCCGAACACGTACGTACCTCGTACTACGTCTTTACCGATTCACAAGACAAGGTTGGCTTCTAGCAAAGCGCCATGCCTACCCAATTCTCCAGAAATATTCTAATAGGAATATAAGATCTGTATCAGGCGTAGTATACCGTAGTATTGCGTAAATCGATCCAGTATCGGATGATCACATGCTAGGCCTGGGGCTGGAGATGTGTCTGCCCCGTACGAAACATATATCGGACATCAAGCAGCTAGTCTCTTTAAATCAGACAATCCTGACCTAGTCATATTGTCCCGACGGTTGCAACCTTTTATAGAGTACTAGTTCTGTGCCCTGCGTGATCATCGCCTCCATATGTCTGAAGCGATACTTCCATCTTGACATCACATCCAGCACACTACGATTCTCGATAAACCCAGAAGAGGTGTACACAGAACCGGTTAGGGTCCCCAACCACCAAAACCAAAGTTTACCGATTGTCGCAAGTACTAGCGATGTAAGTCTCAGGTTAAGACCATATACACCTACCCTGATGCGGCCTCCCATAGACACGCAGACATACTACCAATGGGATTCCGCGGGGTCTATCCAGAGCGAAGCTGTTTTCCGTACCATCGGTAAAACACAACCTCCTATTGCACTTGCATAAGTATCCAATACTTAAATATATGAGAACTATGCTGTTGTGCCCTCACAACGTGCACAAGCGCAATACTAGTCTATTCCGCATTATCGATGTCCGATCTCGATAATACTCCGACTAGGGATATTTAATGATTAAACTTTTATAGATTGATACTGTCTCATATCATCTCAATCCAGTATTAATCATATGGACTTTCGCCATTTATTAGTCAAAGTAAATAATATTACAAAACGGCAAAAGGCAATTTCATTATCACATAGTTAATTTTGTACAATAATACAATATCATTTACAAACAGTGACGCTATGGGACATAATGTCTAACAATACTAATATTATCTCAATGTCGGAACACCTAGTGTCCAGTATTTAATAAATGACTATTCTAAGGTCAATTTCATTCTAAGCATATAATCCATCTAATATGATAATGACATTATCATCCATAAGGTTTGAAATGAAAAGGTAGTTATTTTATTAATAAATAATAAATAATCTACTATATATTATTCGATTGGCTCTCTAAGCACTAACTCCAACACTAACCTCTAAGTCATTATTTTGTGACTCAATAATATAAGCAAAAGATGTTATGTATACCTTTAATAGCACTGTGTCGATTGTCAGTCATTACATTGAACTTTAAAAAAACCACCAGTGACGTATCATTTTCCTACATAGACATATTTTAGTCAGTACAAACTTATCAGAAACAAAACAAGTTTGCAACCATTCTTGCTAAGGAGTGAATCTAAAATCAAGTTCTTCCGAATATCAGAAAATGCACAACATTCTTCAATATAAGCTCTTTCCCAAATGTCTTCTAACCAGTGTGCCTTGTCCAACCACTCTAGAGATAGACGAGTTTCCTATTGTCAGATGATCGCCACGATCGACCTTCTGATAGGAGGAAAACATCTTGTTGTCAGCACAAATATGACGAGTAGCCCCAATATCTACCCACCATTCTCTCAGATTCCCAACCAAGTTGGCTTCTGTTACAACCGCTGAGAGGTTCATCTCTGAGATCTCATAAGTTAGCTGCTCATCCTCAGTGACATGGGATTCATTTTTCCTTTTCTTACCCTTGTCCTGAGATTTTTTATTTCTGTAGTCTTTTGCTATGTGATCGTTTTTTTCACAGATGTAGAACTTCCCATTGAATTTCTTGTTTGTTTGGGAAGAATCAACTCCACTGCTCTTTCTCTTTTTGCTGCTATTTCCACCCTCGACGATGTTGACCTTAAACTCCACAGTTTTGTAGCTAGTGTTGGGTTCTCCTAGAACATGCCAAGGATCTATTAAGCATAATATTTGTGTGAATAAACAAAGTAAGTTTGCGGAAAATACTTACATTGAGCGGATAAGTGGATGTAGAGAGTACAAAAATCTTACCTCATTGAGAAGTGCTCCAAGCCCTCCTTTGAATTCCAAACTCAAGGGGTAAGTGTCTCTAACACCTTTGTTGACTCATTTGATGTGCTAGCTGTCAAGATTTTTGAAGCAAAAATCATCAACTATGAACCCTAGGTTCACGCCAATAGAGAGATGAAGATGGGGTGAGTATTCGGCCTTCACCAAAATGAGAGGGAGAGAATGTTGTGTTACTTGTTTTTGATTTTCCAAAAATCAATATACCATATACCAAATCTCCAAAATTAGTAAAGGTCTATCACATCAATAAAATAAGCTTGTGTGTTTTACAGCCAATACCAACTAACAACTTCCATCAACCAAAAGGTGATGAGATTGACTAGTGATGTGACTTGATGTGGGCCCCACTTTAAATTCAAATCCGAGTGGGCCGCTAAACACATTTCGGGCTCGGGTTCGTTAATCCGAATTAACGAAATTTTCCGTTGCGACTTTATTAAATCAAATTTAATTTAATAATAATGTCTCGAAAAATTATTACGAAAGTCGCTCGCGAATAATTCTAAATTAATTCGTTCGCCCGAATTAAAATCCAATTTTAATTCCGCTATGAAATCTAATTCATTTAATATATCGAATATTAATTTAATCGATTAATTCCAAATAATCGTTCTCTCTTCTAATCGAATTTTATCCCAGATAAATTCTTGTCGCAATTAATCATAGATTAATTTTCTCTCTCTCATGATTAATTCTAAATTATTATGTTCGAGTCAAACGTCATCGGTGAATCTTGGGAAGCGACCCATGAGATCTGGATATGTTGGCAGTAAATTCGGTCATCGGACTATCTGAATTCGTGTACCCGTGTAGTGGAGTTTTACTACGATTTACAAGACATGGTTGGCTTCTAAAAAAGCACTGTGCCTACCCAATTCTCCAGAAATATTCTTTTAAGGAATACATAATCTATATCAAGCGTAGTATACCAAGTATTGCGTATTGCGATCCAGTATTAGATGTCACATGTTAGGCCTGGGACTGGAGTTGTGTCTGCCCCGTACGAAGCAATATATCAGATCACTAGCACAACTAGTCTCTTTAATCGGATAATCATGACCTTGTCATATTATCCTGATAGTTACACAACATAATAGAGTACCAGTTTTGTATTCCTGCGTGATCATCATCTCCATATGACTGAAGTGATACTTCCATCTTGACATCACATCCAATACACTACGATTCTCAATAAACCCAGAAGAAGGGGTACACAGAACCTGTTAAAGTCCTGGACGACCAAAACCAAAGTGTACTGATTGTCGCAAGTATTAGCGATGCAAGTCTCAGGTTAAGACCAAATACACATACCCTGATTCGGATTCCCATTGACACGTAGTCATACTACCAATGTGATTCTGATGGGTCTATCCAGAGCGAAGCTGTTTCCGTACCATCGGTAAACAGAACCTCCTATTACACTTGCAGGAGTATCCAATACCCAAATATATGAGAACTATACCGTTACGCTTCCATAACGCGCACAAGTGTAATATTAGCATATTCCGCATTATCGATGTCCAGTCTCGATAATACTACGACTAGGGATATTTAATGATTAAACCTTTAGTGTATTGATATTGTCTCATATCTTATAATCCGGAACTAATCATAAGGACTTTTATCATTTATGGATTTAAGTAATCTAATTACAAAATGATAAAATAGCAATTTTCTTTGTCACATAGTTAATTTGTACAAAAACCACAATGTCTTTTACAATAGTGATGCTATGGGTCACAATTGTCCAACAATCTCCCACTTGGCCTATAGTCAATCACTCAAGTATCTAAAACCTGAACTATATACATGTTGCTCAAACTTTTGCTGAGGAATAGCTTTCGTCAGCAGATCTGCAATGTTGTCATCTGATGCGACCTTCTCGATCTTCACATCGCCATGATGTATGATCTCACGAATCAGATGGTAACGTCGAAGTACATGCTTGAATCGTTGATGAGACCACGGTTCCTTAGCCTGCGCTATTTTACGGATCTACTCCTTAGCCTGCGCTATAACGGAACTACTCCTAATCCAATTAGGAATTTACGGATCCAAACTGCCTCTTTTGCTGCCTCAGCTGCAGCGATGTATTCCGCTTCTGTTGTTGAATCGGCAACAGTCTTTTGCTTGGAATATTTCTAACTTACTGCTCCGTTGTTCAAACAAAAATGTACCCGGATTGCGACTTACAGTCGTCTTTATCGTTTGGAAACGTTCATCGGTAAACCCAGTTACCTCAAGTTCTCCATCTCCATAGATTAAGAAAGCATCCTTAGTTCGTCTAAGATACTTAAGGATGTTCTTAACCGCAACCCAATGACTATCACCTGGATCGGCCTGATAGCGACTACACATGCTCAAAGCATACGAGACATCAGGTCACGTACATATCATGGCATACATGATCAATCCGACTGCAGAAGCGAACGGGATCCGACTCATGTTGTCTCTCTCATCTTGAGTTTTAGGACACATGTCCTTAGATAGAGTGACGCCATGTGACACTGGAAACAGTCACCTCTTAGACTGATCCATGTTGAATCTCTTCAATAATGTATCAATGTACGTGCTCTGGGAGAGTCCAAGTAGCTTTCTAGATCTATCCCAGTAGATTTTTATTCCCAGAATAAAGGCTGCTTCTCTCAGATCTTTTATGGAGAATTTTAATGAAAGCCAAGTTTTCACCGATTGTAGCATGGGAATTCCATTGCCAATAAGCAATACATCATCAAAAAAAGGACAATGAATGTCAGTGCGCTCCCACTGACCTTCTTATATACACAAGGATCATCCTCATTTTGAACGAAATCATATTCTTTTATGATCTCATCAAAACGTTGGTTCCAAGAACACGATGCTTGCTTCAATCCATAAATGGATCGATTTAACTTGCAAACCTTGTTTGCATGTTTTGGCACAACAAAACCGTCAGGTCGTTACATATAAACATCCTCCAAAAGGTTTCCGTTAAGGAAATCGGTTTTGACGTCTATCTGCCATATTTCATAATCCATATATGCAGCAATAGCAAGCATTATCCGATTGGATTTAATCATGGCAACAGGTGAAAAATTTTCATCGTAATTGATACCATGTCGTTGACGATACCCTTTCACTACAAGCCTAGCTTTGTACGTTTGTATGTTTCCATCCATGTCGGTCTTCTTCTTGAAGATCCATTTGCAACCAATAGGCTTTACGCCTTCTGGTGCATCAATCAGTGTCCAAACTTGGTTAGTGTACATGGAATCCATTTCGGGTTTCATGGCATCTTGCCATAAACCGGAGTCGATATCTTGTATCGCTTCCTCATACGTAGCCGATTCGTCTTCCTCAATGAGATTAATATCCACATGAGGTGAGATCAGAAACCCATACCTCTCAGGTTGTTTTCTGACTCCCTCCGACCTACGCGGTTCTTATGTATTAGAAGATTATGGTACAGTCTCATCCCTGATGAACTGTTCGTGTTCCGTTAAGGAATCGGTGCCAGGAACAGTATCACTCCGACTTTCATTGAGAGTTCTAATTTCCTCCCACTTACCACTGCATTTAGGAATTCCTTTTCAAGGAAAGCCGCATGTAGAGCAATAAATACTTTTTTCTTTGGGTGGTAGAAGTAATATCATTTGGTTTCCCTAGGATAATCTACAAATAGGAACTTATCTGATTTGGGTTCTAGTTTCGTACCATCCAAATGTTTAACGTATGCCCAGCAACCCCAAATCTTCAGGAATGAGAAACCCGGTTTCTTTCCTGTCCATATTTCGTATGGAGTCTGTTGAACAGACTTTGACAGAACCTTATTCAAAATAAGTATTGCACTGTTCAATGCATATCCCCATAAGGAAATTGGTAGCTCTGTGTGACTCATCATAGACCTTACCATGTCCAACAAAGTTCGGTTTCTCCATTCGGACACACCGTTTAATTGAGGTGTTCCGGGAGAAGTCCTCTGTGAAAGAATACCATACTCTTTCAAGTAATCGAGAAACTCATTGCTTAAGTATTCTCCACCACGGTCCAACCGTAATGTTTTAATACTTTTACCAATCTGTTTTTCTACTTCGTGTGGAAACTCTTTGAATTTCTCAAAGGTTTCCGACTTGTGTCTCTTAAGATACACGTAACCATAACGCGATGCATCATCCGTAAAGGTTACGAAGTATTCATATCCACCTCTAGCCTGGCTAGACATGGGCCCGCATACATCACTATGAACGAGAGCTAACAGTTCGGTGGCACGTGCACATTTACCGTTAAAAGGTGTTTTAGGCATTTTGCCTAATAAATAAGATTCACAGACGTCATATGAATTTGGATCAAATCCGTCCAAGTACCCACTCTTCGAAAGTATGGATATACGAGTCTTGTTAATGTGTCCTAGAGGACAATGCCACATATAATTTTCATCTTTGTTACTTAATTTAAGCATTTTGTTTGTTACGTTATATGTTTGAGATTGATTTATATTCAAAATATAAAGACCATTATTAACATCAACACTACATATCTCAATATCATTTTTATAAACAAAACACCATGTGTTTCTGAATACAAAAGTATACCCACATTGGGCTAAACAAGATACATAAATAATATTCCTAGTCAAACTAGGTACATAATAGCAGTCTGATAAATTAAGTACATGCCCCGAGGGCAGTTCCAAAATATAGGTCCCAACAGCCAAAACGGCGACTCTAGTCCCATTTCCAACTCAGAGGTCTATCTCTCCTGAAGTCAGTCTCCTGCTAATCTGCAGATCCTGCACATCAGTATATATATGAGTACCACAACCAGAATCAAAAATTCAATTTTTAAAACTAGAAGTAGACATGTTTATTTCAATAACAAACATACATGAAGTCGGAGCCTTGCCCGCTTTGATTTCCTTCATGTGTGCCTTGTACTCACGGCAGTCACGCTTCCAGTGACCCCGTTTGCCACATTGCAGGCATGCATCTTGGGATTTATCTTTTGCCTTCCCATAAGACTTTGATGATTTGGCCTTGCCATTTCTCTTCTTCTTCTTCACGCCTCCAGTAGCCTTTGGCCAAGCCTTGGCGGACTGAGATGTCGAAGCGATGTGTGCCTCGCGCTTTTTTCCCTTTAAAAGCTCTTTTTCTGCTTCTCGCAGCATTGTCATCAAGTCTCCAAGAGTATGGTATTGGTTCATCATATTATAGTTCATAATGAACCCGCTCCAGCTGTCAGGAAAACACTGCAAGATCAAATCTATAGAAGTCTCAGCCTCAAAGGTTATGTCTAGCTGACCCAGCTGTTCGATGTCAGCAATCATCTGCGACACATGGTGCTCGAAAAATGTACCCTCTGACATACGAGAGCGAAATAGCTTCTTCTGCAATTTATAAGTTTGTGATCTAAGGTTAGATCGGTGAAGGTCCTTCAATTTTACCATCATAGTATAAGGATCCAATCCCTTGTTCTGGCAATGAAATTGAGGGGTTATTGCAGCGAGCATAACGGCTTAAGGCAGTTGAGTTGTCATCGCTATGAGTCTTCCAAAGCTCAAGCTCAAGCGGCTGCTCAATTCCGGGCTTAGGCCCGAGAGGTCTCTCTATCGTATAGAGCATCTTCTCGGCCCCCAGGACAATCCTGAGGTTCATATCCCAGTCAGGAAAGTTCGCACCATTAAAGACATTTTCGCCCATGATAATGTCCCAAATGTTGATCTTTCCAGCCATCTTAATTGCAATAGTCTAACTATTCAATTAACGATTTTTAGGTACAGTCCAACCGATATAATAAAAATAATAAAATATTAGTCCAACTAATAAATATATAAAATGACGAAATAATTTTGAAAGTGCATATTTGGCAAGTATTTGAACGAAATTGCAAATTCAATACTAGCCTCCCACTATTTTTCGGCGAACCTCTAACCCTCTGTTGAGTACTCGGGAAACCTAGTTTCCTAGTGGGCTAGGATCCCGTTAAATAACACACAACCTTGACTTTGGCCAACAAGTTGAATGATATTTAACTAGGTAGATCTCTAAGATCAATTGGATCTCATCCAATTCCTAGATCTGGTAGGTGGACCTCCACGTCCGAAACATATATACAATATATATGTGTGGGACACAGAAACTGGACGACTCATGCTGTCTTAGGCTCGCGGCCTAGTTAGGAGTACGGAGTAGCCCGCGGGGGACTAAACCAGAGAATAATGGAGTCGCCACCCGGTGTGAACCGGGAAAATGAGATTTAAGGCCGCACTCACCCCTCGCAAGGGAAGACCTCAATCGTTGGGTTCGGAATGGTCCCTTACTTATGCAACTTGTAATGAAAGGATTTGCGTGATAATTTAATCAAGCTTAAGTAACACTTATTTCCAGGAATACCATGCTTCTAATTCACATATACAAAATAAAACTTACACCTAAATTTACATACTTTTATATCTAAGATTGCATGCTTGAAAGTACATCAAAGTAGCATCGAACATACAACTTCATTGGCATATTGTATTCATGAAAACACAAGCACACACACTAACCACACAAGCACACATGTGAGCACTTTTCCAAGCGGTACGTGGAATCGTATCCCAAGTACAGACCGCACTACCGTCCATTCGGAATCGGCTACGGAATTTATGTTTCGGTTTCCATCCGATATACCGCAAGAAATAATACTCAAATGCCATCATGACATGGATATATGAATTGTAATACGTTAAGCCAAGACAAAGGTAAATGATGCAACCAACGGGGTAAACATGCTTTTCATTATGATGCGTACAAAGATAAGAATGACTATATGAGATTTCATAATACATGCATGAATGGTATAGTTGGTTTTATGTGAGAGTTGAGTATGTGCGTGAGTGCAAGGTGGCTTTATGGCGTGAGGAGTTGTGAGTGTGTGCACTGGCAGTGGCTAGGCGAGAGTGCTAGGTTAGGGCTAATGACGTGAGGTGCTATGTGAGGCAGGCTGATCGAGGCAATTAAGTGAAGGGTTGGAGTGGAGCAGGTGGCTTGCTATGGGCGCATGTTTTGTCTGTTCGTGGAAGGTTAAGTGAAAGGCTGATGAATGCTAGGTGGCTGGTGCGTGTGGGTTATGTGTGCGCTGACTTTGTGGGTGCGTGAGGGCTATGTGGTGTTGAGGCTAATTGAGTATGGCAAGGCGTGGCTAGTTGAGGGCTGGCAAAGTGTGTTTTGGCTTACGGGCAGGCAAATTACGTGAGGCAAGGTGTGGCTAATTGAGGGCGTGTAAGAGTGTGGGAGTTACGTGTGGAGACAATGAGTTGAGCGAAGGGACGTGTGGCTTATGGTTCGTGAAGGGCAGGCTATGTGTTGAAGGTGTGATTAGCGAGGTCAAAGAGTTGTCAACGTGAAGGGTTCATGGCTTAGGGCATGTGAACATAGGTACACCAATGACAATTGGTCAAGCCAAGACAGGAATAGACGATGCAATCAAATAGATGAAAGACACGACGAATATCGTGGTAAAGGTAGCCTTTTAGGCTTTTCTTCCCCCCCAAATGGAGAACCTTTTTTAATCCAACACAATAGGCCCATGCGCCTTTCGTTACAAAGACAAAGATAACTATATCAAACTTAGTATGCCCGATTGAACATATCTTGCATTCAACCGAACACACATCAATCGGTGCGGCAAAGCCTCGTGGTAAAGGATTTTAACCCCTCCAATTAGGGGACCTTTCATCGCACTTACTAAGCCCATGCACTCGATTGCATCATGCACACAAAGGATTAAAGACAATAATATCAAACTTAGTGTGCCCGATTGAACATATCTTGCATTCAACCGAACACACATTAATCGGTGCGGAAAAGTATCATGGTAAAGGATTTTAACCCCTCCAATTAGGGGACCTTTCATCGCACTTACTAAGCCCATGCACTCGATTGCATCATGCACACAAAGGATTAAAGACAATAATATCAAACTTAGTGTGCCCGATTGAACATATCTTACATTCAACCGAACACACATCATTCGGTGCGGCAAAGCATCGTGGTAAAGGATTTTAACCCCTCCAATTAGGGGACCTTTCATCGCACTTACTAAGCCCATGCACTCGATTGCATCATGCATAAACAAGTAACATGCAGAATTCAAATGACGAAAAATAAATAAACCAAAGCAACATAAAACAAAAGAGGTGTCGTTTACTTAAGCGGTACGTGGAGTTGTATCCCGAGTACAGATCATACTACCGTCCATTCGGAATCGGCTATGAAATTTATGTCCGGGTTTCCATCCGATATACCGCGAGAGTTGACACATCTTTCATTTTATTCAATGGCCACAATCATGCATTATTCCACAATACATACATTTTCATTTATTCAAGGGCCACAATCATGCATCAATAGACGACTCTCATGCGATGAAAATAAATAAAACAATTAAAAGATAGATGAAAATAAATAGGAAAAGTACCCTCAGGTCTAACCTTTTTACGTCGACTTTCGGAAGCGTGTTACAAGTCCGTCGGAAGGGCTAATACTCCGCAACTCTTCTGGTTCACTGGTTTGCATTTTACTTCGCTGTTTCGCCGCTCAAGCTACTGTTTTACCTCCGTTTTGCTGCTGTTTTCTTGGTGTTTTCTGCTCACTGCTTCAGGTCTTATTTTTGCATTTTAAGGGGCTGTTTTTGTGTTTTAATAGTTAAATGTGCAGATTTTTTGTGGTTTTTTAAGGGTTAGATGTGCAGTTTTTGCTCACTGGTTTGGAGTGTTTTAGGGGGCTGTTTTGATACTAAATTTCGGTGGTATGGTTGCTGTATTGGGCGTTATTGGGCTTCTGTAATTTGGTAATGAGAGAGTGAAGATGAAGAGAAATTTTTTGTTATTTTCTTAGGGAATGCCGTGACTTGATGATGATGTTTGTGCTTCTTCTTTTTTCTTTGTGATTTGCGTGTAAAGTCAGGAGGGTGGAGAGCTTGGTGAGGGGTTGTGTTATATAGAGAATGGTTAGGGTTACTCATGTCTCACAAGGAAGGGATTTTGCATTTAAAAAAAGGATTTGATTTGGTATTCAACATGGAAATGATTAGATTGAGGGGGGACAAATCTTGGCTAGATTAGGAATACAATATTTTTTAATGGTTAGGATTGATTTAATTAGGCATAACATCTTTTTAATTTAGGTATATAACATATTTGATCTGTTTAAATTAGCCATGATTATATTTTGTGTTTTATTTAATTTTGTAATGATTTAATTATTATTTTATTAATTACATTATCTAATTAATATTTAACTTAATATTTGATTTAATTTGGGAGTGTATTAGGTAAATGGGCGTGTGGGCCTTGGTGTGGGCGTGTGGGCCTTTGGTTGGTGGGTTTGGTTTGTGTGGGCTAGGTGTGTGGGCTTGCGGGGGTTTTAGGTCAAGGCCAAGGGGCTTGCGGGGATTTTGGGCCGAGGTTGGGTGGTTGTGGGTGTTTGGGGCCGGGAATAATTTTTAAAATGGAAAGCCAACAAGTAACCCGAAGCTAGACCAGTGAACTTAATCCGAATATGAGTCAATTCTTGACTCCTCCCTTCCGACGTCCATTACCCGCGGCTTCCGCGATTTAAAAGGTAGTGTCTCCAACTGAGACTCATCATCGAGTTTCACATGCAAAAATGCAATGCCTACAATATGCCAATATATCCAATATATTTTCCTAACCTTTTCCTCTGAATCAATTAAGCCTTGGCTTTGGCTCAACAAGCTTAATGATTCCAGTTAAGCGGGACCCATTGACAGTGGGAAAGCTTCATAATCCATGTCGATGAACAAGAAGTGACATTGACTTTGGCCAACAAATCACAACTTGCCCAAGACATGCGATATGGAAAAAAAAGCTTTCGTGGTTCAAACACATCCGCGATGGACATTGATCTTGACTTTGGCTAACAAACCAATGCCAATCTTGGATTTTGAGAGAGAACCACTCAATGGAAGAATTCACTTAATATTTGTTTGAGGGTTTTTTGCGTAAATTGGCAACCAATTTATTATCTTGATTAGGTCTCATCATACACCCTTAAGCATGCATTCTAAAAGCATAATAAGGCGCGAAATAAATAATAACGATATACGGATGGATATTCAACAAATTGTTCATAGAACAAATCTCTTCATTTCCTCTCCCCGGCTACCACTGTTCTAACTTCTACCCAATTACATAATACAATAACGAAACCTCATTTACATTGAGGGGAATTGGTGAGAAGAGAAGTAAAAGAGTCAAGAGATAAAGGCTGGACACACAGGTCCAATTTAATAAATTCTAAATTTATTACAACAATTTCCAAAATTGCCTTCACCCATCTAATATCCATCTGATATACATTATTCATACAATACATCCATATTCACACAAAGCATGTTATTCAATCAATCTAATCCAATTAATTAATCTTTGAATTAATGATCATCCAATGTTCAAAAACGATTTGATTTATGCGAGTCCAACTCGTTTAAAGATAAGTACTCAAAGTGCGTATTCTTGAATTATATCAAGCTACAATTATAAATCCGATTTAATTTGTATCCAATACTAATTCTAACTTAATTCCAAATTAAATAATTACACTTTTATTTGTGCATTTTAGACTTAGATTCTAAATCCAATCTAAATGGGTCTCAAAGGGCCAATTAACATCCAATGTCAATTTAATTAAGTCCAAT
>SKCR01030759.1:0-92385 GCA_019454045.1 Zanthoxylum bungeanum
TTAATGGCGATGCTGAAAGAAGCAGAGCCAGAGCTTCTGAATGGCAATAAGTGTGAGGCACACCTTACTTTGACATCCCAAAAGGCCAAGGCTTGGCCGAAGGCTTATGGGGGGTGTGAAGAAAGGAAGAAAAATGGCAGGGCCAAATCATCAAAGTCTCCGGGAAGACTAAGGACATATCCCAATACGTCTGCCTACATTGTAGCAAACGGGGTCACTGGAAGCATGACTTCCGTGAGTACAAGGCAGAGTTGAAGGAAGTGAAGAGAGGCAAGGCTCCGGCTTCAGGTATGTTTGTTATAAACATGTCCACGACTGGTTTTAAAAATTGGATTTTTGATTCTGGATGTGGTACTCACATATGTACCGATGTGCAGGATCTGCTGATTAGCAGGAGACTGGCTTCAGGCGAGATCGACCTACGAGTCGGAAACGGGATGAGAGTCGTTGTTTTAGCCGTTGGGACCTATGTTTTGTATCTGCCCTTGAGGCATGTAATTACAATAAGTGACTGTTATTTTGTACCTAGTTTGACTAGGAACATCATCTCTGTATCTAGTTTAACCCGATGCGGGTATACCTTTGTATTCAGAAACACTGGGTGTTTTGTATATAAAGATGACATTTTGAAATATATAGCGAATGTTAATAATGGTCTTTATATTTTGATTATAAATGAATATCAAACATATAACATGACAAAAAAAAGCTCAAATTGAGTAATTCTAATGAGACTTATTTGTGGCATTGTCGTCTGGGATGCTTTAACAAGACTCCTATATTCACTCTTTGGAAGAATGGATACTTGGACGGATTTGATTCTAATTCAAATGACGTCTGTGAATCTTGTTTATTAGGTAAAATACCTAAAACACCTTTTAGCGGTAAGGGTGTACGTGCCACCGAACTGTTAGCCCTCGTTCATAGTGACGTATGTAGGCCCATATCTAGCCAGGCTAGAGGTGGATATGAATATTTCAGAACCTTACGAATGATGCATTGCTTTATGGTTATGTGTATCTTATGAAACACAAGTCGGGAACTTTTGAGAAATTCAAAGAGTTTCGACACGAAGTAGAAAAACAGACCGGAAAAAGTATTAAAACATTGCGGTTGGACCATAGTGAAGAATACTTATGCAATGCGTTTCAAGATTACTTAAAAGATATGGTATTCTTTCACAGTGGAGTCCTCCCGGAACACCTCAATTGAACGGTGTGTCCGAATAGAGAAACTGAACTTTGTTGGACATGGTAAGGTCAATGATGAGTCGCACTGAGCTACCAATTTCCTTCTAGGGATACGCATTGAACAGTGCAATACTTATTTTGAATAAGATTCCGTCAAAGTCAGTTGGACGGACTCCATAAGAAATATGGACAGGAAAGAAATCAGGTTTCTCATTCTTGAAGATTTGGGTATGCTGGGCATATGTTAAATGTTTGGATGGTACCAAACTAGAACCCAAATCGGATAAATGCCTATTAGTAATTGGTTATCCTAGGGAAACCAAAGGATATTATTTCCACAACCTATAAGAGAACAAAATATTTGTTGCTCTCCATGCGGTTTTCCTTAGAGGAATTCCTAAATGCAGTGGTAAGTGAGAGGAAAGTAGAACTCGGTGAAAATCGGAGTGATACTGTTCCTGGCACCGATCCCCTTACGGAACACGGACAGTTCATCAGGGATGAGACTGTTCCACAATCTTCTAATACACAAGAACCGCGTAGGTCGGAGAGAGTCAGAAAACAACCTAAGAGGTATGGGTTTCTGATCTTACCTTATATAGATATCAATCTTATTGAGGAAGATGAACCGGCTACGTATGAGGAAGTGATACAAGGTATCGACTCCACTTTATGGCAAGATGCCATGAAGTCTGAAATAGATTCCATATATACAACCAAGTTTAGACACTGGTTGATGTACTAGAATGCATTGTGCCTATTGGTAGCAAATGAGTCTTCATGGTGAAGACAGACATGGGTGGCAACAAACAAACGTACAAAGCTAGGCTTGTAGCGAAAGGGTATCGTCATCAACATGGTGTTGATTACGACGAAACCTTTTACCTGTTGCCATGATTAAATCCATTCGGATAATGCTTGCTATTCCTACATATTTCGATTATGAAATATGGCAGATGGACGTCAAAACCGATTTCCTTAACGGAAACCTTTTGGAGGATGTTTATATACAAAAGCCTGATGGTTTTGTCGTGCCAAAACATGCAAACAAGGTTTGCAAGTTAAATCGATCCATTTATGGATTGAAGCAAACATTGCATTCTTGAAACCAACGTTTTGATGAGATCATAATGGTATATGATTTCATTCAAAACAATGATGATTCTTGTGTATATAAAAAGGTTAGTGGGAGCGCACTGACATTGATTGTCTTATACGTTGATGATGTATTACTTCTTAAGCAATGACATTCCCATACTACAATCAGTGAAAGCTTGGCTTTCTATAAAATTCTCTATGAAAAACTTGGGAGAGGCAACCCTTATTCTAGGAATAAGGATCTACTGGGATTGATCTAAAAGTTGTTGGCACTCTCATAGAACTCGTACATTGACATACATGTACGTGACCTGGTGTCTCATATGCTTTGAGCATCTACAGTCACTATCAGGCTGATACAGGTGATGGTCACTGGATTGATGTTAAGAACATCCTTTAGTATCTTAGACGAACTAAGGATACTTTCTTAATTTATGGAGATGGAGAACTTGAGGTGACTGGGTTTACCAATGCAAGTTTCCAAATGGAAAAAGACGAATGTAAGTCGCATTAAGGGTACTTATTTTGTTTGAACAACGGAAAAATGAGCTGGAAATCTTCCTAGCAAGATACTGTTGCCGATTCAACAACAAAAGCAGAATACATTACTGCGGCTGAGGCAGCAAAAGAAGCATTTTGGATCTATAAAATTCCTAATTGGATTAGGAGTAGTTCTGTTAGCAGCTGAGCTGGGCTACAGCACAGGCTAAGGAATTACGGTCTCATCAATGATCCAAGTATGTACTTCGACGGTTTCATCTGATTCGTGAGATCACACATCGTGGCGATGTCAAGATCGAAAAGATCGTTTCAGATGATAACCTTGCAGATCCGCTAACGAAAGCTATATCTCAGCAAAAGTTTGAGCGACCCGTACATAGTTCAGGTGTTGGACACTTGAGTGATTGGCTATAGGCCAAGTGGGAGATTGTTGGACAATTATGACCCATAGCATCACTATTTGTAAAAGACATGGTGTTTTTGTACAAATTAACTATGTGACAAAGGAAATTGCTCTTTTATCATTTTGTAATTGGATTACTTGGATATATAAATGATAAAAGTCCATATGATTAGTACCAGATTAATAAGATATGAGACAGTATTAATCCACTAAAGGTTTAATCATTAAATATCCCTAGTCATAGTATTATCGAGACTGGACATCGATAATGCGAAATAGACTAGTATTACACTTGTGCGCGTTACAGAAGCTTAACAACATAGTTCTCATATATTTAAGTATTGGATACTTATGCAAGTGTGATAAGAGGTTCTGTTAGCCGTTGGACCAGGAACAGCTTCGCTCTGGATAGACCCCTCAGAATCCCATTGGTAGTATGACTATGTGTCTATGGGAATCTGAATCAGGGTAGGTGTATGTGGTCTTAACTTGAGACTTGCATCGCTAATACTTGCGACAATCAGTACGCTTTGGTTTTGGTCGTCCGGGGCTTTAATAGGTTCTGTGTACGCCTCTTCTAGGTTTACTGAGTATCGTAGTGTATTGGGTGTGATGTCAAGATGGAAGTATCACTTCAGTCATATGGAGAAGATGATCACGCAGGGATACAGAACTAGTACTCTCATATGCTGCAGTTATCGGGATAGTTAGACTAGGTCATGATTATCCGATTAAAGAGACTAGTTACTTGTGATCCGATATATGCTTCATACGGGGCATACATAATTCCAGCCTCAGGCCTAGCATGTGATATTCGATACTGGATCGTAATACGCAATACATAGTATACTATGCCTGATATAGATTATATATTCTTCGTTGAATATTTCTGGAGAATTGGGTAGGCACGGTGCTTTGCTAGAAGCCAACCATGTCTTGTAAATCGGTGAGAATGTGGTACGCGGTACGCGCGTGTCGGATAGTCCGACAACCGGATTTACTGCCAACATATCCAAGGATCTCTTGGGTCGCTTTCCAAAGATTCACCGATGATATTTGACTCTAAAATAATTAATCTGGGATTAATTATGAGAGAGAAAAAAAATTAATATGGGATTAATTGCGGCAAGAATTTATCTGGGATTAATTATAAGAGAAAGAATTAATCTGGGATTAATTGCGGTAAGAATTTATCTGGGATTAAATTAATCTAGAAGAGAGAACGCGATTAATTTGGAATTAATCGGCAAAGTGAATTTAATAGTTAAATTGGATTTTACTATTTAATTTATTTAATTGGGCTAAAATAATATATCGGATATATTAATTGAAATTGGATTTCAATACAGTATTAAAATTGGATTTTAATTCGAGCGAACGAATTGATTTGGAATTAATTCATAAGCGACATTCGTAATAATTTTGCTAGACATTATTATTTAATTAAATTGGATTTAATTACGTTGCGACGGAAAATTCGTTTAATCGGATTAAACGAACCCGAGCCCAAAGTGTGTTGTGTAAGCCAACTTAAATTTTGAATTCAAAGTGGTAGGACCCACTAACTTACATCACTAGTCATTAGTTGATGGAAGTGGTTGGATGCATTTAATGCATTTTTCTTCCAACACACTTAAGTTGGTTTTTGGAAAACACAACACTAACTTTTTGAAAGTTAAGTCAACTTTAGAAGTTAACTATTCATCTCCTTCTCTCTTCCTCTCCCTTGGCTGAATTTACCTCTTCTTGTTCTTGAAATTTTGTTGCAAAATTTCATCCAAGCTAGTACTTAAGGAGTCAAAGAAATGTGATATGGAAACTCACCCTTGAGTTTGGAATTCATTTCAAGGGCTTGGAGCTTCTACATCCATGGAAAAGTTTTGAACTTCAACCAACCAATGTAAGTATTCCGTAACTTTCTTTGGTAAATTCACACTTGAATCAATGTTTAGGATCATTGGCATATCTTAGAGACACTAACAGGCACCTTATATGATGTGATCATATATGATTGGACCAAGATAGAAATGAATTTCTTATAATATCCGTTAAATAAAGAAATTCATTTCAATCTACTAGATAGTCATTGACACACTCAAAAAGTAGTTTTTTACTCCCAAGTATAAGAGTGTCACAGTAATAAAATAACCGACAAGTACTGGGTAGATCCACATGGAATAAATTAGTAAAACAAAATAACAATTCTTGTGAAATAAAAATGTTGGATTTGTTTGAAGTGATGGAAAATTTTAAATTGAACTGCAACAATAAATTAAAATATTGGGGTTAGGAGATCCACTCTTAATATTTAAAATATATAGAAATCTTACTTTTATAATATACAAATTTTCATTACTACCCAGTTAATTTACTTCAGGAATTAATTATGCCAAAACATATAAAACCAGCTATACAGACGGTGATAACATTTGTCTATAACAAGTCCAATTATGTACTCAATTATGCCAATAAATAAAACCAGTCATAAAGGCGATAACAAAGTTTGTCAATAATTAATCCAGATTTAAATTACTATTCAGATTAAAATTTATATATTATATATAAATAATATTAATCTATATTCTCATATTAAGAGCTTTACTCTTTACTCCAGTAGGATGAAATTAGCTACTCATGATTTGAAGTAAAACATGCATAATTTTACTACCGAAAGAAAACGAAATTACAAGAAAGCTTAAAAATTAAAACGCAAAAGAGACACTCTCTCGAATTCTACAAGAGAACTTTGAAAGAAAGCATGAAGAAAAATGAGAGGTGAGCACCTCTATTTATAGTAGAAGTGCTCATCTCTCAATTATTAATTACAATTTTCCAAATCAAATACAAACAACAAACTTTTACTAATTTATTTTTTTATTTTTCCTTTTTTAAATTTTTTTATTGATAATTTTGCAAACATGATCACAATCTACCTAAAGTGGATTATGACATTTCAACTTTTATTTTTTTACTTTTTATTTTTTTACTTATTTTCTACTAATTAAAATTACATGCAACACACATTTACGTATTCAACAATTTCGACCTTGAAAACCTCAGAACTAGAAATTATTGTAAACATAAAAGTTGTAGATATTTGCGTCTTCTTTCATCTGGAACTAGAATCGCCTCAATTAGATATCGGAGTACAAAGTTATGGCCAAATTACGAAAAATTGCACAAAGTTGGAATTTCCAAAATTGTTTACTGTTAGAAACGCCCTTTCATATTCGGCCTCCAAAATCCAAATATCACGTATATTTTTATAGTTATGCATCTAAGGTATTATTTAACCTACATAAGAAATAAAAATCACAATAAAAATATATAAAACATAAATTTATCTATTATTTTACAAATGTGCTAAATTAAGGGGATTAATGAAATTATAAGTATAAAATAATTAGTTTCTCTTTTATTAAGTGTACACTTTTTAATGTTCATCACACCCCTCAACCAGCTTATTACTAGTCCCTAGTAATTTAAGGGAAAACTTAAAAGAAAAAATTCTTATCCAAGTCAGTAATTGTTATCATTCTTTCTAAATTATCAAATAAGTAAATTCTTTTATACTTCTTACCCTTCTCTATACACACATAAAATAAAGTATCAATCAATTCATTGTGCCCACAATATTCACAGGTCTTGTTGAAAAGAGAGTAATATTTTTGTCCTAAAATTATATTAGAGTTCACACCTTTTTGGCAATAGAAGTTTATTTATAAATACAAAAATAATTTTTTGTAGTAATACACTGTCAATCCTTGTAGCGAGCTTTGGGCCAATGACTCACAAAGCAGTTGGTTTTAAGGCACTAGGTGTTAAGACACCCTATGGACTTAATTTCTCGGATCTCAGATGTTAAAAAGAAAAAATTTCTGATTTCCTTAAGCTTTCCCTTTAACCCGTTGTAGGTATTGCATTTTTACACATTAGCCCAATGATGAGTCTCGTATGGAGGCAACTACTTCTTTAGTCATGAAAGTCGCGGGAAACGGACGTTGGAAGGGTAAAGTTGGAAAATAGAATTTTTGATGGATTTAATCTCGTTGTTTGAGCTTCGGTTGCTTGTTGGACTTCCGTTTCAAAGCTTATCTTAGGCCCAAAACCCACAAACTACTTACCAAACCCAAAATACCCAAGCCCACCAAGCCAAGCCAAACCCACGCCCATGAAGACACCATTCACGCCCATAGCCTTCCTAAATAGCCAAAATCACATTTAACACATGCCTAAATCAAGTCAAATCCCTTCCTAATTAAAATAAATCTCATAGATCCCTTTCCTAAATCAAAAGCAATCACCATCCTAAATAAGGAGACTCATTCCTTGTGAGATACAAATTAGGAGATGTCACCATCAATGAGAAATCCTTCTCCTATTCAAATTAGGAAAGTCTTCTCTCTTTGCCTATAAAAAGAGGCCTTCACCCCTCATTCAAAACCTAGCACACATACTCCCCCAAGCACGTCCCAAACACTTTCTTAAGCCTCCTTGCACGTCCAAAAACCTCCTTGAAGTCTCCATTGCCGAATCATTAAACCTAAGCACCCTCCATTGCCGCATCTTTCATCCTTCACCAACACCCTTCACGCCTAAGCCCCTTTCACTGCCCTCCATTGCCGAATTTTAGCCACCATTCACAGCCCTAAAACACACCAAAATAAGCCTCAAATAAAGCCCTAAAGTCGCACTAAACACTCTCCAAACACAGCCCCATTCGCAGCCCCAAAACAGTCCCCAAAAACGCCCCCACTGCACCTTGAACTGCCGCATCTTCACCTTCTGTTCTGGTCAGTTTTGGCTGCGACTTTAGCCAGCAAAACAGCCCTAAAAGCACCTAGAAAACTCCTCAAAAATCTCCATAAAGTTTCCCTAAAAAACCATTAAAAACGCAACCCCCTAAGCCACCAAAAGCACTCAAAACAGTCCACTAAATCACCAAGACAGTGACCTGAAACGTAGCAGCGAAACAGCAGTGAAACGGACTTGAAACAGCAGCCCGAGCATCAAAGCAGCGAGGAAAGACATTGAGTAGACAAATCGGAAAAGCATCGGATCAATCTCCCTTCCAACGGACGTGTAACGCCCTTTCTTAGACGACAAAAGAGGTTAGACCTGAGGGCACCCTTTTTACTTATCTTCTTTATTTTTGTTTATTTATCTTGATATATAATTGCATGAGAGTCGTTTGAGGCATGATGTGATTGTTGGATGAGCGGGATATGTGTTCCTTTTGTGGTATATCGGATGGAAACCCGGACATAAATTTCATAGCCGATTCCGAATGGACGGTAGTATGGTCTGCACTCGGGATACAATGCCACGTACCACTTAAGATACACATATCTCGTCTCATCCAAATTTATATTTGAGCATATTATAGTCTTTAGGTTATTCGTTTATTATTTAAAGCATGGTATAATTTAGTCGTTATTTATTTGTTAAAGCATATTTAGGTTGTTCCTTATGCATGTTATTAGTTTATGATGTGTTAGGATAATGATTTATACATGTTGCTTTAATGATTCAATATGCTCGTTGTGTTACATTGCGTGGAATTATTTGGATGAAAGCATGTTAGATCTAAGTACCCTTGAGCATGATTATTGAGTAGACTTGGTTAGTTCATTGCACAAATTATATCATCACAAGTGACATAAGTAAGGGACCATTCTGAACCCAATAGTTTGAGGTCTTCCCTTGCGAGGGGTGAGTGCGGCCTTAAATCTTTGTCCCGGTTCACACCGGGTGGCGACTCCATGTTATTTCGTACTTCCCAACTAGGCCGCGAGCCTAGAACAGCGTCGCCCAGGTTCTGTTGTCTACACCCGTGTAACGAGGCCAACGACTCCCAGACCATATGGCCTTTGGGCAGTAAGTGTTAAAACACCTCTATGGACTTAATTGCTCGAGTTAGAGAGACTACGAAATCAAACTTATTCACATTTTTTTTTACAAACTCAAGCCTTACCGTTTAATTCGAACAATCACTGCTTGCTGAGGCAAGATGTCTGGTTACTAAGTAAGAGCTTAATTATTATTAATATCATTTTTTTAAACTAACTCAAAATCTACCATTTACGTGAATAATCACTGCTTTCTGAGGCAAGATGTCCGGTTACTAAGTAAAAGCATAGTTAGTTTTTTTGAATAAAAATAAAAATTTTACTGCCTTTAGGTGCTACCTCCAACAAACTAGAGAACTGAATATTACAAAATTTTCACTTACAACCCATGTTCATATGTTACCGTGTATGTTGATAATGCCTGTCAAATGAGTATAGGAAGATCAAATTTAATCAATATTATGGAGAATTCCCAAATTTAAATGATTCAAAATGAAAGAAACAAAAATAACTTATTACGAATTAAATTGAGATACGTATCAGAAGCGAAAACTCCTTACACTGCCGTCTCCGAACAACAACTCCACTTGGTTAGTCAAAAAATTATTGTTAGTTTGTGTTCAGATGTTTTTTTTTAAAACACAAAATAAAATATTTTTTTTACACATAAAATAATAACAAATTAAAAACAACATAATAAAAACTTTTTTTTGTTTTTTTTATACATAAAACAACATCACAAAAATGATTTTTTTGAACAAAAAAAACACAACACGAAACATAAAAATGAAAACTATCTAGTCAACTATCCTCCCCCCTAACAAATTTGAGAACATTGTCCCCAATGTCTGAAAAAGAAGAAGTATAGTTCAGAAGACATCACCTAGTTAGTGTGGAATTGACAATTGAATCTACGACTAAGTGAAAGAAAAGTAAAAATTACACATTAAGATTCAAGTCCACTCTACGCTTTTTGCCACGATCGTTATCAGATGAGTTCAACTTGGAAAGAATGGGGTCGATTTTTGGTTCATAAACTAAGAGTTGGTCAATTAATTCATCAGCTTTTCTTGCTGTTAGGATGATATCTTTTACCAAGATTTCCTCCAATGTGCCTAGCCCACCTAGTAAAGCAATAAAAACGTCAGCATGATTAATCATTTCAGTAAGTCTTTCAGACATACATGAGACAATGCATTCTTCTCCATTTGATTTTCCGATGAGGTTTTCGTCTGCCAAAGATTTTGGAATGATTCCTAAAAATTGACTGACACCTTCTTGCACAGCCTTTGAAACACATCCCATCAATCCAAGATTGTCACTGCCATACACTAAGTGCATGTTTCTTTCCGCCATAACTCTACCCAATTCTTTTGCAGTCTCAACAAATTCTAATTTAGCTCCAGAGCTAGTTCCACTAATGACATATATATCAGTGACTCGTTTTCTTGAAGTTTTCTTCATTTTTACTATCTCTCTTATCTAGATGTGTCGAACAGAGAAATAACGAGCTGAATTTATAGTTCTAGAAAATTGGTGAGTAATAAATGAACTAGTACCTACAAAATAAAAATTGTAAGATGAACAGTAAAATAGATCGTGAAAGTCAAAAAGTTTAGATGCTGTCGGTAAAAGTAAAGGAAATCAAAACAGTAAATTAAAGTAAATCAAAATAGTAATTTAATGTAAAGGAAATCAAAGCAAAAAATATGTACTGGTAGTTATGATTGTGGCTCACATCTTCCTCTAGTTTTACGTCCAGTAACGGTTTGAATGCCCTCTATGGGTCGGGGATATGCTTCACATCCAATTTTCTTATAAATTGACAAACATGGTCTTTTAAAGTCAGATTCCCGAGCCTGTATTGTTGTCATTCTTTTTGAAATTATGTATGCAAATTATGAATTACTCGATAAACATGTTCACTATGATGCATCTCAAGAGTCAGTGATATATCATCTAAAGATTCATTACTCAAGCCATCTCTAATGAATTGAATTTTATCTCCGCGATTGTTAGACATCATTCTTAAAGAACGACAATGAGTGTTGCACGTCTAACATTCACATTTATAACAAACAACTAATTGAATAGCTTTTCGTTTATTAGCATAAGTGCTTTTCCCTAGACTAGATATATGAGAAATGAAATAGTCATATGACTCACTTGCCAAGCGAACTTTTGCTTCAATTACCCAACAAATGTCACTAGGAATACCATGGATCATAAGAAGCCACATTCTTTTGGTGCGTGCTTTGTAAATTTTCACCAGAGCATTTTGGGGGAAAGAAGAGAAATAATTGTGGAGTTTTATAATATTTTCTTCCATGCCTTGATGGCTCAAGTTTGGAGGTATTTTTCCTTCTTGATCGGTTGTGAGAGAGGAAGAAATTTCCACAGGATAAGTTTGTTCATCTCCAAGAAATGCATTCTTCAATCTTTCTAGCAAAGTCTTCAATTCCAATTTGGATGTTTCCTAATGTTGTTCTTCTTCCAGTGTTCTCAGTTCCTCAAAATTTTGATTCTCTCCATCATCTTTCAGTATATGTGTAGAATCAAGTAAAAAATCATTAGGAATATATGAATCTAATTGTGTACTTGATTGAAGAAAATTAACTGTATAAATTTTCGTAGGATCAGATAAACTCCCCAGAATATATTCCTCTATAATTGGTTCAATTAGTTACATGCTCTCGTCTTCACTGTCTTCATCGTATGGTTGTTTGCACATAATAAAAAAATTAGCTCCAATGTCATATTACCAAAAGACAAATTCATGATTTAATTCCTACAATTAGGTAAAGTATTAGCTGTTGCTAAAAATGGACGACCAAGTATTATAGGAATTGGCTTATAACTGTTTGCTACAGGTTGTGTTTCCAAGACAATAAAATCCACATGATATATGAATTTATCGACTTGTAATAACACGTCTTCAACAATTCCTTTCGGTACCTTGACTAATCTATCGGCAAGTAAAAGAGTAGTTGAGGTTGGTTTTGACTCGCCAATATTAAGTTGTGGGTAAATCAAAAATGGAATCAAATTGACACTGGCTCCAAGATCAAGCAAAGTTGTTCAATTTTTTGACTTCCAATAATACATGAAATAGTTGGACAACCAAGATCCATGTATTTTAATGTATTATTGGTTGAGAGAATAGAACTTACCTGTTAAGCTATAAAAGCTTTTTTTCTTACCTGATGTTTTCTTTTAACAGTGCACAAGTCTTTCAGAAATTGGCATAAGATGGTATCTATTAGATGACATCTAACAAAGGAATATTGACCTTTACCTTTTTGAATATTTCATATATCTCTGGGGAATGGTTCAATTTCTTTATTTTAATGCTTGAGGAAATGGAGGTGCATGAGAAAAATTATTATCATCAACGATGGGTAATGGTTCATCAACCCATTCCTTATCCCTGAATCTGATTTATTTTCAACTTCACGAGGTTCAAGAATAGGTCTGTGGATGAATTTACCACCGTGAAGAGTAACAAAAAATTTAACTTGGTCTATGTGTTGACTACCAGAACTACCCTCATGAGGGTTTTGATGATTCTTGGGGTTTGGCTGTGGTTCTGCATGAAACTTCCCTTTCTCATTAATGGTCAAAGCATATGTGATTTTGGAGAAAGTTTCTTTTAGATCAATCAATGTTTGCATATTTTGGTTATTGATGGCTTCTTGTTTCTCAATGAATGCATGCAAGGTATCCTTAAGGGTTTTCCTAGGTGGAGGGACATATGGTGCATAATTAAGGGAATTTCAGAAATTCTGGTGTACCTGAGGAGGTTTTTACGATGGTTGTGCTTGGTTATCATTCCTCCAATTGAAGTTTAGATGGTTTCTCCAACCAGAATTGTAGGTTTGGGAGTATGAGTTTGGATTTAGTCTATTGAAAGTGTTTACGGAAATGACTTGGTCATGGAGACGTTCTTGCATAGTTGGCAAGGTTGGGAAAACTTGTGTGACATGTTCATTTGAATTACATATATGAAATGTGACCTCCTGAACTAACTTGACATGATCACTCTTTTTCATTTCTAATGCCTCAACTTTTTTACTAAAGATGCATATTTAGCAAAAGGTCACGGTCTTCCCTAAGGTTAAACATGCCTCTACCAGATGATTATAGTTTTACAAATGACTACAAGTGCCAATTGTGTCCCAGTGTTGTGCATTCACTGCTATATGTTCTAGGTAATCTAGTGCATCTTCGGAACTTTTATCCCTAAACTCAACATTACACATCATTTCCACTACTTGTCTACTTTGGGGTGTTAAACCCTCGTAGAAGTAGGCGATCGGCCTCCGTGTTTCAAACCCGTGATGTGGACAAACATTCAACATCTCCTTAAATCTCTCCCAATATTGGTAAAGTGTTTCCCACGACTCTTGTATGAAAGTTGTGATTCTCCTTTTAAAGGAATTTGTCCTATGAGGGGGAAAGAATTTTTTCAGAAACTGTTCTTGCAAATCGTCTCATGTTCTGATGGATCCTGACCTAAGGTTCTGCAGCCAAATTTTAGCTTTATCCTTTAAAGAAATTGGAAAAAATTTTAATCGAAATATATTCATGCTGTAATTTTGGTCTGTGCAAGTGTTACATACCTCTTCAAATTCCCTTAAGTGCTGATAAGGATTTTCTGATTCTAGACCGTGGAATATGGGTAAAAGTTAAATGATATATGGCTTAAAATTGAATCATACTGCATCTGGGGGAAAAATAATTCAAGATGGTGATCATGTCCTAGTGAGATTCATGAATTGTCTGTGTGTCCTAGGATGATTAAGATCGCCATGCTGAGACTTATTTTCTTCTTGATCAATTAGATTTTCATTTCGGGCATGTGAGTTTTCATTTTGGTTCTCGACCATTTTGACTAACGATGAAGGTGACAGAGACTCTCTATTTAATCTACCGCTAGATGATCGAGACCAATGTCTCATGCAACCTAAATGCTAAAATTTATTGCAATACTAAAAAAATAATAAACAAGTGAAAGAAGAAAAATAAATAAATAAATAAATAAAAATAAAAATAAATGACAAAAGAGAGAGAAAAATATAATGATTAGATCCTAAAAATGCCCTCTGATTCTTGTCAATTCAGATCTCAATTGAATTTCTCGTTCAACTGTCTTAATTTCTCGAATTAGATTCTCACAAAAAATTATGGAAGAATTTCTGGATGGAGATGGTTCAAGAAATTCTTTGGCAAAATGCAAGCTTCATTTTAATTGTGATTTCTGTCTCCTGTAACCTTAAAGAATTAAGTACAGGGTTTGTCTATATGTGAGATGTCTGGGTTCAGAATTCATTTAGTTTAAATCAAGATATCTTGGATCTGGATAAATACAAAGAAAAAAGAGATACAGAAAATACAAAAATAAAAATAAAAATAAAGCAAAAATTTATTATTCTATCTACTAAATTATATTCCCCGGCAACAATGCCAAACACTTGACACACTAAAAAATAGTTTTTTACTCCCAAGTATAAGAGTGTCGAAGTAATAAAATAACCTGTTAACTCTTGGGTCGTGTAACACCCCTCCAGGAGATGCTACCGGCATGGAATAGGATGTATTATCCCTTTGAGCCTCTGACTTTCTAACTATAAACAACACTAACACTCTTTTCTCAAACATAATCTCATATATGGGACCATTGCCCAAATCTACGATGTAGAATACAAAATAGTACACACGTTTGAATATTTAACATCACATTCCTTCACAACTCTATACACGAATACTTATAATACAACTTTACAATAAAAATATCTGGAAAATGAATTTACTTGACTTGACTGAATCGTCCACCGGGTAACCTGCAAAATAAGGAAACTGGGAGTGGGGGGGTTAGATCATTTGAACGACCTAGTGAGTGGACAGTTTTAAACGGAAACTGAAATACTTATAAAAATGTTCATTTTCTATAATCGAAAATATTTCTGGAAAAAATGAACCTTTCTGAAAGATCTTTTCAAATCTCTTTTTCTGAAACTCTTTCTGAAAACAATTCTTTATCATAAAACTATTTCTCTGGAAAAATTTCATAAAACTAGACTTTCTAAAAATCACATCTCTGAAAATCTTATTTCTGGAAATCTGTATTTGAAATCCTGTTTTATGAAAGTCTGTATCTGAATGTCTGTTGAAACCTGACGCATAGAGGTGTTACGTATCGTCGTCCCCCCATACGCCTAACTAGAGTCAGGTGTTAAAATCTATGACATTGGGGCGTTACGTATCGTCTTCCCTCAATGCATGCCGTTATCCTATCCCTGAATCTAGGGTCTATGGGTGTTATGTATCGCTGCCCCCTAGCCCTGAAATATGATGGTCTTGAGGCGTTATGAATTGTCATCCCCCAAGCTACATGTCTGGAGCCGAGGTGCGGATCTATGCTATCGTCCAGACTCTGAATCTAGGATATAGGGGCATTTGTCATCCGTAGTCCTGAACTGCGTGTGCACACGATATCTGTAACCTTCAATTCCATATCTGAGTCAAGTTACATACTGAGGTGGGTTTTCCCCCATGCCTCCAAAAATCTTAAAACTCAAGCTTTTTAATCAATCTTTTTAAAACAACATTATTTTTAAAACATCTGTAATAAAACTTTGGCTAACGCCCTATGTGCGGAAAAACAAGTCTGATATCAAAACAGTTAAATAAAATCAGTTTGAGAAAAAATCCACTCACAGATTCAGAAACTGGCTGGTACTATACCACTTCGTCGAATGGAATTGCGGTTCCTGTCAATAGTCTTGAATCAAATTCTTCCTTCACAACTAGAGCCTCCAAGCTCCCTTTTCTATTTTCTAAGCTTGTTTTGGGTTGGATTCCCTCAATTCTCTTTCCAATTTCTTGTAAACTTGCAAATCTTCATTTCTTCTTCTTCTTCTTCCTCCTTTCATGTTTTCTTCTTTCTCCAAATCTTGGGTGACACGCTCAAAAATTGTTCTTTACTCCCAAGTATAAGAGTGTCGAAGTAATAAAATAACTTGGTAAGACTGAGATCGATCCACATGGAATAGATTTAGTAAAATAAAATAACAATTCGAGTGAAAAGAAATTAAAATTGAATTGTTTGACTGATTGAAAATTTTAAATTAAACTGCAATAAAATAAAATGTTGGGGATAAGAGATCCACTTTTAATATTTCAAATTTAAAAATCTCACTTTTTATAATATATAAATTGTCATTATTACCCAATTAATTTATTTCAGGAATTAATTATGCCAAAACAAATAAAATCAGCCATATAGGCAGTGATAATTTTTATCTATAGCAAGTCAAGTTAGGTACTCAATTATGCCAAAAAAATAAAATCAGCCATATAGGCGGTAACAAAGTTTGTCAATAATTAATCCAAAGAATTAAATTAAATATTAATCATTATATTACATTTATATATTATAATATAAGTGAGATTAATCTAAAATTTCATGTTAAAAACTTCACCCTAATCCCCAGTAAAAAGAATTTAACTACTCATAATTTGAATAAAAATACACATAATTTTTATTACTAAAAGAAAAAAATTACAAGAAAACTTTTAAAAAATAAAACACACAAGATACTCTCCCCAATTCTATAGAGAAATCAGAGAAAGTATGAAGATTGAAGGTTGAGCTTCCTCTAATTTATATAGGAAACTCAGCCTTCACAATTGAAAAAGTGCAATTTTGAAAGATAATTGCTTTGCAATTGTCAAAGTAGAGGGGCATCCACCGAAAGTGGATGTAACCCTCAACCAATTTTTTTTTTTTTTTTGTGAATTTGAAAAATGATAATTAAATATAAATATTTGGATTCTTCATCAATTTCAGTCTTGAAAACTTCATAATTCGAAAATCTTATGAGCATCAAAGTTGTAGATCTTTGAGTCTTCTTTCATCTGGAACCTGAATCACCTTAATCCGATATCGGAGTAAAACATTATGGCCAAAATACGAACATTTCACATGGTTGGAATTTCTGAAGTTGTACAATGTTAGAACACTCTATTAAATTTCTGGCCTCCAAAATTCAAATGTCAAGTCCATTTTTCTAGATATGCATCCAAAGTATTATTTCACCTACATGAAATATAAAAATCACAATAAAAATATATAAAATATATAAAATAGAAATTTAATTATTATGCTAAATTAAGGGGATAAATGAAACTACAAGTGTCAAATGATTGATTTTTCTTTTAATAAATGTGTACTTTTTAGTAGTCACCACACCTCCAATATTACCAGCCCCTACTAATTTAAGCAAAAAACTTTAAAAAGACAAATTATTTTCCGAATTAATAATTATTTTCTTTCTTTCTAATGATCAAATAAGTAAATTCTCCTATACTTTTTACCCTTCTTCCATACACATATAAAACAAGGTATTAATCAATTCATTGTGCCCACAATATCCACAGGTCTCATTGAAAATAGAGTTGTTTTTGTCCTAAAATTATATTAGAGTTCACACTTTTTGGCAATGAAATTTTATTTATAAAAAAAAAAAAAAATTTAACAAAAAATAATGATGCATCTTCAATCCTCGTAACGAGCTTTGGGCCAGTGACTCCCAAACTAGTTGGCTTTAAGGCACTAAGTGTTAAGACACCCCAACATAGTCAATTGCTCGGATCTCAGATATTAAAAAGAAAAAGTGTCTGATTTCCTTAAGCTTTCTCTTTAACCCATGTAATGAGCTTTGGGTCAGTGATTCTCAGACAAGTTGGCCTGAGGGCACTAAGTGTTAAAATACCCCTACAGACTTAATTGCTTGAGTTAGAGAGGCTACGAAATTAAACTTATTCACACATTTTTTTCTTTTTTATACAAACTCAAGCTCTACCGTTTTACGCGAACAATCACTGCTTACTGAGACAAGATGTCCGGTTACTAAGTAAGAGTGTGGTTAGATTTTTTTGAATAAAACACGAATTCCACTGCCTTTAGGTGCTACCTCAAACAAACTAGAAAACTGAATATTACAAAATTTTCACTTACAACCCATGTTGATATGTTACCGTGTGTATGTTGATAATACCTGTCAGATGAGCATCTGAAGATCAAATTTAATCAATATTATAAAGAATTCACAAATTTAAATGATTCAAAAAGAAAGGAACAAAAATAACTTATTACGACCTATTTTGATATACGTCTCAGGAGCGAAAACTCCTTACACTACCATCTCTGAACAATAATTCCAATTGGTTAGTCAAACATTTCTTGTTAGTTTGTGTGTAGTTTTTTTAAATAAAAAACACACAAAAAATTCAACACAAAGCACTTTTTTCCACACATAAAATAACAACAAAGCAAAAACAACATAAAAGAAAACTTTTTTTTAAACGAAAAACACAGCAACGAAACATAAAAACAAAAAAAATCTAGTCAACTATCCCCTCCCCCCAACCAATTTGAGACATTGTCCCCAATGTCTGAAAAAAGAAGTAGAGTTTAGAAGACATCACCTGGTTAGTATGGAATTAACAATTAAATCTAAGACTATTTAAAAGAAAAGAAAAAAATTACATATTAAGATTCAAATCCACTCTACGATTTTTACCACAATCATTAACAGACCAGTTCAACTTGGAAAGAATGTGGTCAATTTTTGGTTTATAAGCTAAAAGTTGGTCAATTAAATCATCAGTTTTTCTTGCAATTAGGAAGATATCTTTTACTGGTTTCGAAACAAACCCTTTTTTTTGGCATCCTCAAGAAATACAAAAAGAAAATCTAAAAATCCATCAATATTAAGTGGTCTAATATGTTTTTGGTGAATGTTCAAGTTCGCCCATGATACAACTGTGAATATTTCTTCCAACGTGCCGAGGCCACCCGGTAAAGCAATAAAAGCGTCAGCATTATTGATCATTTCAGTAAGTCTTTCAGACATAACTGAGACAATGCATTCTTCTTCATTTAATTTTCCGATAAGGTTTTCCTCTATCAAAGGTTTTAGAATGATCCCCAAAACTTGACTGTCACCTTCTTGCACGGCCTTTGAAACACATACCATCAGTCCAAGATAGCCACTGCCATATGTTAAGTGCATGTTTATTTTCTCCATAACTCTACTTAATTCTTTTGCATCCTCAACTAATTCTGATTTAGTTCTAGAGCTAGTTCCACAAAACACACAAATATTAATGACTTGTCTTCTTGAGGTTGCTCCATTATGTTCTCTCTCTTGTATCTGAATGGGGTGAAGAGAGAAATGACGAGCTGTATTTATGGATCCTGAAAAGGTGAGTAATAAAAGCACTAGTACCTGCAAAATGACAATTGTCAGATGAACAGTAAAATAGATCGTGAAAGTCAAAAAGTTTAGATACTGTCGGCAAAATTAAAGGAAATCAAAAGAGTAAATTAAAGCAAATCAAAACAGTAATTTAAATAAGGAAATCAAAGCAAAAAATATGTATTGGTAGTTGTGACTATGGCTCATATCTTCCTTTGGTTTTACGTCCAGTAACGGCTCGAATGCCCTCTATGGGTCGAGGACAGGCTTCTCATCCAATTTTCTTATAAATTGGTAAACATGGTCTTTTAAAGTCAGATTTCCAAGAATATATTGTTGTCTTTCTTTTTGAAATTATGTATGCAAAATGCGAATTACTCGATGAACATGTCTACTAGGATGCGTCTCAAGAGTCAATGATATATCCATCTAAAGACTCCTGACTCAAGCCATCTCTAATGAATTGAATTTTATCTTCGTGATTGTCAGACAACATTCCTAAAGAACGAAAATGAGTGTTGCATGTCCAGTGTGCGCATTTATAACAAACTCCTAACTTTTTAGCTTTTCGTTTTTTAGTGTAGGACACAGAACTGGGCGACGCTACTCCGGGCTCGCGGCCCGGTCGGGAGTACGGAGTAGCCCGCGGGGGACTAAATCGGAGAATAAAGGAGTCGCCACCTAGCGTGAACTGGGAAATGATTTAAGGCCGCACCCACCCATCGCAAGGGAAGACCTCAAACCGTTGGGTTCGGAATGGTCTCTTACTTATGCCACTTGTAATGAACAGATTTATGCGATAATATAACCAAGTCTACGCAACATACATATGCAAGAATAATCTATATCTAAGTTCGCATACATAAAAGTAAAACCTATATCTAAGTTTGCATGCATAAAAGTAAGTCGACATAACGACAAGCACACAATCTCATGAACATATTAAATTGATAAACGAGGAAATGTAAATAAATAATAATCTAAACATAATCATAGAAGAGATATAATTAAGTTCCAAATGCGAAAGAAATAACTAATCACGCATGAAATAACGTGTTATTTCTAATAAATAATGGATAAACACAAGATTAGATTAAACGAAATATGTGTGTTTCTCAAGCGGTACGTGGAGTTGTATCCCAAGTTCAGACCGCACTACCGTCCATTCGGATTCGGCTATGGAATTTACGTCTGGGTTTCCATCCGATATACTGCGAGAGATAACACAAAATCATTCATCTAATGGCCACAACATATATGAACCAACAATACTCATGCGAAGAAACACTAAATAAATAATAAAAAAAGATTAACGGGAATAAATAAAAGGGTGCCCTTAGGTCTTACCTTTTAAGTCGCCTCTTGGAAGTGCGTTACGCGGTCGTCGGGAGGATTAATGCTCCGCAACTCCTCTGGTTCACTGGTTCAACATTTTCCTTCGTCGCTTCGCTATTTTGGGCTGTTGTTTTCTCTGTTTTCGCTGCTGTTTTCTGGTCTTTATTTTTTGGTTGTTGTTTGCGGTATTTGGGCAGTTTCAGGTGACTGTTTTGTCCGGTTTTGGGGCTGTTTTTGTGGTAATTGAAGGGTATAATTTTGCGGACTATTTTATGGTAAAAGGTGCAGTTTTACGGTAATTGGAAGGCAATTTATGGGGCTATTTTGTGCGGTATTTGAAGGTAGTTTTGTATGCAGTTTTTTAACATCCCGGGTAATTTTAGCATGATTTGCGTAAGTTATATTTTCATGAGTGGCGATTTAGAATCTTTTTAAAGGATTAATTATAGCATAGTAATAACCAAAAACCAGAGGGGCTAGAGTGTACTTTTCAGGGTTGTATATAAAACCTTTAGATATTTATCTATTAGACACGTTGGAGATGAAAAACCAGAAAGTTCGAGAGAGAGAGTTGGAGAGTGACCGAGATAGAGAGAGATGGGGAGCTCCGGTGAACTCCGGCCATGTCTCCGGTCACCGGTGAGTCTCCGACGTGCCAACGACGCCTGGAAGCAAAGCAGAGGCAGAAAGCAGTTAGCAGAGACAAGAAGCGAGGGAGAGAGTCGAAGGTAGAAGAAGAATGCGACAACCAAAAAAAAAAAAAAAAACCAGGGAGTTTAATTCAGTTCAACAGCTTCAGTGTTTATAGATGCATGAGGAAATCCAAGTAAGTATACTATGTAATGATTTTCTTGAGCTTTGAATAAATTTGATAAATTGGGGGTTTATGGGTTTAAATTGATTGATGAAGAAAACAGGAAATTGAACTAAGAATGGTAATGATGAGTATATTAGAGTAACCCAACATTGATTTTAATCTTGAAATTGAAAGAAATCAATTGGATTAAAGAAATATGAGATTTGGGGGAAAATGACGTGAACCCTAGAAATTGGGGAAAAACTGATGGTAGGATGAATTGAGGATAAAATGTGATATAT
Organism: Zanthoxylum bungeanum; assembly: GCA_019454045.1. NCBI lineage: Eukaryota > Viridiplantae > Streptophyta > Magnoliopsida > Sapindales > Rutaceae > Zanthoxylum > Zanthoxylum bungeanum. The sequence goes on from SKCR01030759.1 coordinate 21,737, forward strand.
AGGTTAGTGAAATCTGGAAATAAATTAAAATGAGATTCTGGAATGTGTATATATTAGGTGTACAAGAGAAGTAGTGAAAGTTATGAAGACAATAGGAACAGAAACAGTACCTGTAGAATGAGGATGATAGTAGTAATAGTTGTAGTGGAAAAAGAAGAACTAGATATTATAATAGTAGAGAAAGAGGAGAAGACAGCAGTAGTATTAGTAATGGTATTGGATGTGTTTATAATTGAGAAATGTGAAGTATGAATGATCAGTGGATAGTTAAAATAGTTCTGAAATTCGAAATGAATTTAGTAATTGAAAGGGTCGTGAAAGTGAGTGGTGATTTTGTTGATTTGTTAATATTGAATGAGTGTTGTATGATGATATGAACACAAAATAATTTGTTTGGTTTGATTGGAATGAGAAATGCAAAAAAAAAAAAAAACAAAAAAAAATGTTAATTGGACAGTTTGGTTAAAGAAATTTCAGTTTCTGTTGTACTTTAATTTTCGGGTCTTTAGAGGAATAATTAGGAGAAGTGTAAAACATAAAACTTGTGGATTTATGTCTCATATATATGCCTGTAAAATGGTTTTGTGAAATATTGAGTATTGGAAAAGTTATAGCATGATGATTGGGGCTGGTTCTGTCAGATTTTTATGCAGGCAGCTAGCTGTAAATCAATTAATTTCGGAATCTTAGGGGGTGATTTAGGCTGAGTGATAAACATGAAATTTGTTCATTCATGTTTTAACTAAATTCCTGTAAAATAATTTTTCTATTGGATCTAAATTGCTCCTGAAATGATGAAGAAACCGAGACCTGTTCAGATAGTAACACTGCTGGAAAACATGGCAAACAAAAAAAAAAAAAAAAAAATTAGTAAGTTGTGTTTTATGGTTTGATCCAGTTTGTTATATGTTTGTGGGAATACATGTTATACATAGAACACAGGTATGTACTATGAGCTTATGTTTATACGTTATGGATTGTGGTTTTATGTATGAGGGTAAATATATTGTATAACGAGGATATAAGCATATATTGCATAAAGAAGAGTAAGCATTAGCACGATGAGCATGAATAAAAGAATAATGCATTGTGCATGCATATTATATAATCTTTCCAGAACTAAAGCTGAGAATGATTTTGAAATACATAGGGTTTTAAAGATAATTTCAGATGCTTTTAAAAGAAATATTTTCAGAAAACTTTTAATACAGTTTTGAGATTTTAAGTATGAGCTTTATGATTTTCAGGGGATGAGGTAAAAACTCACCCCAGTATGTAACTTGAGATTTAGTTGGAATTGATTGATGCAATGGAATTGACGGATTCAGAGACATGTGCACATGTGGAGGACTGAGGGGACGCTCTCAGATCCTCGAGCAGGACTAGGGTTGACAGATCTCCGAAATCCTGGTTTCAGAGCTTGGGCGGTAGCATTGATCCGCACCCCCAGTTCTAGTGGTGGCTACACTGCCAGTTGAGCTGTTGTCCTGGGTGTAGAGCTCTACGTTGCCAGTTGAGCTGTTTTCCTGTACGTAGGGCACCACCAGTTTCAGAGATGCCCAGTTGAGTTGTGGTCCTGGGCATAGAGTACATCCAGTTGAGTTGTGGTCCTGGATGTAGAGCAGTTTTTAGTTTTCAGATTTTCAGTATAAAGCTTTCAGATTTTCAATACTTAGATTTCAAAAATCAGATTTTAGTAAACAGTTTTCAGAAATCAAATTTTAGTAAACAGTTTTCAGAAATCAGATTTTAGTAAACAGTTTTCAGAAATCAGAGATTTATAGTACGTTTTCAGAAGATAAGTTTTATAAAGAGATTTTCTAGCACAGTTTCAGAAAAGGGTTTTCAGAAATCAGTTTTTCATTTTATAAAAAACATAACATGTTAAGGTAGAACCTAGTCTACAATCCTTTTGTGAATGGTAGTACACAATAGTATGATTATATATATATATATATGGATACATAAGTGATGATAGTGTATTGAATGTTTAAATAGAATTTTAGTATAACCGATTTGATGATATTTCAAGATAGTAAAAGAAGAAAGTTATTATAATTGTCTAATCTAGACTAGCTCAAAGTATATGGAAAGGTTAAGAGAAGAATCAGAGTAGCGCAGCAGAAGTGTGATGGATCTTAATCTGTTAGTTAGTAAAATAGAACTTGATGTATTTAATACGAGTGATTAATATGGATATAGTAAACAGAAGTTAAAGTATGTATGTGTGTGTTCAGATAAAAAGATTAGTAGCAAGTAATATGGAAATAATATGGGTAAAGTTTTATGGTTAAATCAGATTTTGTAAATATTTGCGTGGTCACATAGACATTTTAGGTTAATACAGAACAAGATTCAGACTTTGCATGTGTTTGACGCTCAAGGAATGAGCATAGTTACTTACTGAGTCTTATGACTCACACCACAACAGTGTTTGAGTTTTGCAGGTTGGTGACCTGATCGGTCGACCACAGATACCAGAGCTTGAGGAGTCGGACAACAGTGCTGTAGTCAGCCAGTCACCAGGTCTTGGGGGAAACTAAGTATGGTTGTAAAGAGTTTTAAGTTGAATAAGATTTAGTTGTTGTACAGAGTTTAAGTTTGTAAAAGTTTTTGTTTATACGCACTTTCGGGCACAGATCACAATTGTATTAAGTCTTGAGATTATTATTTTAGTGTCATGTTGTGTATTGGGCCATATAGATTCTCTGAGGTGCTGGACTTTGATGCAGGTTGCTTGATTTTAGCAGAGGTCATGCCGAAATTTCGGCAGAGTCAGAGGCTTATGGAGGCGGGTTTAGCCCGTCTCCTGCCGGTAGCATCCTGGCTGAGGTTGGATGTTACAAGTTTTCGCGGGGGTGATGGATTGTTTTGGGACTGTAGTTTGCGGTGGATGCATGGGATTTTTTGGGACTATTTCGGTGATGTAGGGGCTGTTCAGTGGGCGTGAGGGACGCTGTATGGTCTGTTGGCTACGTGTGCATGTAGTTTTGTGTGTGTGTTTTAGGGTTTTGTTGGTATGTGTCGGTTGGTGGAGAGTTGGGTTTCACGTGGAGAGTTGTGCGTTTGTCGTGAGGTGTGGCTTAATGGCTTTCGGCCAGTTGGTTTATTTGTTTGTGAAGGTGGCTTTTTGTCGATGAAGATGTGTGTATTGTCGAGTGTCTGTGCGTGTGTCTGCTAGCAATGTGTGAGTGTGTGGTTTGCTGATTTGCTAGGGTGAGGTTAGCCGAGTGGGTCCTTGGTGTGAGTGTCTTTATTATTTATTGATGCCGAGAGAAAGGAGAGAGATGGAGCTGCTGTTAGGGTTTTTGTTTCTGTTGATGCCGAGAGGAGAGATGTTAGCTTTAGGGTTTTTCTTTTGTGAGTGCCGTGAGTGAGCTCTAGAGATCTTAAGGTTTGGCTTATGTCTCTTTTTATAGGAGAGGGTTAGGGTTGTCCTCATTCGGGTAGGAAAGAGATCATGTAATTATGAGGGTGGGGTATCTCCAATTAGTGTGTCATAAGGAAAAAGGATCTATTCGATTAGGAAAGTGATTTGTTTTAGTTTAGGAAAGAGATTTATGAGATTTGATTTGATTCTTTAATTTAGGCATATGATTTGATTTGGTTAATTTAATTTGGGAAGGTGATTTGATTTGATTTATTTAATTTGGGAAGGTGATTTGATTTGATTTGATTTTAACATGTGTTTAATTATTTTGGATTGGGCTTGGAGGCTTGGGCGTGTGGGTTGGTGGTTTGTGGGTTTGGGTTTGTGGCTTGGTATGGGTTGCGGGGGTTTTGGGTCAAGGATGAATTTTAAAACAGAGATCCAACAAGCGAACCCGAAGCTAAGCAAACGAATTAAGTCCAACAGGTATTGATTTATGAATTTTCCCTTCGACATTCATTTCCCGTGACTTCCGCAACTTAAAGGGTATTGCCTCCATATGAGGCTCATCATCGGGACTTATATGCAAAAATACAGTGCCTACAGTCGCCCCCACTTTGATGGGACTTGTGCAGTGTGTGACAGTGACAATCCTATCAAAGTTATGCAATGTATTTTTACTTACCTGGCTTGCCAGCTGCTGCCTGACTTGCCTGTTGCTTCGAACTGAGTTGATCTGGTGGTGAGGTGCTGCGACCCCAAGGTTCATCCCTGCAAGATGCTGCGATCTCTAGGAATCACTACCAAACTGAGCTGATAAGAGGTGGTGAGGTGCATCGATCTCCGGGATTCATTTCCAATCTGAGTTGATAAGGTGGGCCTCGACCTTGGGATTAATTCCCGAAACTGCTGACAGTGTGGACCTCGACCCTGAGATTCATTCCGAAACTGCTGACAGTGTGGGCCTCGACCATGGGATTCATTCCTGAAACTGCTGATAATGTAGGCCTCGACCCTGGGATTCATTCCCGAAACTGCTGACAACGTGGGCCTCGACCACTGGGATTTATTCCCGAAACCGCTGACAACATGGGCCTCGACCCTGGGATTCATTCCCGAAGCCGCTGACAACGTGGGCCTCGACCTTGGGATTCATTCCCGAAACCGCTGACAATGTGGGCCTCGACCCTGGGATTCATTCCCGAAGCCGCTGACAACGTGGCCTCGACCCTGGGATTCATTCCCGAAACCGCTGACAATGTGGGCCTCGACCCTGTGATTCATTCCCGAAACCGCTGACAATGTGGGCCTTGACTCTGGGATTCATTCTCGAAACTACTGAGAACGTGGGCCTCGACCCTGGGAATCATTCCCGAAACCGCTGACAATGTGGGCCTCGACCCTGGGATTCATTCCCGAAACTGCTGATAAAGTGGGCCTCGACCTGGGATTCATTCCCGATGCTACTGATAATATGGGCCTCGACCCTGGGATTCATTCCCGAAATTGCTTATAATATGGGCATCGATCCTGAGATTCATTCCCCAAACTGCTTGACTTGCTGCTTTTTCTTTTTCTTCAAAACCTGCGAACAAAAACAAAACAAAAAAAAATTGCGTGCATGTGACGTGTATTCATGTATGCATGGATGTATTTCATATTCCGATGGGTTAGGCCTTCCGTGTGCTCCTTGGTGCCATTTGCCTACAAATGTCTCTGGTCGCCCCCTGGGTCTGCTAATAATTTCCTTCTGCCGGTTCTTTTCTGGTGTTTGCTCAGTTCTCTTTTGTCTTCATGGCTCAAGTTCCCGTTATATCCCTTATTCGCGGGGTGGTAGATTGGTCGCCCCCAGACTTGATTTAGCTTTTTTTGTTCTTCGTCGCTTGCACTCGGCCAAGGTAGATCATGTGATTTGACGTTCTATATCGACATATTATATTGCCTCTTACGAGATAGTCCCAATAGTTATACATATTGTTGCCCTCAAAGGATTCCTAGTGTCGAAACCAGAAAACCTTCAAAGTATTTGATGTAACTCAAATCCAACCATTTAAATAAATGATCTGAACAAGACTCAAAATGTGTGTGTGCTAAGGTTGTTTTACAGCTTGATCATTGGGTAAGCCAACTCAATGATTTTGTTTCAAAGAATGGGATCGAGGGGTTAAACCAACTTAGATGTCTTGATCATGCTCTGTAATTACTTATCCGTACTCAATGTGATATGATTTTCTTTTTCTTTTCTTTCGTCTCTCTTTCGTCTTTTTTTTTTCAACACACCTACCATTTAAGGTAGCATTTCTCCTCATGGTGGTCCTAATACTCGCCCATGGGTAGCTTTACACTTATCGGTTATAGGTGGTTTATATTTTCTTCTTCAGAGACTTTTCTTTTGTTTCCAACCATATCACATATCGTAACACAAGTAAGTCAGGATGGACATCTAAGCGAACAGTCATTCATCGATCCACAATCTCTTCAACTAGCCACCTTGTCGACTACTCAGGCTTTCACTGCTAAGATCCTATAATTAAGTGCTCGCGAGTCTAGTCAAGATCAACTACTCAAAATATCGGACGAGAGTACCTCTCGCACTTATCGTTTATAAGGTTTCACCCTACAGCAAACAATTTCATCATCGGACTCATGTTTAATTATTGAAAAACTTGAACAAGTAGGCAAGAACAATGTCTTTATTATTAAAAATGCAGGATTGCAATCAAATAAACCAGGGAAAACATCTTCATCGTCTGCAGCATTGTATTCTTCCTCAACCTATGGTTCTTCACTGCTGCCATCCCCTATCCCCATGCAAGAAGCTTGGTGGTTGAGAGTTTGGAGGACAAAGTTTCGGGTAGGCCGGAGTTGATCATGTAGGTGGGTGGTGGGACGGAGTGGTAGGCAGAGGATTTATGTGTGTGTTGGGTTGTTCTCTTTCTGGTTCGGGTATTTTATGGGAGTCAATGATGTCTTGGATCTCATGCCTAAGGCGGGCGCAGTTTTCGGTTTCGTAGCCTTTTTGCTGATGGAAGTAACAATATAGGTTTAAGTCATAGTAGTGTGGCACAAGGTTTGGAATTGGTCTAGGTTCTAAAGGTTTCAGGAGTCCTTGTGTCTTCGGCTTTTCGAACACCTTTGACAATGGTCTACCAAGATCAGAAAATCGCCTATTTTTGATGGCAGCGACCTCAGCAATAGCGGGCTTTGTCTCAGAAGGCCCTCCAAAAGTCCTTCTATTCTAGCCATAGAACTTCTTATTCTCGGCTTCTTCCTCCTCAATGTCCATGACAGTCTCCCTCAACTGTCGAAAATCGCCAATCATATAAGTCATCCTCCTCAGCTTGCCATAAGTAGAGGGCTTGGTGCCCTTGATGATCATCTTGATCTGATCCTTCTCCGAGGGCCGAGTTTGCATCTTCAAAAGCTGGCTCCTCCAACGATCTACATAATCCTTGAAGCTCTCTTCCGGCTTCTGCTTGGTATTCTCCCAGTCGCGAAGCAACAAGTCGATCTCCAGATCCGTGACATACTGATTCAGAAAGGCCTCCGCCAATGCCCTCCAATCATCATTGACCTCCCTCTCAAGGCCATGATACCACAACACGGGTGCCCCCTCAAGCGACATCCCGAACATCTTCTGAACCTGACGCTGCGACAGACCCATCGAACTCATCACAGAAACATACTGCCGAAGATGGACTTTCGGATCCCCGTTCCCATTGAACGTGTCTATGTCGGGCATCTGAACTGAGAAGGCAGCTGCTCTTCGAAAGTCATCGCATCGTAGTCTAGCAAATCCTCATGCTTACCCTTCAGCTTGCGGGTAACTGACTCTACCCGATCCCGAAGTTTCTGCAACTCTTTTGTTAGTTCTCTCCCTTTGTAATTTTCCAAAAAAAAAAAAAAAAAAAAAAACTCTGTTGAGACCCAGCTATCCTTCCCGCGGCATACTCAGCCACGTCATCATCAAAAACAGGGATCTCATCACTCAACCTGTTCGGAGGCTCTTCACGCCTCACATTCTCAGAGCCTCCTCCAGCGCGGGGCACGACCATATTGGCCATATCGGTGGTCAAAGCCTGCAACTGCTCGGTAACCTTAGTGAGACTAGTCTCCAGCTGATCCATACGAGATCTCTCGTTCTCTGATTCGCTAATATTTGCTAACGGTCTTTTGACGAGTCTTCCATATTCCCTAACCCAACATGTATCTATGGTGTCTTTTAAAACTTTTAGTCAGCATGTATGCGTGCGATGCATGGAATATATAAGTCGGCCCATTATCATTTTAAAGCATTCAATCATACTATTGCGAGGTGCAAACTTGTCCCAGTTGAAAAAGGCCCAACATGTTTACACTTTTGTGATAACATGGCTAAATAACTTCAAATGTTAAGGGGCCCAAACACAAAATGGCTCATCGTCATTTTAGAAGCTTTTGGCCCGATTGTCAGAGGACACGAACTCGTCCCAGTTTAAATGGCCCAACAAGTTCATATCTCCTGACAAGAAGTCCAACTGAATCCAAATGATGATGGTCCGAAACTTTAGCATAAAAAGATATTTTCTATTGGTCCTACGACTATGGTTCACATGTGGGTTTATGGGAGTGTAGACAAAGGCTCCCGCTGGCGAATGATTACCCACAACTAGGACTCCCCACTCAAGGGTTCGATCGACCAAGTGAGTGCACCTTTTTTATACCTTAAGGTACGTGCCACGAGTGATGATGCATGACTGACTGTCAAATGGATTTCCTATTGAAGATTCCCCCGAGGGAGGGTGGAGCGAACTCTCTTAAATACCCAAGCCTCTTAGGCTCTTATCGCCTTGGTGACATGAATAACCAATAGGTCCTCCAAATTAGTCCATCACGATAAGCTTCGGGTAAATAATTGTCTAGGTGTCTTCACAGCTTTTCCTCTCAGCCATAGAAAGATAGTGAATGAAGGAAGACATCAAACCATTACCTAGCTCTAATAATACCTTTGATTAAATCCCTTAAACCCACTGTAGACACGGTTAACTAAAGCACAAATCACAAGCACTACAATGCATTATTTCGGGGCCGATTCTCTATCCACAGTGGAGTCGCCAGACTGTAGGACACAGAAATTGGCGACGCTGTTCCGGACTCGCGGCCCGGTCGGGAGTACGGAGTAGCCCGCGGGGGACTAAACCGAAGAATAAAGGAGTCGCCACCCAGCGTGAACTGGGAAATGATTTAAGGCCGCACCCACCCCTCGCAAGGGAAGACCTCAAACCGTTGGGTTCGGAATGGTCCCTTACTTATGCCACTTGTAATGAATGGATTTATGCGATAATATAACCAAGTCTACGCAACATACATACGCAAGAATAACCTATATCTAAATTCGTATACATAAAAGTAAAACCTATATCTAAGTTTGCATGCATAAAAGTAAGTCGACATAACGGCAAGCGCACAATCTCATGAACATATTAAATTGATAAACGCGGAAATGTAAATAAATAATAATCTAAATATAATCATAGAAGAGATATAATTAAGTTCCTAATGCGAAAGAAATAACTAATCACGCATGAAATAATGTGCTATTTCTAATAAATAATGGATAAACACAAGATTAGATGAAACGAAATATGTGCGTTTCTCAAGCGGTACGTGGAGTTGTATCCCAAGTTCAGACCGCACTACCGTCCATTCGGATTCGGCTACGAAATTTACGTCTGGGTTTCCATCCGATATACCGCGAGAGATGACACAAAATCATTCATCCAATGGCCACAACATATATGAACCAACAATACTCATGCGAAGAAACACTAAATAATTAATAAAAAAAAATGAACCGGAATAAATAAAAGGGTGCCCTCAGGTCTTACCTTTTAAGTCGCCTATTGAAAGTGCGTTACGCGATCGTCGGAAGGATTAATACTCTGCAACTCCTCCGGTTCACTGGTTCAACATTTTTCTTCGTCGCCTCGCTGTTTGAGATGCTGTTTTCTCTGTTTTCGCTGCTGTTTTTTTGGTCGTTTTTTTGTTTGCGGTATTTGGGCAGTTTCGGGTGACTGTTTTATGCGGTTTTGGGGCTGTTTTTGCGGTAATTGAAGGGTGCAGTTTTGTGGATTGTTTTGGGGTAAAAGGTGCAGTTTTACGGTAATTGGAAGGTAGTTTATGGGGTTGTTTTGTGCGGTATTTGAAGACAGTTTTGTGTGCAGTTTTCGCGGTGGTGATGGACTATTTTGGGACTGCAATTTGCGGTGGATGCAGGGGATTTTTGGGGACTGTTTCGGTGATGTAGGGGATGTTCAGTGGGCGTGAGGGACGCTGTGTGGTCTGTTGGCTACGTGTGCATGTAGTTTTGTGTGTGTGTTTTAGGGTTTTGTTTGTATGTGTCGGTCGGTGGAGAGTTGGGTTTCACGTGGAGAGATGTGCGTTTGTCGTGAGGTGTGGCTTAATGGCTTTCGGCCGACTAGTTCATTTGTTTGTGAAGGTTGCTTTTTGTCGATGAAGATGTGTGTGTATTGCCGAGTGGTCTGTGCGTGTGTCTGCTAGCAATGTGTGATGGTGTCGTTTGCTGATTTGCTAGGGTGAGGTTAGCCGAGTGGGTCCTTGGTGTGAGTGTCTTTATTATTTGTTGATACCGAGAGAAATTAGAGAGATGGAGCTGCTGTTAGGGTTTTTGTTTTTGTTGTTGTTGATGCCGAGAGGAGAGAGGTGAGCTTTAGGGTTTTTCTTTTGTGAGTGCAATGAGTGAGCTCTAGGGGTCTTAAGGTTTGGCTTATGTCTCTTTTTATATGAGAGGGTTAGGGTTGTCCTCATTCGGGTAGGAAAGAGATCATGTAATTATGGGGGGTATCTCCAATTAGTGTGTCTTAAGGAAAAGATCTATTCGATTAGGAAAGTGATTTGTTTTTATTTTAGGAAAAGGATTTATGAGATTTGATTTGATTCTTTAATTTAGGCATATGATTTGATTTGGTTAATTTAATTTGGGAAGGTGATTTGATTTGATTTATTTAATTTGGGAAGGTAATTTGATTTGATTTTAACATGTGTTTAATTATTTTAGATTGGGCTTGGAGGCTTGGGCGTGTGGGGTTGGTGGTGTGTAGGCTTGGGTGTGTGGCTTGGTATGGGTTGCGGGGGTTTTGGGTCAAGGATGAATTTTAAAACAGAGATCCAACAAGCGAACCCGAAGCTAAGCAGACGAATTAAGTCCAATAAGGTATTGATTTATGAATTTTCCCTTCCGACGTCCGTTTCCCGCGACTTCCGCAACTTAAAGGGTATTGCCTCCATATGAGGCTCATCATCGGGACTTATATGCAAAAATGCAGTGCCTACACTTAGCATAGGTGTTTTTCCCTAAACCAGGCATGTAAGAAATGAAAGAGTTAGATGACTCACCTGCCAAGCGAACTCTTGCCTCAATTACCCTACAAATATCACTAGGAATACCATGGATCATAAGAAGCCTCATTCTTTCTGTGCGTGCTTTGTAAATTTTCATCAGAGCATTTTGGGGGAGAGAATGAAAATATATGTGGAGTTTTGCAAGAGTTTCTTCCATGCCTTGATTGTATGGTATCAATAATTTTAGGAAACTGAAAAACCGACTTAGAGTGACAGAGTACCGTTATCCGCTGTTTAATCGGGGTACATGAATCTGACAAAAAAAGGAAAAGATAAAAAATGATGCAAAACTGAAGAAAAATGGAAGTTGATACAAAAGAAAAAATAAATAAATAAAATACATCAATCACAGTACACTGGATTTGAAAGGAAAAAAGATTCTTGAAAATTTAAACACTCGAAAAATGGTTTCAGACGTTATCCATTCACTTTAAATACATCACCATCTATAGGATTATCAATGTCAATAGCACCATATGGATAAACGTGTTTCACAATAAAAGAGCCATTCTATTTGGATTTCAATTTTCCAAGAAATAAATGTAGACGAGAATTATAAAGTAAAACTTTTTGACCAATTTCAAATATTTTTTTGTGAAATTCGACTGTCATGAAAGGCCTTAGTTTTAGCTTTAAGAATTTTCGCATTCTCATATGAATCATTCCGTAACTCTTCAAGTTCATTTAATTGCAGTTTACGCTCATGACTGGCATTTTCAAGGTTTGAATTGAATGCTTTAATAGCCCAATATGCCTTATGCTCAAGTTCTACAGGCAAATGACAATGTTTTCCATAAACTAGACGATAGGCAGACATTCCCAAAGATGTTTTGAAAGCTATTCGGTATGCCCAAAGAGCATCAGTCAGTCGAAAAAGACCAATCTTTGCGATTTGGGTTGACCATTTTTTCCAAAATTTGTTTGATTTCCCTATTTTCTAGTTCAACTTGACAATTTTTCTGAGGGTGATAGGAGGTGGAAACTTTATGTGTAACTCCATACTTTTTCATTAAGGACGCCAAAGTCCTGTTAGAAAAATATTTACCTCCATCGTTAATAATGGCCTGAGGGATTCCAAATCAGCTTAAAATATTTTCTTTTAAAAATTTAATCACAGTTTTGTGATCATTTTTCGATAAGGAATAGCCTCAGCCCATTTTAAGATATAATCTACTGCAATTAAAATATATAAAAATCCAAATTATGGTGGAAATTGACCTATGCAATATATTCCCCAACAATCAAAGATTTCAATGACAAGGATGGGATTTAAATACATCATGTTTCTTTTTGAAATGGATCCCAACTTTTGACAATTCTCACAAGTTTTGCAAAAAACATGAGTATCTTTAAAAATGATGGGCCAATAAAATCCACACTGTAAGATTTTTATAGCTGTTTTCTTAGATGAGAAGTGACCTCCATATGCTTATGAATGAAAACACCGAATAACACCACTTATCTCACTGTCCGATATGCATCGTCGGAAAATTTGATCAGGGTAATACTTGAACATATATGGATCGTCCCAATAGACTCTTTTGACTGCGGTCAAAAATTTCTTCTTGTCTTGATGGCTCCAATCTGGAGGTATTTTTCCTATTGCAAGAAAATTGACAATATTAGCATACCAAGGCATTGTATTTACAGAAAATAAAAATTCATCAAGAAAAAAGTCATTGATAGGAGTTGTATCAATTGATGACTTATTTGTGAGTCTCGATAAATTATCTGTAATCACATTCTCTACTTATTTTTTGTCTTTGATTGTGAGATTGAATTCCTGAAGTAATAAGATCCACCAGAGTAATCTTGGCTTTGCATCATGTTTAGACATCAAATATCTAACAGCAGCATGATCAGAATAAAAAACGGTTGAAGAACCAATTAAATATGATCGAAATTTATCCAATGCAAATATTGCAGCAATTAGTTCTTTTTATGTGGTAGTGTAATTCATTTGTGCAATGTTTAAAGTTCTACTTGCGTAATATATTACATGCGGATTACCTTTATTTATCTGTCCTAGTACTGCACCAACTGCATAATCACTGGCATCACACATTAGCTCAAAAGACAAAGACCAATTAGGGGATTGCATGATAGGAGCAGAAGTCAAAAGATCGATAATATTTTCGAATGATTTTTGACATTCTTCTATCCATTCAAATGTTGCATATTTTGATATGAGGTTACACAAGGGTCTGGATATAGTACTAAAGTTTTTGATGAAACTCCTATAAAATCCTGCATGTCCTAAGAAAGAACGGATTTCGCCGACTGTTTTTGGTGATGTCAATTTAGAGATTACCTCTATTTTTGACTTGTCAACCCTAATACCTTTAGATGACACAACATGTCCCAAAATAATTCCCAAATTAGTCATGAAATTGTATTTTTCTCAGTTTAACACAAGTTCTTTTTCTTCACATCTTTTCAAAATATTTTCCAAATTATTCAAGCAATTATCAAATGAATTCCCAAGAACAATTATATCATCCATAAAGATCTCTAAACAGTGTTCAATCATGTCACTAAATATACTTAACATGCATCGTTGGAATGTTGCTGGTGCATTACAAAGTCCAAAAGGCATTTTCTTAAATGCCAATGTTCCAAAGGGACATGTGAATATGGTCTTCTCTTGGTCTTCTAAAGCAATGAGAATTTGATAATAACTAGAGTAACCTTCAAGAAAACAATAGTATGGATGTCTTGCTACTCTCCCTAAAATTTGGTAAAGAAAAGGTAAAGGGAATTATCTTTTCTAGTGGCATCATTTAGGTTTCTATAGTCAATGCACATATGCCAACTAGATGAGATTCGAGTTGGAATTAATTCTCCTTTATCATTTCTCAAAATAGTTATTCCATAGTTTTTAGGTACAACTTGTGTAAGACTTACCCACTTACTACCGGAGATAGAGTAGATAATGTCTACATCAAGAAGTTTAAGGACTTCTGTTTTTATCACGTCTTTCATGTGAGGGTGCAATATTCTTTAGAGTTGAAGATATGTCCTAGCATTATCTTCTAAATATATTATGTGTGTGCAGATCAATGGATTAATGCCTTTTATGTCTTTTAACGTCCATCTAATTGCTAGTTTATGTTCTTTCAACACATTTAACAAGTTACCTTCTTGATTGCTTGTGAGGGAAGCAGAAATTACCACAGGGTAAGTTTGTTCGTCTCCAAGAAACGCATAATTCAATCCTTATGGAAAAGTCTTTAACTCCAATTTGGGTGCTTCCTCAAGTTTTTCTTCTTCCAGCACTCCTAGTTCCTTAAAATTTATTTTTTCTCTATCGTCTTCCAGTACCTGTGTAAGAACAAGTGAAAACGCATTAGGAATATCTGAATTTAATTGCAAACTTGATTCAAGAAAATTAGCAGTTTAAATTTTCATGAGATCAGATAAACTCCTTGAATATATTCCCTCAAAATTAGTTCAATTAGTTCTATGCTCTCATTTTCACTGTCCTCATCATATGGTTGTTTGCACATATTAAAAAAATTAAGCTCCAACATCATATTGCCAAAAGATAAATTCATGATTCCATTCCTGTAATTAATTAAAGCATTAGCTGTTGCTAAAAATGGACGACCAAGTATTACATGAAATTGCTTATAACAGTCTACTACAAGTTGTGTTTCCAAGACAATAAAATCCACAAGGTATATGAATTTATCGACTTGTAATAACATGTTTTCCACAATTCCTTTCGGTACCTTGACTGATCTATCGACAAGTAAAAGAGTAGTTGAAGTTGGTTTTAACTCGCCAATATTAAGTTGTTGGTAAACCAAAAATGGAAACAAATTGACACTGGCTCCAAGATCAAGCAAAACATGTTCAATTTTTTGATTTCCAATAATACAATAAATAGATGGAAAACCAGGGTCCTTGTATTTTAATGTATTATTGGTTGAGAGAATGGAACTTACCTGTTCAGCAAGAAAAACTTTCTTTCTTACCTGATGTTTTCTTTTAACGGTGCACAAGTCTTTCAGAAATTTGGCATAAAATGGTATGTGTTGGATGACATCTAGAAAAGGAATATTGACCTTTACTTGTTTGAATATTTCATATATCTATAGGGAATGGTTCAATTTCTTTGTATTTTATGCCTGTGGAAATGGAGGTACATGAGAAAAATTATTATCATCAACGACGGGTAATGGTTCATCAACCTCTTTCCTTACCCTCTGAATCTAATTTATTTTCATCTTCGTGAGGTTCAAGAATATGTCTGTTGATGACCTTACCACTACGAAGGGTAATATCCAATTTGACTTGGTCTATGTGTTGACTACCAGAACTACCCTCGTGAGGGTTTTGATGACTCTTGGGATTTGGCTATGGTTGGGCATGAAACTTTCCTTTCTCATTAATGGTCAATGCATATATGATTTTAGAGAATGTATCTTTCAAATCAATCAATATTTGAACATTTTGGTTATTGATGGCTTCTTGTTTCTCAATGAATGCATGCAAGGTATCCTTAAGGGTTTTCTGAAGTGGTGGGACATATGGTGGATAATTTTGGGAATTTTAAAAATTCTAGTGTACCTGGGGAGGTTGTTTCGATGGTTGTGCTTGGTTATCATTCCTCCAATTGAATTTTGGATGGTTTCTCCAACCAGAATTGTAGGTTTGGGAGTATAGGTTTGGATTTGGTCTATTGAAAGTGTTAATGGAACTGAATTGGTCATGAAGATATTCTTGCAGGGCTGGCAAGGTTGGGCAAACTTGTGTGACATGTTCATTTGAATTACATATTTAACATGTGACTTCTTGAACAGACTTGACATGATCACTCTTCCTTAATTCTAATGCCTCAACTTTTTTAGCTAAAGATGCATACTTAGCAGAAAGGTCATGGTCTTCCCTAAGGTTAAACATACCTCTACCAGATGGTTGTGGTTTTATAGGCGACTTATAAGTGCCAACTTTATCCCATTGTTGTGCATTCTCTGATATGTGTTCTAGGTAATCTAGTGCATCTTCGGGATTTTATCCCTAAACTCACTATTACACATCATTTCTACTACTTGTATACCTTGAGGTGTTAACCCCTCGTAGAAGTAGGCAACCGGCCTCCATGTTTCAAACCCGTGATATGGATAAACATTCAACATCTCTTTAAACCTCTCCCAATATTGGTAAAGTGTTTCCCCTAACTCTTGTGTGAAAGTCATGATTATCTTCTTAAATGAGTTTGTACTGTGAGAGGGAAGATTGCATTTAGGAACTGTTCCTATAAATCATCTCATTTTCTGATGGATCATGACCTAAGGTTCTGCAGCCAAATTTTAGCTTTATCCTTTAAAGAAAAGGGAAAAAAATTTAATCGAATTATATTCATGCTGCAATTTTGGTATGTGCAAGTGTTACATACCTCTTCAAATTCCCTTAAGTGCTGATAGAGACTTTCTTATTCTAGACTGTGGAATGTGGGTAAAAGTTGGATGACACCTGGCTTAAAATTGAAACGTGATATATCTAGGGAAAAAACAATGCAAGATGGTGATCCTGTCCTAGTGAGATTTATGAATTGTCTGTGTGTCATAGGATGATTAAGATCGTCATGTTGAGACTCGTTTTCTTCCTGATCAATTGGGTTTTCAACTCGGGCAGGTGGATTTTCATTTTGATTCTCGGCCATTTTGACTGACGATGAAGGTGATGGAGACTCTTTATTTAATCTACCGCTAGATGATCGAGACCAATGTCTCATGTAACCTAAATGCATACTATGCTAAAATTTTAAAAATGCAAATACAATACTTACAAAAAGAAAATAATAAACAAGTGAAAAAAAAATGTAGTGATTTAGATCTTAATACGTCTTATGATTCTTGTCAATTCAGATCTCAATTGAATTTCTCATTCAGCTGTCTCAATCTCTCGAATTAAGTTCTCACAAAAAATTATGGAAGAATCTCTGGATGTGGATGATTCAAGGAATTTTTTGGCAAGATGCAAGCTCCATTTTAATTGATTTTTTTTATCTCATGTAACCTTGAAGAATTAAAAACAGAGTCTGTCTATATATGGGATTTATGGGTTCATGATTCATTTAGGATCAATCCGGATATTTTGTATCTACACAAATGCAAAGATGAAAGAAAATGAGATGCAGAAAAAAAATACAAAAATACAAAAGTACAAAAAATAAAAATAAAAATAAAGAAAAGAAAGAAAACAATATATATATATACACAAAGATTATTCTATCTACTAAATTTAATTCTCGGTAACAGCGCCAAAAACTTGACACGCTCAAAAAGTGGTTCTTTACTCCCAAGTATAAGAGTGTCAAATTAATAAAATAACCCGAAAAGACCGGGGTCGATCCATAGGGAATAGATTTAGTAAAATAAAATAACAATTCGAGTGAAAAGAAATTAAGATTGAATTGTTTGAGTGATTGAAAATTTTAAATTAAACTGCAATAAATAAAATGTTGGGGGATAAGGGATCCACTTTTAATATTTCAAATTTAGAAATCTCACTTTTTATAACATATAAATTATCATTATTACCCAATTAATTTATTTCAGTTAATTATGCCAAAACAAAAAAAAAACAGTTATATAGGCGGTGATAATTTTTATCTATAACAAGTCCAATTAGGTACTCGGTTATGCCAAATAAATAAAACCAGCCATATAGGCGGTAACAAAGTTTGTCAATAATTAATCCAGAATTAAATTAAATATTAATCATTAGATTACAATTTATATATTATAATATAAGTGAGATTAATCTAAAATTTCATGTTAAAAACTTCACCCTTTTCCCCAGAAAAAATAATTTAGCTACTCATAATTTGAATAAAAACACACATAATTTTTATTACTAAAAGAAAAAATTACAAGAAAACTTTTTAAAAATAAAACACACAAGACACTCTCCCTAATTCTATAGAGAATTCAGAGAAAGTATGAAGATTGAAGGCTGAGCATCCTCTAATTTATAGACGAAGCTCAGCCTTCACAATTGTAAAAGTGCAATTGTGAAAGATATTTGCTTTGCAATTTTCAAGGGCATCCACTGAAAGTGGATATACCCTCCACCAATTCTTTTTTTTTTTTTTTTGAATTTGAAAATAATAATTACATATGAAATATTTTGGATTCTTTCTCAATTTCGGTATTGAAAACATCGGAATTCGAAAATCTTATGAGCATCATAGTTGTAGATCTTTGAGTCTTCATTCATATGGAGCTTGAATCACCTTAATCCGATATCAAAGTAAAAAGTTATCACCAAAATACGAACATTGCATAGGGCTAGAATTTCTGAAGTTGTACACTGTTAGAACACCCTATTAAATTTCTGGCCTCCAAAATTCAAATGTCAAGTCTTTTTTTCTAGATTTGCATCCAAAGTATTATATCACCTACATGAAAGATAGAAATCACAATAAAAATATATAAAACATAAATTTAATTATTATGCTAAATTAAGGGGATAAATGAAACTACAAGTGTCAAATGATTGATTTTTCTTTTAATAAATGTGCACTTTTTAGTGTTCATCATTGAGTATGTTTGAATAGCATCCCATTTTATACTATGGGCTATTTGTAATTGATATAATTGGAGAAAAAATTTAGAAATTTTGAAAAAACTTTGAGAATTTTTTAGAGTGGTCCTCGGATATTATTCATCTTAAATTTTGAGATATATTTTTGACCTGCTTCTGATTCGAATTTAGAAAAATGCTGAACGTGAAAGTTGTGAGTCTCGATCGTAGCTTTTTGATGATATAAATTAATAAAAATTAGAGATCGTATGAAAAAGGTAGGGCACAAATACTATTGGCTGTCTAGATTTAATCTTGAAACGAATTTCGTATCGGAACTGCGATGAACTTGCCGAATATCCAAAAAAATCATTTCATGAGTGTATACGTGTTCGAACATAATTTATACCATGTATCATGCATCCCATAATATATTGGTCTTCAAGATTACCGGGGTGTTACAGGTCGATCCACAAGGAATAAATTAGTAAAGTAAAATAACAATTCGAGTGAAATAATGTAACACCCCGCCAGAGGCAGGATGCTACCGGTAAGAGACCTCAGGTCAACACCAACACATCAAAATCACCACATAAAGGCTCTGTGCCCATATCATCTATCATCACTTAAGGGCTCAGTGCCCACAACATCATAAGCAATCAAAGCATTTGCTTAAAATATTTTTACAAACCACGTGCTCAGCACCATAAAATAAAACAATAACTAAAATATTCTAAACTTTGTAAACTTCTATAATTTCTCCCAGGACACTTGTGAGGGTGGCTGCCGCTTGGGTGATCTGCGTCTCGAGCATGACTTCCAAAGTTGTCGTGGTTGACCAATCTGGAAGCCAACCTGCAAAAATAGCAAACTGGTTTGGTGTGAGTTATAAAAACTTAGTAAGTAACCATGCAAGCTTTACAAACAAAACATACAAATTAATCACACTAGAAATTTTTCAGAGTTTTCAAGTTATTATGAGTATTAGAATTATTCATATTTTATTATCCTTTATACTTTATCCATATCAAATTTTCATATTTACATATTGTCAATGTAGTGGCTAAAGATTCAAAGCACACGAAACATGGATTCAAAATAACAAAGTACGTCACATAACATCGAAACCATTTCAATGTTGAAACATAAAGTCACATATTAATACTTATCACAGTAGATATCTTTGAAATATCATCAAATCGGTAAATCTAAAAAAATTTCTTCTGTTCAGTTACAAACTATCTGTAATACCAAAACCTATTTCTTCAATATCAAAACAATCTTTCTTTAACCTTCTTTAATCCACAATAACCTTACAATAGCTTAACACTTGGGTTTCATATACCTTCACACATACCATAACACACATCTTTATATACATGCAAATACAATTTCAGAATCCTTACACATATACGTATATATCAACACAACTTAACAAACATGCTTTATAACCTCTGATATTCGCATCAATTTCAAATCACCCATTCATTTCACATACGCATACACAATCCATATATATCACGAGTTCTGTCATACGCATACATACAGTCAAACATATTTACCAACCATGAAGCACACATAACAATCGGTACATCCAAGATCACATTATCCAACAATACACACATATGGCTGGCTTACACATACAATGCTCGTACGAGACTCATTATCTATTTTCGAATATGTATGAGATGAATTTCGTCCGAACGGATTCCTAACCAGCTCGACTACTATACCACGAGAACATCAATCAATTAAAGATACAAACATGAATATATATCACGACATCCCAAACTCATCGCACGACTTCTCAGACACAAGCACATCCATAACAAACATTTCAAAACATGATTCAAACACTCACATTCAAACATATATTTCAAACATATGAATATTCATCATGTTACAGAATTCAAATATCATACCTTTGATAGTCCTCATAACTTTTCTTTTATCGATCAAACATATTCATTTCAGAATCTCTATCTAGGAACATTTGATATAGTGTCTTCACCAAATGAACATATCTAACCTATACATATCTTAACATCATATGCATATACGAATACATACTCATATACTTATACCTTTTCATATTCATTCACATACACAATTTCATATCGTTACGCATTCATACATTTACGTACATTCATACATACACATAGACATTAAGCTTATCAAACATTTCACTTCAAACACGTCAATATATACATACAGACATTAATATCATTAAACTTCTTACTTCGTATCATGAAAATAATAAAATTCATACATGCGATGGTCGTTTCACTTAACTACACATAACCTTGAACTCCTTCTCAAAATACTTCTTAACTATCTTATGTTTAACCTAAAATATCAATCATCTATACCCATATATATGTATATTTAAAACACGAAATCGCCCATTAAGCTCTCATCGCATGAGTTACTTACCTGGCTTCGCGAGCACTCCAGGTCCTAATCGAGTCTGCCAAAACAAATAGCGCAAAGCCGTCAGAATCATAACTTACGGAGTTCTCGACTAAACTATGATAAAATCTCGGATCTTTCTGGTACAACCAAATCAAGTTTGTTTTCAATGTTTTGAGTTTCGATAATCTTCAAACACCATTACAAAGTATTCCAAGACACTAGTTCACCTAAATTCTTGGTTTACGTGTTTTTGGAAAATCTTCCGAAAAACGTTTCCACAAATGCTACGGAAGGGTCCCAAACCCTTCGAACCTACTCGGATTTATCTAAACACTATATTATCATCACATATGACTCATATCCATTATTACGATCAAAAATATATTAATACACGGAAAAACCCACTTTTACCAAAAACTGGCATAATCTATCGGATCAATCTAATTCATTCTGTTTTCACTCGGATTCTATCGAATTCTCATATTCAATATACTAATACACAAACAATTCATTTTATATCATTATGCTACTCTATGAAACTACTGGATGCATCCAAACATTTAACATAAAACTTGAAATTTGCAAATTTTTACCGGGAGGTCTTTCCGAGATTTCGAGGTCATATACAAACTCATAAAGATCCCACGAACGTGCTAGAATCAATGGAATTCCAATCAGACCTACCGTTCATCGTGGGTTATTATTCATCCGAATTTTCCTCCCTCGTTTCGTGTGCAATCGAGCACGGATCGGGAAAATCATCACTGCCATCTGGTAGTACTCTCCGAGAGTTTTGAATTGACGAATGGCTCGGACCATGAAACGAAGCGATGGGTCGGGATCGAACAACCCATTACCGAGCATCTCTCTTTCTTTCGTCGCCGTTTTTGACGTTTTCTGCGTCATCACCGGCCACCGTCGAATGCGTGGTGGCCAGATGCTCCACATGTGCCAATGCGCCGGCCGGTAATGGCCAGCTGGCCGCCGGCACAGCCAGAAACCAGTAGCTTTGAATTTGGGGGTGGGGGTGATCGGCGTGATCACACACGTATAACGCAAGCCCACGTATCGTTCAAGTAGTATAAAATGTATTGATCCCACGAGGACTTAATACCTAAGCTATTAATTTATGAAGCCAAATATTTATGAGTATCTAATAGATTGCTTGTTTGATTGGATGGCAACTTTAAACTAAAACAAGTAAATAAAATAGTGTGAAAGTGAATTAAAGGTAAAATCAATATTATTAAACTATTTATGGTTGTGAATCCTTCCAATATCTTTTAAAGATGAAGTGGTTATCTCATGTTTGTGCAATAAATCGGTTTATTAACCTATAACACAAAGTTATACAAAAGCCTCTTCCGATGGTCAGATGCAAACACCCAAAGTAACCTAATTAACTATATTCTTATGTTAATTAAGAAACTTCGAATTTATTAAGTTTAAGTTCCAATTATGGCTACCCCGCCCGACATGTATATTCATATCCTGTAAAGAAATCTACCTAAGAGACATTTACCCCAAGGTGAAATCGTGAGCTATTGAGTCTAAGGCTAAACCTAAAATCCCTTTTCCAAGTTCATTTTAAGTTTACCAAATCAATCTTATTAATGGCCGGTTAACAAGAAGCATTAAGACTAAGACTCAATAAATAAACATAAAATAATAAACTTATAAACCGGTGATATTGGAATTCATCAAAATACGACAATTGCGTAAAGTTGGAATTTCCGAAATTGTACTTCGTTAGAACGCCATTTCAAGTTACCAATCTCCAAAATCAAAATGTCAAGTCCAATTTTTGCCCTAATTTGTTCCACATTTCATCCTAAATGATTCTATTGAGTCCCAATTTTATTTTATCTGCAAAATAAACTAAAACACATCAAAACGTTCATCAAACCCGATAAACTAAATAAAATATTAGGTAAAAAGGGCGGTAAATATTGATATATTTTCCGCTCATCACACCCCCAAACCTAAAATTTTGCTAGTCCTCGAGAAAAATAATAAAATAAAATACAATAAACAATTAAAATTAAAATTAAACTAAGACAGTTTCGTAGGGATCACGGTTGCATTTAGCGTATGCAACAAGCCTTTAAACCTCTAAGTGTCCCTTGTTGACGAGTTGTAGTCTCGTGAGGGCTTACAGTGACGATACCCACAAACGTCAATCTAATGCACACAAAAGCAAAAAGACAAGAGAAAATAGAATAAACAAATTAGTGACTAAACAAGTGAAACTTCTTATCCAAGTTAGTAGTTGTTTTCTTTCTTTCTAAATTACCAAATAAGTAAATTCTCCGATTATTTTTACCATTCTTCATATACACAACCAACAAGGTATTAATCAAATCATTGTGCCCACAATATTCATAAGTGTAGTTGAAAAGATAGTAATATTTTTTTCCTAAAGTTATATCAGAATTCATACTTTTTTAGCAATAGAATTTTTTTTCAATTTTTTTTTTTTGCATAAAATAAAGAAAGCAACATCTTTAATCCATGTAACGAGCTTTGGGCCAGTGACTCTCAAACCAGTTGGATTTAGGGCATTAGGTGTTAGGACACCCCTACGGACTTAATTACTCGGATTTCAGATGTTTCTTTTTATTTTTATATCATCTTTGATCCATGTAGCGAGCTTCGGGCCAGTGACTCCCAAGCCAGTTGACTTTAGGGCACTAGGTGTTAAAACACCCCTACGGACTTAATGACTCGGATCTCATAAGTTTTTTGTTTCAATTTTTTTAACTCCATTGCTTTTTAGATGCTTCCTCCAATTAAACTATAGCACTGAATATTACAAACTTTTCAAATATATATTATGGTTCTATGTTACCATGCATGTTGATAATACCTGTCAACTGAACATATGAAGATCCAATTTAGTCAGTATTATGGAGAATTCACAAATTAAATAATTCAAATGGAAATAAATAAAAATTAACTTGTTACGAAATAGGTTGAGATACGTCTCAGGAGTGGAAATTCTTTACACAGCTATCTCACACCAATTTCACCTGATTAATCAAATTAAAAACACAAAAACAAAATATTTTTTTTAAAATTTTTAAAAAAAAATTTAAATTTTTTTGAATTTTTTTGAAAATTATTGACTAAAAATAACACAATAAAAACAAGATACTAGTCAACTATTCCCCTCCCCCAAACCTAAATGAGACATTGTCCCCAATGTCTTAGAAAGTAGAAGATTAGTTTAGAAGATAGTACCTGGTTAGCTGAAATTCTACATCTAAAAATATCAATTAAAGGTTAAGAACCAGATTTATCCGTCACTTTTTACCACGATCATTATCAGACCAGTTTATCTTGGAAATGATAGGGTCAATTTATGGTTCAAAGGTTAAAATTTGGTCAATTAAATCATTGGCAGTTTTGGCAGTAAAAATGAGTTCTTTTATAGGTTTTGACACGAACCCATTTCTCCGGGCATCATCAAGAAACACATAAAGAAAATCATAAATTCATCAGCATTAAATAGTCCAATCGGTTTCTGGTGTATGTTCAGGTTCGCCCAAGATAGTACTGTAAAAATTTCCTCCATCGTACCCAAGCCACCTGGTAAAGTAATAAAAGCATCAGCACGGTTAATCATTTCTACCAGTCATTCAGACATACCTGGTACGATAAGTTCCTCTCTGTTTGATGGTCCTATAAGATTCACCTCTGCTAAAGGTTTTGGGATGATTCACATAACTTGACTACCTCATTCCTGTACAGCCCTTGAAACGATCCCATTAGTCCAAGATTGCCACCGCCATTTACTAAGTGTATACTCTATCCAATTCATGTGTTGCCGCTACGAAATTTGGTTTAGAACCAGCACTAGTACCGCAAAACACACAAATATTTACAACTCGTCTTCTTGAAGTTTCTTCCATTTTTTTATGTATTTTTTTCTCAAGTCTGGATGCCTTCAAGAGTGCAATGATGAGTTGAATTTATAGAACCTAAAAAAGTGAGTAATAATAGCACTAGTACCTGCCAAATGATAATTATTAGTTAAACAGTAAAATATATCGTGAAAGTTAAAAAGTTTAGATCCTGTCGTAGAAAATAAAAGAAAATAACAAAACAAATCACAATTATTAGATAAATACAAAGAGATAATAATATTTACAATAAGTAACGGCTTGAATGACGTCTATGCGTCAGAGACAAGCTTCTCATCCAATTTTCTTATAAATTGGCAAACAGGGTCTTTTAGAGTCAGATTCCCAAGACTTAAATGTTGTCTTTCTTTTTGGAATTGTGCATGTAACATGTGAATTACGTGATGCACATATCCACTGGGATGCATCTCAAGAGTCAATGATATGTCATCCAAAGACTCTTTACTCAAGCCATCCCTAATGAATTTAATTTTATCTTCATGGTTATCAGACACCATTCATAAAGAACGACAACGAGTATTACATGTCATGCGTGCACATTTATAGCAAACACCTATTATTTTAGCTCTTCTTTTCTTAGCATAGGTGTTTCTTCCTAAACCAGACATATATGAAATAAAAGAGTCAGATGACTAACCTGCCAATCGGACCCATGCTTTAATAATCCAACGAATGTCATTAGGAATACTTTAGATCATTAGAAGTCTCATTCTTTCCAAGCGAGCTTTGTAGACTTTCATCAGAGAATTTTGAGGGAGATAAGGAAATTACTTGTGAAGATTTACGAGAACGTCTTCCATCCTGAAATGTGACTTTACCTACTAAAATTAAACACAGAAAAAATAAAACACACCAAATCTGAATATATACACAATTTGCATGGGTTGCCTCCCTGCTAGCGCTAAGTTTAACGTTGTCAGCTAGACATGACTGCGTGAATGTTAGGCTGAATCTGAAAGTGTGACACTTTCTTTTTGTCGCTCAAATGATTCTCCCCAGTATTGCTTGACATGCTGGCTGTTAACTTTGAATGTGTTGTTGGACTTGGGGTTGTATATCTCAACTACTCCGTAGGGTAACACCTGAGTAATCACAAATGGACCGGACCACTTTGATTTCAGCTTTCCAGGGAAAAGTTTCAACCGTGAATTGTATAACAACACCTACTGTCCTAGCTCCAGTTCTCTACGTACTATTTTATTATCATGTCATTTCTTGGTCTTTTCTTTGTACAATTTGGCATTTTCATAAGCATGTAGGCGAAATTCCTCCAATTCGTTTAGTTGGTGGAGTCATTTTTCTCCTACTGCTTGTGGATCAAGATTTAACTTCTTCAGTGCCCAATACGTTTTATGTTCAAGCTCCACTGGTAGATGGCATGATTTCCCAAACACCATTCGATATAGGGACATACCAATGGGTGTTTTGTAAGCTGTCTGGTAGGCCCATAATGCATCATCCAGTTTTTTAGACCAGTCCCTCCTTGTTGATCCAACGGTTCTTTCCAAGATTTTTTTGATCTCTCTGTTTGAAACTTCAACCTGTCCATTTGACTGTTGATGGTAGGCAGTGGAAACTTTATGAGTAACTCCGTATTTGGATAGGAGTGCATCGAAGTATATGTTGCAGAAATGTGTGCCACCATCACTGATAATTACCTGATGTATTCTGAAGCGAGTGAAATTATTCTTTTTAAGGAATTTTATCACCACTTTTGAATCATTTGATGGCAGTGTTATTACTTCAACCCATTTGGAGACGTAGTCTACTGCAACTAGTATGTACATGTTTCTGAATGATGGAACAAAGGGTCTTATAAAATCAATCCCCCATACATCAAATATCTCAACTTCTAGAATGTTTTGCAGGGTCCTTAATTTCTCCTTGATATAAATCCCGTTCTCTGGAACATGTCACATTGAAGAGCAAATAAGTAAGCATCTTTAAACAGAGTGGGCTAGAACAGACCTGATTGTATGACTTTGGCTGCAGTTTTATTTTCGCTGAAGTGTCCGCCGTATGGTGATAAATGACAATGATGCATGACATTATTGATCTATTATTGTGGAACACAACTTCTCAGTAATTGATCAGCACAATATTTGAACAGGTACGACTCATCCCAGACATAATGCTTGACTTCATTGAAGAACTTCTTTCATTACTGATGAGTCCATTCCAACGACCATTTTCCCGATACTATGTACTTGACATAGTCAGCATACCAAGGGACATCATGTTGTTTCATGGAAAACAACTATTCATCTGGAAAAGTTTCTTTGATTGTCAGTTCAATGCCAGCTGTTTCTCTATTCTCAAGCCTCGATAAGTGATCTACCACTTGGTTTTCTGTCCATTTTCCTGTCTCGGATCTCCATGTCAAATTCTTGTAGTAGAAGCACCCAACGGATCAATCTAGGTTTGGAATCTTTCTTCGCGGTCAGATATTTGTTTGCTGAATGATCTATGTAGACCACTACTTTGGGACCCAGCAAATATGAGCGGAATTTATCAAAAGCAAACACAACTACGAGCAACTCTATTTCAGTGGTTGTGTAGTTGAGTTGTGCTTCATTCAGAGTTCTGCTGGAGTAGTAAATGGTATGGAAACTTTTTGCTTTACATTGTCCCAAAATTGCACCTACAGCAAAGTCACTAGCATCGTACATCACCTCAATGGAAGGGTCCAGTCTGGTGCTACTATGATAGGGGCAGAGACCAGCTTTTATTTTAAGATCTCAGAAGCTTCGTGGCATTCTTTGGTGAAGTTGAAAGGCATATCTTTCTCCAGAAGATTGCACAAAGGTTTAGGAATCTTGGAGAAGTCTTTGATAAATCTCCTGTAAAAGCCTGCATGTCCGAGAAAACTACGAATCCCTTTGATAGTTGATGGTGGAGGTAATTTTTCGATTGTCTCGATCCTTGCTTTGTCTACCTCGATTCCCTTTTGTGAGATCTGATGTCCCAGGACGATGCCTTCATGCACCATAAAGTGGCATTTCTCCCAGTTGAGTACCAGGTTGGTATCTTCGCATCTTTGTAACTCCTTTTCCAGATTTTGCAAGTAGTGGTCGAACAAGTCTCCAAACACAAAAAAATCATCCATGAAAACCTCCGTACTTTTTTCTAGTATGTCTGAGAAGATGGCCATCATGCAACGTTGAAATGTAGCAGAAGCATTACATAGTCCAAATGGCATCCTGCGGAAAGTAAAAGTGTCATACGGACATGTAAAAATGGTTTTCTCCTAATCTTCTAGGGCGATGGCAATCTTATTGTACCCCGAATATTCGTCGAGAAAGTAATAGAACTCATGTCCCGCCAATCTGTCTAGCATCTGGTTAATGAATAGTAACGGAAAATGTTATTTCCTTGTTGCTTTGTTCAGCTTCTTGTAGTCCATACATACTCTCCATCTAGTCACCGTTCTTGTTAGAATCAGCTCATTCTTTTAATTTGTGACTATAGTAATTCCTTCTTTCTTTGGCACACATTGCATACGACTCACCCACGTGCTTTCAGAAGTGGGGTAAATGATACCAGCATCTAACCATTTGATAATTTCTTTTTTTTACGACCTCCTTCATGATTGGATTTAGTCTCCGTTTATACGCCACTGTGAGTTTGTACTCATCGTTCATCAAAATCTTATGCATGCAAAATGATGGACTAATGCCTCGAATGTCTGCTATAGTCCAGTCAATGGCTTTCTTGTGTTCTCGTAACACTCTCAGCAACTTTTCTTCCTGGTCCAATGTTAGTGACGAAGAAATAATCACAGGTAAATCAGAAGAGTTTCCTAAAAAAACATACATGAGATGGCTTGGAAGTAGCTTCAGTTCCAACGCATACATTGGCACCTACTTTTGCTGTAGGTGCAGTTTTGGGACAACGCAAAGCCAAGAATTTTCATACCATTTACAACTCTAGGAGAACTCTGAATGAAACACAACTCAACTACATAACCACTGAAAAAGAGTTGCTTGCAGTTGTGTTTGCTTTTGATAAATTTCGCTCCTATCTGTTGGGTCCCAAAATGGTGGTCTACACAGATCATTCAACAATCAAATACCTGATCGTGAAGAAAGATGTCAAACCCAGATTGATCCGTTAGATACTTTTACTGCAAGAATTCCATGTGGAGATCAGAGATAGGAAAGAGATAGAAAACCAAGTGGCAGATCACTTATCAATGCTTGAGAATGGAGAAACAGCTAGCAATGAACTGATAATCAAAGAAACTTTTCCAGATGAACAGTTATTTGCCATGAAATAACATGATGTCCCTTGGTATGCTGACTATGTCAATTACATAGTATCAGGAAAATGGCCGTTGGAATGGACAACTCAGCAACAGAAGAAATTCTTTAAAGAAGTCAAGCACTATGTCTAGGATGAGCCGTACCTGTTCAAATGTTGTGCTGATCAAATAATGAGACGTTGTGTTCCATATGAGAAGGTCAATAGTGTTCTGTAACATTGTCATTCATCACCATACGGCGGACAATTCAGGGGAAATAAAACTGCAGCCAAAGTCCTACAATCAGGTTTGTTCTGGCCCACTATGTTTAAAGATGCTTATCTTTTTGCTCTTCAATGTGACAGGTGCCAAAGAACGGGGATTATTTCGAGGAGAAATGAAGGACCTTTGCAAAACATTCTGGAAGTTGAGATATTCGATGTGTGGGGGATTGATTTTACGGGACCCTTTATTCCATCATTCGAAAACCTGTATATACTAGTTACAATAGACTACGTCTCCAAATGGGTTGAAGCAATAGCACTGCCATCAAATGATTATAAAGTGGTGATAAAATTCCTTAAAATAAATATTTTCACTCGCTTTGGAACACCTCGGGTGATTATCAGCGATGGTGGCACACATTTCTGAAACAGATACTTCGATGCACTCCTATCCAAATACAAAGTTACTCATAAAGTTGCAACTGCTTACCATCCACAGTCAAATGGACAGATTGAAGTTTCAAACATGGAGATCAAAAGAATTTTGGAAAGAACCGTTGGATCAACGAGGAAGGACTGGTCTGAAAAACTGGATGATGCACTATGGGCCTACTAGACGGGTTACAAGACACCCATTGGAATGTCCCCATATCAAATGGTGTTTGGGAAAGCGTGCTGTAGGACTGGGAAATGATTTAAGGCCGCACTCACCCCTCGCAAGGGAAGACCTCAACCGTTGGGTTCGGAATGGTCCCTTACTTATGCCAATTGTAATGAAAATATTTGTGCAATAGTACAACCAAGTCTTACGCAACATTCACATGCAAGATTAACCAATATCTAAGTTTGCACACATAGGGGTAATCGAAATAAAAGCGAGCACGCAATCTCATGAACATATCAATAGATAAATACGGAAATATAAATAAATAATAACTATAAAAGCATAAATATTAAAGAGAGATAATTAAACATATGATGCAGAAAGGAACAACTAAAGAGAAAAGCATGCATGAAACATGATAAAGGAATCTGTCCAATGTGTGCGCGTTCGAGTAGCGTTCATAAACGCGTTCGAATGGTAAACAGAATGCACGCATTCAAGTAGCATTCGGAAATGCGTTCGAACGGGATAAGCCCGAATGTATACGTTCGAGTAGTGTTTGAAACGCGTTCGAACGGGATGAGGCAGAATGCATATGTTTGTGTAGCGTTTGATAACGCATTCGAACGGGATCACAAAAATTACATCTATAATCACATAAACACATGCATGAGTGTTTCCCCAAGCGGTACGTGGAGTTGTATCCCAAGTACAGACTGCACTACCGTTTATTCGGATTCGGCTACGGAATTTACGTGTGGGTTTCCATCCGATATACCACGAGAAGTAACACTTAATCACTAACCCAATATTGACATACATGAAACATGATAATGCATATAACCATAAATAACCGAAGAGAACAAAACGAATGCGGAATAATAAAACAAAAATAAATGGAAATTAAATGCTAAATAATAAAGGACTAATGACGCGAAATAAATACGAAATAATTAATATATGACCAAAGAATTTGGCCGTTTTCAATGTAGGACTTTGCATGCCTGGTTGGACGTATTCCACGTCTGACCAAGCATGCCGTTTCCAGGACGACAAAATAAAATATAATTAAGGGTGCCCTCAGGTCTTACCTTTTAAGTCGCTTCTTGGAAGTGCGTTACGTGGTCGTCGGAAAGGTTAACACTCAGAAACTTTTCCGGTTCACTGGTTCAACGTTTTCCTTCGTCGCCTCGCTGTTTTGGGCTGCTATTTTCTCTATTTTGAGCTGCTGTTTTTGCTTCTGTTTTTGGACTGTTTAAGGGGTATTTTAGGGCTGCAGTTTGCTGTAATTTAAGGGTATTTTTGGGGTGTAGTTTGCGGTGGTTTATGGGTGTGTTTAGGGACTGTTTTGCAATGGTTTATGGGTGTGTTTATGGACTGTGATTTTTGATAATGCAGAGCTATTTCAGGGGCTGTGATTTACGGTGATGGGGTTGCTGGTTGGGGGTGCTGTTTGCGGTAATTCAAAGGCTGTTTAAGGGTCTGGTTTTGGTGATTAAGGGGGTATTTTGCTGGTTGTTGTTTTCAGTGAAGGAGGTGTTTTGCTGGTTGCTGTAGGGGCGTGAAGCTTAGGGTTATTCTCCTTTAGATTTCCGTGAATGAGCTCTAGCCATAGGGTTATTTTTTTGTCTTTGGGCGTGAATGAGATCTAATAATATTAAGGTTTGGTTCGTGTGTCTTTTTATAAGAGTGGGTTAGGGTTTTCCTTGTATGGGTAGGAAATAAAGATTGTGTAATAATGGAAAATATTTAATTAGTTTGTTATCAGGAAAAGATCTATTCAATTTAGGAATGTGATTTATTTTAGTTTAGGAAATGGATTTACTTAATTTAGGAAGGTGATTTGATTTGATTTATTTAATTTAGGAAGGTGATTTGATTTGATTTATTTAATTTAGGAAGGTGATTTGATTTGATTTATTTAATTTAGACATGTGTTTTTATTTAGATTAGGAAGGTGGTTTGTTTGGATTTTAACATGTGTTTAATGTGTTGAATATTTTTGAATGTGATTTGGTGGGTTTGGGCGAAATGGGCTTTGGATGGGAGCAGAGGTTTTGGGCCGAGGCTTAATATTTTAAAACAGAGATTAATCGAGCGAAATCGAGGCCAAATAGCGAGTTAAATTTGTTGATGTATTTATTTCATGAATTCTTCCTTCCGACGTCCGTTTCCCGCGACTTCCGCAACTTATAGGGTAGTGCCTCCATACGAGGCTCATCACTGGGCTTCATGCAAAAATGCAGTGTCTACAGTCGCCCCCACTTTGATGGGACTTGTGCAGTGTGTGACAGTGACAATCCTATCAAAGTCATGCATGCATTTTTTACTTACCTGGCTCGCCAGCTGTTGCCGAACTTACTGGTTGTTCTTAGACGCTTTAAACTGAGTTGATAGTGATGAGGTGTTTGACCCATGGTTCATTCCTGAACTGTTACTTGATGAAAGATGGTTCATTCCCGAACTGTTACTGATGAGAGATGGCTCATTTTTGAGCCGTTACTTGAGTTGAGATTGATGGCGAGGCGCTGTGACCCCTGGGTCTTGTTCCCGAACCACCGAGTGGGTTTTGTTCCCGAACTGAGTTGTGGGTCTTATTCCCAATTTGAATTATGGGTCATGTTCCGGATTTGAGCTGAGGGTCTTGTTCCCGGATTGAGCTGAGTGTGGGTCTTGTTCCCGAGTTGGATTATGGGTCTTATTCCCGAGTTGAATTGTGGTTTTGTTCCCGAGTTGAATTATGGGTCTTGTTCCCGAGTTGAATTATGGATCTTTTCCCGATTTGAATTGTGGGTCTTGTTCCCGAGTTGAGTTGTGGGTCTTGTTCCTGATTTGAGTTGTGGGTCTTGTTCCCGATTTGAGTTGTGGGTCTTGTTCCCGAACTGAGTTGTGGGTCTTGTTCCCGAGTTGAGTTGTGGGTCTTGTTCCCAAATTGAGTTGAGATTGATGGCGAGGCGCTGTGACTGTAGGCACTGTATTTTTGCATATAAGTCCCGATGATGAGTATCATATGGAGGCACTACCCTTTAAGTTGCGGAAGTCGCGGGAAACATACGTCGGAAGGGAAAATTCAGAAATCGATACCTTGTGGGATTTAATTCGTTTTCTTAGCTTTGGGTTCGCTTGTTGGACCTCTTTTTTAGAACTTATCCTTGGCCCAACACCCCCGCAATCCATACCAAGCCATACGCCCGAGCCCACCAAAAGAACCAACCACACGCCCATAAAGCCTCCAAGCCCATTAAATCACATCCAAAAATATTCAAACACATTAAACACGTGTTAAAATCTAAATAAATCACCTTCCGGAATTAAAGAAATCAAATCAAATCTATTTCCCAAACTAAATGAAATCAAATCAAATCCCATAAATCACCTTCCTAATTAAATTAAATCACATCTCTAAACTGATGAGTGGTAATTATATCACTATTTCCCACTCATTTAACCTAATATTTTGTATAGTTTCTTGAGTTTTGTGAATATTTTGATGTGTTTTGTGTTATTTTGTAGATAAATAAAGTTTTCAGGACATTCTGGAGGTGATTTGGAGCAAAATAGTGAAAATTAGAAAAAAGGGCATTTTGGTAATTTTGGCGCATCGCGACGCGCAAACCATTGGCGTCGCGACGCCTAACATACACCAAGACTCTAACGTGAGGCGAGTCCATAAGTCAGAATCTGAGAAAATTTGACTTTGCTAACGTGCGTCGTGCCACGTGTCACCATCACAACCGATCTGCTAACGTGCGCCGTGCCACGTGTCATCGTCCTACGGTGCCGATAGTCGCCATCGCCACATGTCACTCCATGTGTCTGCCACGTCATCATCCACATCACCGGTTGACCGAGTCAAAGTGCCACGTCATCGCCACGTCATCATCAGCCAATCACAGCGTGCCACATGTCGCAATTCTATGGTGCCGACAGTCATTTTCGCCACGTGTCGCCACATCAGTGCCACGTCATCGCCACGTCAATACCAATTATTGACTCATTTATCCGAAGCGACACGTGGCAGATAAGAATCTGAAATCAGCCAATCACGAGCCGCCACGTGTCGCAATAATTGAGCTCCCACGTGTCACCTTATCACCATATCCAGAATCCCACGCGACGAACCAGAAGGTGCCACATCGACAATCACCCGCGTCGTGACGCGAACTGCGCGTTGCGATGTCCGACCCTACTGAATCCTATAAATAGAGCTCGAAATTTCAGTTTCAGATGTACCTTCCTCTCTAATTTCTCGGATGTAAATTGGGAGTTTTCTATCTAGTTTCTTTTAAATTTTAGTTTTGTAATTAATTTTAATTACGTTTTGTAATAATAGTAATTTACTTTCTTTACTTTTTACAGTTTTTACTATTCACCATGAGGAGGTAACTTCCCCCTGCTAGGGTGAAAGGTAATTCTTTTACTATTGCAATTTAGATTAATCTTCCTTAAATATAATATATTCACTATTTAAAATTTGACTTAAAAAGGATACCGCTATATTGGTCGGTTGGTAATTCATTTTAATCTGGTTTAAACATGACTAATCAAGGATACCACCAGATTGGTCGGTTGGTAATTAAATTTTCTTACCGCCTATATGGCAGGTTTATTTTGGTTCCGCCTTTATGGCTGGTTTGACTTAATTTGACTTAATCAAATTACCGCATATATAGACGGTTGGTAAAATAATCACAAGTTAATATATTATATTAAGGGAGATATCTAAATAGTAAATAGTAAAAGTTGATCCTTTTACCTTAGCCTTTTATTTTATTGTAATTTACTTTTCAGCTTTTACTTTACCGCAATTACTTTTCAGCATTTTTACTTTATGTCTTTTACTTTTAAGTTTTTATTAGCCCTAGTTATGTGTCGTAACTAAGTTAGTTATCTGGGGTTGTGATGAATTCTAATATCACCAGTTTATAAGGGGTTATTTTATAGTTTGGGTAATTTAAAGGTTTACTTATTAAGTCTTAAGCTTAATGCTTCTTGTTGTCTGATCACCAATAAGATTGATGTGGTAAATCTAAAATAAACTTGACAAAGGAATTTTAGGTTTCAGCCTTAGACTTAATAGCCCACGATCTTCCTTGAGGATAGATAACCCTTTAATAGATTTCCTTACAGGATAGACATATACCTGTCGGGCAGGGGTAGCCATAATTGGAACTTAAACTTAATGAATCTAGATAATTTGGTTGACATAGACATATGGTTCAATTGGGTTAAACTGGGTATTTGCGTCTGACCATCGACAGAGGCTTTTGCATAATTTAGTGTTCCAGGATAGTAAACCGATTTATTACACAAACATAAAATAACCACTTCATCTTTAAAATGATATTGGAAGAAATCACAACCCTAGATAGTTTTTAATATTGAATTTTCTTAAACCTACATTCGTGCAATTTTATTTACTTGTTTTTTAAATTCAAAATCATCACTATTTCAAATCAATCAATCAACCTGTTAGTTACTAGTAATCATTTGACCTCATAAAATTAATAGATTATGTATTAAGTCCTCTTGGGATCGATACTTTTTATACAACTTGAACGATACGTACGCTTGCGTTATACGTGTGTGTTTACGCCGGTCAAGTTTTTGGCGCCG
This sequence comes from Zanthoxylum bungeanum, assembly GCA_019454045.1. Lineage (NCBI taxonomy): Eukaryota > Viridiplantae > Streptophyta > Magnoliopsida > Sapindales > Rutaceae > Zanthoxylum > Zanthoxylum bungeanum. Next base: position 57,060 of record SKCR01030759.1, read on the forward strand.
TTGCCGGGGACTTATTTATCTTTCACTATTATTTTAGGGGTTAGATACGTTACTTGTATCTATTTTTCTTTTTACTTATTGTTTTTGTTTTATTGTGTTTCAGGTTCTCAGACACTACATGAGACGAACCAGAAGCTTTGAACTCTGACCGCTTGACCCAGAGATTGAAAGAACCATCAGACAGTTGAGAAGGGAAATGCGAGAAGGCCAAGAAGCAATCATTAACATGGAACCTGAACCTTTGAACGTTGCACACCACCGATTCCCATTCGAGACAGAAACATTCCGGTGGTTGACATACTCATTTCTTGTATTGTACTTCCTCCCTTACCAGTAAATGCGGGTGACATCAAAACATGCATACAGATGATTCAGCAGTCAGTACAGTTTGGGGGGAATGCAACTGAAGATCCTAATGCCCACATCAGCAACTTCCTGGAAGTTTGCGGCACTTTCAATTACAACCGAGAAGCTGAAGAAGCAATGTTCCCATACACCTTGAAGGACAGAGCTAAAGCTTGGCTACATTCACTACCAGCAGGTTCCATCACAACTTGGAACACTTTAGCCACCAAATTTCTTGCAAATTACTGTCCACCAGCCAGAACTGGAAAGCTAAGGAATGACAACACTTCCTTTGTGCAACACGACTCAGAAACTCTCTACGAAGCTTGGGAAAGATACAAAGATTTGCTCCGGAAATGTCCTCATCATGAGATTCCAAAATGGCTTCAAGTCCAAACCTTCTATAATGGACTTTCTGGACTGATGCAAAAAAAAATCGATGCTGCTGCTGTAGAAGCTTTAATGGAAAAAAGAGAAGATCAAGCCTGAGACCTAATCGAAGAAATGGCCAACAACAATTCCTTGTGGCCAATAGAAATGAGCATGATCCAAAGAATTGCAGGAATTTATGAAAGTGGAGCCAATACAGCAGTCAACGCCAAGCTGGATCAGATATACAAATTCATGGAGACTCTCAGCACTGGATCCACAAGTTCACCATATGGAGGAACACCAGAACCAAACCAACTTGAAGAGACGGTGAATTATGTCAATAATTTCAACAGACAGAGGAACAATCCATATTCCAACACCTACAACCCAGGGTGGAGGAATCATCCCAATTTCTCATGGAGTAACAATTCAGGGCAAATGAACAATCCACCACCCGGATTCCAACAACGGAACAAAGGCCAGGAGCAGGCAAATGAATCAGGAATAACAGAAGTGTTGACCCACTTGAAAAAGATAGAAGCAAAACACGACTCTCAAGCAGCAAGATATGATGCTATGTTTCAATCCCAAACAGCATTAATTCAAAGTCAATATGCTTCTATTAAAGCACTGGAGATTCAAATTGGACAACTGGCCAATGCTCAGAGTTACAAACCGTCAGGTACCCTTCCTAGCAACACAGACCCAAATCCAAGGAACATGGGAAATGAGCAATGTCATGCCATCATGTTAAAAACCAGTATTGAAATCAACAAAGATTTTGGAATCAAGGCAACAACAATTGAAGATATTCCAAAAGAAACAAAGCAACAGATGGAGGAAAAAGAAGCAAAGGAAAAAGAACAGATCACTCCACCTCCATCTTTTCCTCAGCGTCTTCAGAAGAATAAACTGGACAAGCAGTTTGCTCGATTCTTGGAGGAGTTCAAAAAGCTGCATATCAACATTCCATTTGCAGAAGCGTTGGAACAAATGCCCAGCTATGCCAAATTCATGAAAGACATTCTTTCACGAAAGCGGAGAGTGGGAGATTATGAGACAGTAGCATTATCAGAAGAATACAGGGCCATCATTCAGATAAAACTTCATTCAAAGTTGAAAGATCCTGGCAGTTTCACTGCTCCTTGCACCATAGGAGAACATGACTTTGGTAAGGCTCTGTGTGATCTAGGTGCGAGTGTTAACTTGATGCCTTTTTCTATTTTCAGTAAATTGCTGATTGGAGAAACAATGCCAACTTCAGTCTCTTTACAACTTGCTGATAGAACGCTCGTATTTCCAAGAGGCGTAGTTGAAGATGTGCTGGTCAAGGTTGACAAATTTATTTTCCCATCAGATTTTATTGTCCTTGATATGGAGGAAGATGCAGACGTGCCAATCATCCTCGGGAGACCATTCTTGGCTACAGGTCGAACCATTATTGATGTACAAAATGAGAACTAACCATGAGGGTACATGACCAAGAAGTAACATTCAATGTTTTTAAAGCCATGAATTTCCCGAATGACGAGAAGGAGGAATGTTTCAGACTTGATGTGATAAATAGTACCATCCAAACCTCCAATGCAATGCAAAGTTCTGCTGACAAACTTAAAGCATGTCAATTGCCTATGGAGCCTGAAGATAAAGCGCATTGCATACTGAAGAAACCTATTCTTGCACTACAAGCAACAGAAGAGAAAAAGTTCCACCAGCTCAACGAATTGGGGGAATTTCACAATCAGCCTTTTGAGGATGCCAAATTGTATAAAGAAAAGGCAAGGAAAATACATGATGAGAAGTTAGTGCGCATACAACTAGAACCAGGGCAGGTTGTACTGTTAAAAAAATCAAGGGTGAAATTTTTCCCATGGAAGCCAAAATCACGGTGGTCAGGTCCATTTGTGATCACCAAAATTTTACCAGATAGAGCCGTTGAGATACATGATCCTGACTCCAACAAAACATTCAAGGTTAAAAACAAGCGTGTCAATCACTACTGGGGAGAATCATTTGAGTGACAAAAAGAAAGTGTCACACTTTCAGATCCAGCCTAACGTTCGAGAAGTCACGTCTAGCTGTCGACGTTAAACATAGCGCTCGCATGGAGGCAACCCATGCAATTTGTGTATATATTATGATTTGGTGTGATTTAATTTGGTGTGTTTAGTTTTTTCAGATTAAGACATTTCAGGATGGAAGAAGTTCTCACAAAACTTCACAAGCAATTTCCTTCTCTCCCTCAAAACTCTCTGATGAAAGTCTACAGAGTTCGATTAGAACGGATGAGATTACTAACGATCCATGGTGTTCATAATGGTATTCGTTAGGTAATTGAAGCACGGGTCCGATTGGCAGGTGAGTATTCTGAATCTTTTATTTCACATCTGCCTGGTTTTGGAAGAAGCACCTATGCAAAGAAACGTAGAGCTAAGCAAATGGGTGATTGTTATAAATGTGCACGCTAGAATTGCAATACTCGTTGTCGTTCTTTAGGAATGGTGTCTGATAATCGCGAAGATAAAATTAAATTCATTAGGGATGGCTTGAGTAAGGAGTCTGTAGATAATATATCTTCGACTATTGAGACGTATCCCAGTGGATATGTTCATATAGCCATTTGCAAATTACATACACAATTCCAAAAAGAAAGACAACAGTTAAGTCTTGGGAATCTGACTCAAAAAGACCCTGTTTGCCAATTAATAAGAAAATTGGATGGGAAGCTTGTCCCTGACGCATAGACGTCAATCAAGCCGCTACTTTTCTTGTACATATTATATCTCCTTGTCTTTTCCTAATAATTGTAATTTGTTTTGTTGTTTTCTTTTATTTTCTCCGACAGAATCCAGACTTTTTGACCTTTCACGATTTCTTTTATTGTTTAGCTAACAATCGTCCTTTGGAAGATACTAGTGCTATTATTACTCACCCTTTTCAGGATTAATAAATTCATCCTGTCATTACACTTTTGAAGTCATCCAGAGTTGAGAAAGAAATACATAAAAAAATGGAAGCCACTTCAAGAAGACGAGTTGAAAACATCTGTGTATTTTGCGGTACTACTGTTGGTACTAAACCACAATACGTAGAAGCAGCACAGGAGTTGGGTTGAGTCTTAGCTGCAAGGAATATGCACTTAGTATATGGCGGAGGCAATCTTGGACTAATGGGGATCGTTTCAAAGGCCGTACAAGAAGGAGGCAGTCACGTTTTGGAATCATCCCAAAACCCTTGGCAGAAGGAAATCTTATTGGACCATCAAATGGAGAAGAGTTAATCGTGCCAGGTATGTCTGAACGATTGGTAGAAATGATTAATCGTGCTGATGCTTTTATTACTTTGTCAGGTGGCTTAGGTACATTGGCGGAAATTTTTATAGTGTTATCTTGGGTGAACTTGAACATACACCAGAAACCAATTGGGATGTTTAACATTGATGGATTTTATGATTTTCTTTGTGTGTTTCTTGATGATGCCCGGAGAAATAGATTCGTGTGAAAACCTTTAAAAGAACTCATCTTCACTGCTAGAACTGCTCCGGATCTAATTGACCAAATCTTAGCCTATGAACCACAAGTTGACCCTATCATTTCAAGATAAATTGGTCCGAGGACGATCGTGGTAAGAGGCGTCGGATTAATCTGGATCTTAACCTTTAATTTCTTGTATAATTTCAGCTAACCAGGTATTATCTTCTAAACTCTTCTTCTGATGTTTAAGACATTGGGGACAATGTCTCATTTAGGTTTGGGGGAGGAAATTAGTTGATTAATATCTTGTTTTTAGTTGTGTATAGTTTTTTATATTTAGTCCAAAATTTTTCGAAAAATACAAAAAAATTGAAAAATTTTCAAAAATTACAAAAAAAAATTTGCGTTTTTGTGTTTTTATTTTGACTAAAAATGTGAAATTGGTCAGAGATAGCTGAGTAAGGAGTTTTCACTCCTGAGACGTATCTCAAACCTATTTCGGAACGAGTTAATTTTTGTTTATTTCATTTTAAATTATTTAATTTGTAAATTCTCCATAAAACTGACTAAAATGGATGTGCATATGCTGAGTTAGCAGATATTATCAACATGCATTGTAACATACAGACATGAGCTAAAATTGAAAAGTTTGTAATATTCAGTGCTCTAGTTTAATTGGAGGAAGTATCTCAAAAAAGTGATGGAGTAAAAAAAACAAAAAAACATAACAAAAATATCTAAGATCCGAGTTATTAAGTCTGTAAGGGTGTTTTAACATCTAGTGCCCTAAAGCCAACTGGTTTGGGAGTCACTGGCCCAAAGCTCACTACATGGATCAAAAATGCTGCAAAAATATATATATCTGAAGTCTGAGTAATTAAGTCCGTAGGGGGATACTCGTAGAGCACTAGGGCAACTTTTATGAATAATGATGATTATTTATAAATCGTTTAAACGTTAAACGAAATATACATGCGAACGGGTCGAACCATCGTTTCCTAATTAATGTGTGTTTGTATTTAATATATGATATTATTAAATACACATTAATAAATTGTCAAATAAAGGTATTTGACATATATCATTAATATATGTATTTGAGATATTTAAAGTAAATATAATACATGTATTTGAGATATTTGTATTTAATTAATTATTTAATTATTTAATTGTTAAATGATTAATATAATTAAAATATAAATATCTCACCAAATGATAAAGTTAGGAAATGATTATAAGTGTTTATTATTGACTTTAAAGTAAAGGAAATGGTAGTCAAATTGGATTTGACTTCCTTGGATATTTATTTTAAATTGTTAAAATTGAAATATTTTTTTCCTTTATTTTTTATCAATTTTCGGCCATATACCTATATAAATATAATTGTTATATTTTTAAGTTACTTTTTTTGACTTGTTGAATTTTCATTAAAGATGTAATGATCAAATTGCAAGTTGATTAAAGTAAGCTTTAAATGAAACAAATGAAAAATATCTAGATATTTTTTCTTACTACAATTTCGGCCAAGGGCTTGATTTGGGTGAGTATATATTGTTTTGTTTCATTTTTAGGGTTTAAGGATTCATAAGTCACAAAATGAAACACAAAAGTAGTTGAGAGAAAAGTTTGAAGAAAAGAAGGAAAAGCTTGGAAATCTTAAGGTTTTGTAAGTTTTCTTTCAAATCTTCCAACATGAAAAATATTTCTAACATGTTTAGCTTCATCTTGTGTTGCTTTGATGTTGTCTCTCTACTTATAGTTTGTGTTTTAATTGTTGTGAACTTGAATGAAAGATGTGTGTATGTAAGTAGCCTTGAAATGGTTTCAAAGGCTTACTTTTGATTCTTTGAAAATCAAAGTTGCCATTCTAGAGTTCGTAAGCCACTCCTTGGTGACCTAGAATTTTTCTAGAGTTATTTCAAAGTGGTGAGGCTTGATTGGTGAAGTATTGAATGGATTAAAGTGTTGGATTTTGTAAATTTGGTGAATTGGACAATTTGATGAAATTGAAAAATTAGGATTCATAACCCACTCCAAATTTGGGGCTTTTCATATATGTGATGTATTATGGTATGAATATGATGCATGTAAAATTTTAGGTTGATTGGATTTGATCTTGGCTTGTTTTGAACAAAAAGGACCAAATCGCAATTAATTGAAAATTTGTGGGTCTCTCGGCAATTTCAAAAAAATTGAGGATTTGTGTGAAATCTGATTTTGATGCATTAGATGTGTTGAAAAATATTTTAGAAATGATTTAGAATCATTCAAAATTATATTTGATAATTTTTGGGCTAAAATAATCAATTTACAAAGTTTTGGGGTAATTCGGTAATTACCAAGAAATTTGATCTCTTGTGTAATTTTTCAGAATTTGATAATTGGATAATTAAATAAATAAGTTTATTTAATTAATCCGAGAAAAATTTTGAAATCGGAAAATTTTGATTTTCCACTATTCCGCTGCGTTACCGATATTCCCCCTTAAAAACCCCAACACCTATCCTGTAAGGAAATCTACCTAAGAGACATTTACCACAGGGTGAGATCATGAGCTATTGAGTCTAAGGCTAAACCTAAAATCTCTTTTCCAAGTTCATTTTAAGTTTACCAAATCAATCTTATTAATGGCCAGTTAACAAGAAACATTAAGACTAAGATTCAATAAATAAACTAATATATTACCCAAGGCATAAAATAACCAACTTATAAACCGCTGATATTGGAATTCATCACAACCCTAGATAAGGTATTTAGTTACAACACATATTTAGGATTATTAAAAACTTAAATAAAGAAAATGACATAAAATAAAACTTGAATATTAAAAGGTAAAATAAACAATGAAATAAAATATTGGGGTTAGATGATCCACTTTTATTATTTCTAATTTAGAAATCTCCCTTATTATAATATATAAATTTGCATGACGTTACCAACCGACCATATAGGCGGTATCCTGATTAAGTCAGATTTTTAATTAATTTCAACATACCATAAAGGCGGTATCCAATTAAGTCAGGTTTTAAGATAGTTTATATATTATAACTAAGGAAGATTAATCTAAATTATAATAATAAAAGTTTTACCTTTCACCCCAGCAGAGGGAAGTTACCTACTCATACTTTAAAGTAAAATAAAGAAAGATCTATCGCTTAAAATAAGAATTAAATACAAGAAAGCTGTAAATAAACAAACAACATACAATTTTCTTAGTATTATTAAGGAAATCCTCATAAGAATGTATGCAAATTTCAAAAGAATTCGGCCTCAATTTATAGGAAAAATTTATCCTTTCACGTCGCGAAGCGCCGTTGATTCTTGACACGTGTACGCGACTTTGACGAGATGATGACACGTGGTTGTCGGCTTGATTATTGGCTCGGTGTCGCGATGCGTGAAGGTTTACGAGTCGCGATGCTGACGTCATGCTGATGCAAGGAATGACGCGTGTGTCGGTAGAGTGAATTATTGTGCGGACGACATGATGACGTAATGATTATGCAGGTGCTGATATGGCACTGATGTGGTGATGATGAGTGTCGGCAGCATAGTAACCGCTGCATGTTATGACGCAGAGAGTGTGCGCGTCACGGTGCGAAATTCCAATTTTTCCCCTTTTGTCCATTTTTCACTGTTTTGGCCCCGATTTGATTCCAGTGAGTCCTGAAATCTTATTTAGCTACAAAATAACACAAAACACATCAAAATATTCATAAATCTCGAGAAACTATACAAAATATTAAGTAAAATGGGCGGTAAATATTGATATATTTTCCGCTTATCACACCTCCAAACCTAACATTTTGCTAGTCCTCGAGCAAAACAACAAAATAAAATACAATAAACAAATTTAAAATAAAATTAAACTAAGCCACTTTCGTAGGGATCTCGGTTGCATTTAGCGTATGCAACAAGCCTTTAAACCCTTGGGTGTCCCTAGTGGACGAGTTGTAGTCTCGTGAGGGCTTACAGCGACGATACCACAAACGTCAATCAATGCACACAAAAGCAAAAAGACAAAATAAACAAAATAAACAAGTTAGTAACTAAACAAGTGAAACTTCTTATCCAAGTTAGTAGTTGTTTTCTTTCTTTCTAAATTACTAAATAAGTAAATTCTCCGATTATTTTTACCATTCTTCATATACACAACCAACAATGTATTAATCAAATCATTATGCCCACAATATTCATAAGTGTAGTTGAAAATAGAGTAATATTTTTGTCCTAAAGTTATATCAGAATTCACACCATTTTAGCAATGGATTTTTTTTATATAACATCTTTAATCCATGTAGCAAACTTTGGGCCGGTGACTCCCAAGCCAGTTGACTTTAGGGCACTAGGTGTTAAGACACCCGTACAGACTTAATTACTCGGATCTCATTTGTTTAAAGGTTCTAACGTTTGACGTGAACAATCTCTGCTTACTGAGGCCAGACGCCCGATTACTAAGTAGAAACTTTATTATAATTAACTCAATATTTTACCGTTTGACGCGAACCATCTCTGATTACTAAGACAAGACGCCCGGTTACTAAGTAAAAGCATGGTTAGTTATTTATATACACAATTTTTTTTTATTCCATCGCTTTGAGATACTCCCTCCAATAAACTAGAGCACTGAATATTACAAATTTTTCACTTACGACTCATGTCTGTATGTTACCACGCATGTTCATAATATCTGTCAACTGAGCATATGAAGATCCAATTTTAATCAGTATTATGGAGAATTCAAAAATTTAAATTATTCAAAATAAAATAAAATAAATTAACTTGTTACGAGATAGGTTGAGATACATCTCAGGAATGGAAATTCCTTACACATCTATCTCAAACACCATTCCACCTGCTTAGTCAAGTTTAAACTATAAAAACACAAAAAAAAAAAAAAATTCAAACAAAAACAACACAACGAAAAATAAAAATAAGATACAAATCAATTATTCCCCACCCCCAAACCTAATTGAGACATTGTCCCCAATGTCTAAAAAGAAGAAGAATAGTTTAGAAGATAGTACCTTATTAGCGTGGAATCTTACATCTAAAAATGAAATTAAAGGTTAAGATCCAGATTTTTCCGACGTTTCTTACCACGATCATTATCGGACCAGTTTATCTTGGAAAGGATATGGTCAATTTGTGGTTCAAAGGCTAAAAGTTGGTCAATTAAATCATGGGCAGTTCTGATAGTGAAGATGATATCTTTTATAGGTTTTGAAAGGAACCCATTTCTCCGGGAATCATCAAGAACACACAAAGAAAGTCATAAAATTCATCAACGTTAAACAGTCCAATTGGTTTCTGGTGTATGTTCAAGTTCGCCCAAGATAACACTGTAAAAATTTCATCAATCGTGACCAAGCCACCTGACAAAGTAATAAAAGCATCAGCACGGTTAATCATTTCAATAAATCGTTCAAACATACCGGGCACAATGCATTCATCTCTGTTTGATGGTCTTATAAGATTTGCCTCCGCCAAGGGTTTTGGGATGATTCCCAAGACTTGACTACCTCATTCCTATACAGCCCTTGAAACGTACCTCATTAGTCTAAGATTGCCACCACCATATACTAAGTGCATATTCCTCTCAGCCATGACTCTACCCAATTCTTGTGTTGCCTCAGCGAATTCTAATTTGGAACCAGAACTATTACCGTAAAATACACAAATGTTTACAACTCGTCTTCTTGAAGTTGCTTCCATTTTTTTAATAGTTCTTTCTCAAATCTGGATGTCTACAAGAGTGCAATGACGAGCTGAATTTATAGAACCTGAAAAAGGGTGAGTAATAATAGCACTAAGACCAGCCAGATGATAATTATTAGCTAAACAGTAAAATAAATCGTGAAAGTCAAAAAGTATGGATCATATCGATGAAAATAAAAGAAAATAACAAAACAAATCACAATTTTTAGTTAAAGACAAAGAGATAATAATATTTACAAGAAGTAACGGCTTGAATGATATTTATGCGTCAGGGACAAGCTTCCCATCCAATTTTCTTATAAATTGGCAAACAATGTCTTTTAAAGTCAGATTCCCGAGACTTAATTGTTATCTTTCTTTTCGAAACTGTGTATGTAACATGTGAATTGCGTGATACACAAATCTACTGGGATGCATCTCAAAAGTAAATTATATGTCATTCAAAGACTCCTTACTCATGTCATCCCTAAAGAATTTAATTTTATCTTCGCGGTTGTCAGACATCATTCCTAAATAATGACAACGAGTATTACATGTCATGCGTGCACATTTATAGCAAACACCTAATATTTTAGCTCTTCTTTTCTTAGCATATGTGCTTTTTCCTAAACCAGGCAGAAATGAAATAAAATAGTCAGATGACTCACCTGCTAATCAGACTCGTGCTTCAATAATCCAACGAATGTCATTGTGAATACCTTTGATCATCAGAAGTCTCATTCGTTCAATACATGCTTTGTAGACTTTCATCAGAGAGTTTTGAGGGAGAGAAGGAAAATACTTGTGAAGATTTGCGAGAACGTCTTTCATCCTGTCTGTGACTTTACCTAAAAAATTTAACACAAAAAAAAAATAAAACACACCAAATCTCAATATATACACAAATTGCATGGGTTGCCTCCCTGCTAGCGCTAAGTTTAACGTCGTCAGCTAGACATGACTGCTCGAACGTTAGGCTGGATCTGCAAGTGTGAGACTTTCTTTTTGTCGCTCAAATGATTCTCCCTAGTAGTGCTTGACACGTTGGCTGTTTACCCCAAATGTGTCGTTGGAATTATGATTGTATATTTCAACTACTCCGTAGGGTAACACCTAAGTAATCACAAATGGACCTGACCACCTTGATTTCAGCTTTCCAGAGAAAAGTTTCAACCTTGAATTGTATAACAACACCTGCTGCACTGGTTCCAGTTGTCTGTGCACTATTTTTTTATCATGCCATTTCTTGGTATTTTCTTTGAACAGTTTGGCATTTCATAAGCATGTAGGCGAAATTCCTCCAATTCGGTGGAGCTGTGTCTCTCCTACTGCTTGTAGATCAAGATTTAACTTCTTCAATGCCCAGTGCGCTTTATGTTCAAGCTCCACAAGCAGATGGCATGCTTTCCCAAACACCATCCGATATGGGGACATACCAATGGGTGTCTTGTAAACTGTCCGGTAGGCCCATAATGTGCCATCTAGTTTTGTAGACCAGTATCTCCTTGTTGATCTAAGGTTCTTTCCAAGATTCTTTTGATCTCCCTGTTTGAAACTTCAACCTGTCCATTTGACTGCGGATGGTAAGCAGTGGCAACTTTATGAGTAACTCCGTATTTGGAAATGAGTGCATCAAAGTATTTGTTGCAGAAGTGTGTGCCATCATCACTGATAATTGCCCGAGGTGAACCGAAGCGAGTGAAAATATTCTTTTTAAGGAATTTTATCACCACTTTTAAGTCATTTGATGGCAGTGTTGTTGCTTCAAGCCATTGGAGACGTAGTCTACTGCCACCAGAATGTACAGGTTTCCAAATGATGGAATAAAGGGTCTCATAAAATCAATCCTCCATACTTCAAATATCTCCACTTCGAGAATGTTTTGAAGAGGTCCTTCATTTCTCCTCGAAATATTTCTCGTTCCCTGGCACCTATCAGATTGAAGAACAAATAAGTAAGCATCTTTAAATAATGTGGGCCAGAACAAACCTGATTGTAAGAGTTTGGCTGCAGTTTTATCTCCGCTGAAGTGTCTGTTGTATGGTGATGAATGACAATGTTGTATGACACTATTGACCTCCTCACGTAGTACACAACGTCTCAATAATTGATCAGCATAATTTTTTAATAGGTACGGCTCATCCCAGACATAATGCTTGACTTCTTTGAAGAATTTATTTTGTTGCTGATGTGTCCATTCCAACGGTCATTTCCCCGATACTATGTAGTTTACATAGTCAGCATATCATGAGACTTTCTGCTGCTTGATGCCAAATAAATGTTCATCTTGAAAAGTTTCTTTGATTGTCAGTTCATTGCCAGATGTTTCTCCATTCTCGAGCCTCGATAAATGATATGCCACTTGATTTTCTGTCTCTTTCGTGTCTCGGATCTCCACGTCAAATTCTTGCACTAGAAGTACCCAACGGATCAATCTAGGCTTGGCATCTTTTTTCACGGTCAGGTATTTGATTGCTGAATGATCTGTGTAGACCACCACTTTGGGACCCAACAGATAGAAGCGAAATTTATCAAAAGCAAACACAACTGCCAGCAACTCTTTTTTAGTTGTTGTGTAGTTAAGTTGTGTTTCATTCAAAGTTCTGCTAGAGTAGTAAATGGTGTGGAAAATTTTTACTTTGCGTTGTCCCAAAACTACACCTACAGCAAAATCACTAGCATCGCACATCACCTCAAATTGAAGCGTTCAGTCTGGTGCTACTATGATGGGGGCAGAAACCAGCTTTTGTTTCAAGATTTCGAAAGCATGGTGGCATTCTTTGGTGAAGTTGAAAGGCACATCTTTCTCCAGCAGATTACACAAAGGTTAAGCAATCTTGGAGAAGTCTTTGATAAATCTCCTATAGAATCCTGCATACCCGAGAAAACTTCGAATCCTTTTGAAGGATGATGGTGGAGGTAATTTTTCTATCGTCTCAATTTTTACTTTGTCTACCTCGATTCCCTTCTGTGAGATCCGATGTCCCAGGACAAGGCCTTCTTGCACCATGAAGTGGCATTTCTCCCAATTGAGTACCAGATTGGTATCTTCGCATCTTTGTAACATTTTCAAATTTTGCAAGCAGTGGTCGAAAGAGTCTCCAAACACAGAAAAATCATCCATGAAAACCTCCATGCTTTGTTCTAGCATGTCTGAAAAGATAGCCATCATGCAACGTTGAAATGTGGCGGGAGCATTACATAGTCCAAACGGTATCTTGCGGAAAGCAAAAGTACCATACGGGCATGTAAAAGTGTTTTCTCCTGATCTTCTGGAGCGATGGAAATTTGATTGTACCCCGAGTATCCGTCCAAAAAACAGTAGAATTCATGTCCCGCCAATCTGTCTAGCATTTGGTCAATGAATGGTAGCGGGAAATGATCATTCGTTGTTGATTTGTTCAGTTTTCTGTAGTCCATGTATACTCTTCATCCAATCACTGTTCTTGTTGAAATCAGCTCATTCTTTTCATTTGTGACTACAATTATTCCTCCTTTCTTGGGTACATATTGCATAGGACTCACCCAAGTGCTGTCAGAGATAGGGTAAATGATGCATGCGTCCAACCGTTTGATGATTTATTTCTTTACGACCTCCTTCATAATTGGATTTAGTCTACGTTGACGCTCCATCGAAATTTTGTGCATGCAAAATGATGGACTAATGCCTAGAATGTCTGCTATAGTCCAGCCAATAGCTTTCTTGTGCTCGCGTAGCACTCTCAGCAACTTATCTTCATGCACCCATGTTAGCGACGAAGAAATAATCACAGGTAAATCAGAAGAGTTTTCTAAGTATGCATACCTAAGATGGCTCGGAAGTGGCTTTAGTTCCAACTGTGGTGGTTCTTCAATCGAGGGCTTAATTCGTTCATTTTCGATAGTTCCAAACTTTCCACATGTGGTGTCGATCTGAAGCGAGTTGCTCCATCAAGATAGTTGATACATTCCAGAATTTCATCATCTAGCTCTTTGTCAGTCATGTTGGTGATGCAAGCTTTAAGTTTGTCAGTGGAAAGTTGCATTGCATCAGTATTCTGGATGATACTATCTATTACATCAAGTCTGAAACATTCCTCCTCATTTTCGTCATCCGGGAATTTCATGGCTTTGAAAACATTGAATGTAACTTTTTAGTCATGCACCTTCATGGTTAGTTCAACTTTTTGTACATCAATAACGGTTCGACCTGTAGCCAAGAATGGTCTCCTGATGATAATGGGTACGTCTTTGTCTTTTTCAATGTCAATGATAATAAAATCTGTTGGGAAAATGAATTTGTCAACTTTGACCAATACATCTTCCACTACGCCTCTCAAAAATGTGAGCGATCTATCAGCAAGTTGCAGAGTGACTGAGATGGGCTTTACTTCTCCAATATGCAGTTTCCTGTAAATAGACAAAGGCATCAAGTTAATACTCGCACCTAAATCACACAAAGCCTTACCGAAGTAATGTTCTCCTATGATGCAATGGATGGTGAAACTGTCAGGATCTTTCAACTTGGGGGAAGCTTCCTCTTAATGATGGCGCTGCATTCTTCTGTCAATGCTACTGTCTCGTAATCTCTCAATATTTGCTTTCGTGACAGAATATTTTCATGAATTTGACATAGCTGGGCATTTGTTCCAACGCTTCTACAAATGGAATATTGATATGTAGCTTTTTGAAGATCTCCATGAATCGAGCAAACTGTTTCTCAAGTTTATGTTTCTGGAGATGCTGTGGAAAAGGTGGTGGTGGAGTGAATCTTTCTCGATCATTTTCTTTTGCTTCTTTTTCCTTCATCTGTGGATCTGCTTCATTGTTTTATTTTGGAACATCCTCAATAGATGCATTGACTCCAACATCTTTGTTGATCTCAGTACCGTTTTTCAAGGTGATGGCTTGACATTGCTGATTCCCTTTGTTCCTTGGATTTGGTTATGTGTTGCTGGGAAGGTTACATTGCGGTCTGTAACTCTGAGCATTGGCCAGTTGACCCATTTGATTCTCCAATGTTTTCAAAGATGCTGCTTGGCTTTGAATTAATGATGATTGGGATTGAAACATAGCATCATATTTGACTTCTTGCTTTTTAAACATCTGTGCAAGCAAATCTTCTATTTCTGGCTTCTTTTCATATTTCTGGCCTTTTTCTGTTGTTGAAATCCGGGTGGTGGATTGTTCTTTTGACCTAAATTATTGCTCTATGCGAAATTGAGATGATTCCTCCAATCTGGGTTGTAGGTATTGGAATATGGATTGTTTCCCTGTTTGTTGAAATTGCTGACATAATTCACCGTCTCATCATGTTGGTTGTAAGATTCTGCCTCTGGTGCTCCTTCATATGGTGAACTTGTGGATCCAGCATTACGCTGCATGCTAAGAGTTTCCATGAATTTGCATATCTGATCCAGATTGGCATTCATTGCTGTGTTGGCTCCTAATTCGTTGATTCCTACAATTCGTTGGATCATGCTCCTTTCTGTTGGCCACAGGGAATTGTTGTTAGTCATTTCTTTAATTAAGTCTCAGGCATGATCTTCTCCTTTTTGCCATTAAATCTCCTCCAGCATCAGCATCTATTGTGATTCTCATTAGTCCAAAAAAATCCATTGTAGAAGGTTTGGACTTGTAGCCACTTTGCAATCTTATGGTGAGGACATTTTCGGAGTAACTCCTTGTATATTTCCCAAGCTTCGCAGAGGGATTCTGAGTCATGTTGTACAAAGGATGTGATGTCATTCTGGCTGGGGGAAAATATTTTACAAAGAATTTGGTGGCAAAAGTGTTCCAAGTTGTGATGAAACCTACTAGTAGTGAATGTAGCCAAACCTTAGCTCGATCTTTCAAAGAATATGGGAACACACGCAGACTCATTGCTTCTTCTACCGCTCGGTTGTAATTGAATGTGCCGCAAACTTCCAGGAAGTTGATGATGTGGGCATTAGGATCTTCAGTTGCACTCTCTCCAAACTGAACTGATTGTTGTATCATCTGAATGCATGTTTTGATGTCACACGCATTTGCTGGTAAAGGAGGAAGTACAATGCATGATATGAAGCCATCAACCACCGGAATTGTTCTGTCTCGAATGGGAATTGGTGGTGCAACTTCCAAAGGTTCAGGTTCTTGATTGTTCATGTTGATCAGTGCTTCTTGATCTGCTCGTCTTTCTCTTCTCAACTGTCTGATAGTTCTTTCAATTTTTGGGTTAAGCGGGCGGATTTCAAAGCTTCTGGTCCTTCTCATGTAGTGTCTGAGAACCTGAAACACAAGAAAACAAAAATAATAAGTAAAAATAAATTAGACACATGTAAAATATCTAACCTCAAAATTAATAGTGAAAGATAAATAAACCCTGGCAACGGCGCCAAAAATGTGATAGATGGTAAACACACAAGTTACGCAAGCGCACGTATCGCTCAAGTAGTATAAAATGTATCGATCCTACAAGGACTTAATACCTAAGCTATCAATTTATGAAGCTAAATGTCTACGAGTATCTAATTAATTGATTGTTGGTTGGATGGTGATTTTTATCTGAAAATAAATAATTAAAACAGTGCGAATGTAAATTAAAGGAAAAATCAATATTCTAAAATTATCTAAGGATGTAAATCCTTCCAATATCTTTTAAAGATGAAGTGATTATCTCATATTTGAGCAATATATCGGTTTATTAACCTGGAACACGAAAATATGCAAAAGCATCTTCCAATGGTCAAATGCACACACCCAAAGTAACCCAATTAACTATATTCATATGTTAATTAAGAAACTCTAAATTCATTAAGTTTAAGTTCGAATTATAGCTACCCCGCCCGACAAGTATATTACTATCCTGTAAGGAAATCTACCTAAGAGACATTTACCTCAATGTGAGATCGTGAGCTATTGAGTCTAAGGCTAAACCTAAAATCATTTTTTCAAGTTCATTTTAAGTTTACTAAATCAATCTTATTAATAGCCAATTAACAAAAAACATTAATACTAAGACTCAATAAATAAACTAATATATTACCCAAGGCATAAAATAACCAACTTATAAACCGGTGATATTGGAATTCATCACAACCCTAGATAAGGTATTTAGTTACAACACATATCTAGGATTATTAAAAACTTAAATAAAGAAAATGACATAAAATAAAACTTGAATATTAAAAGGTAAAATAAACAATGAAATAAAATGTTGGGGTTAAATGATCCACTTTTATTATTTCTAATTTAGAAATCTCTCTTATTATAATATATAAATTTACATGACATTACCAACCGACCATATAGGCGGTATCCTGATTAAGTCAGATTTTTAATTAATTTCAATAGATCATAAAGGCGGTATCCAATTAAGTCAGATTTTAAGATAGTTTATATATTATAAATAAGAGAGATTAATCTAAATTATAATAATAAAAGTTTTACCTTTCACCCCAGCAGATGGAAGTTACCTACTCATACTTTAAAGTAAAATAAAGAAAGATCTACTGCTTAAAATAAGAATTAAATACAAGAAAGCTGTAAATAAACAAACAAGATACAATCTTTTTAGTATTCTTAAGGAAATCCCTAGAAGAATGTATGAAAATTTCAAATGAATTCGGCCTCAATTTATAGGCAAAATTTGTCCTTTGCGTCGCGACACGTGAAGCTTGTGCGTCGCGACGCGCCGTTGATTCTTGACACGTGTACGCGACTTTGACGAGATGATGACACATGACTGTTGGCAGAATTATTGGATCGGCATCGCGAAGCATGAAGGCTTGCGCGTCGCTACGCTAACGTCATGCTGACGCAAGGAATGACGCGTGTCGGCAGAGTGAATTATTATGCTGACGTAATAATGACGCATGTGCTGATGTGGCACTGGTGTGGTGATGACGAGTATCGGAAGCATAGTAACCGCTGCGCGTCGCGACGCAGAGAGTGCGCGAATCGAGACGCGAAATTCCAATTTTACCCTTTTTGTCCATTTTTCATTGTTTTGGCCCCGATTTGATTCCAGTGAGTCCTGAAATCTTATTTATCTACAGAATAATACAAAACACATCAAAATATTCACAAATCTCAAGAAATTACACAAAATATTAAGTAAAATGAGTGATAAATATTGATATATTTTCCGCTTATCATATGGTCTTTACTAAAGCGAATCTCAGCCTTACTCGAGGATCGAGGATATTGGAGAGTAACCCCTTATATATTGGTATCTCGGGCATATCACACATATAAGACACTATCACCCTCCAACTACAGTCACTGACCCCAAGACCATGCTCTGATATCATCTTTATAACATCCCTAGTGCGGAGATGTTACCGGCAGGTAATGGATCATCACCACCATCCTGAGCCTCTGAACATTTCTAAACTTTCTAGACCACGTTACTAAAATAGACATTTATTAGGCTAATTCATGAACCCATTTGTGCTATTCGAACAACAACTGACTTTAAATAAATACTTATACTTTATTTAATATAACATCATGTACATTCAGACTTGACTCAAACTAACATACATGCATTTTATCTAAATGCGGACAACAAACTTAGCATGACAGACCAATACTCTAGTGACTGCAGTAACTCAATTCCTCGATCTCGGGCTCATGTTCGACTATGGCTCACCATGTAAAGCTATCTGCAAAACAAACTGTAGAGTTGGGGGTCAGATCGTTTGAACAACCTGGCGAGTGGATACTAAAAATAAAAAACCATAAAAAATTCTAAAACATGTCCATAAACCATTTTTCTTGCATGTGTCGTCAAAAACATATCAAGCGCTCAACGCCCAAGTCGCGCACATAGACTGAGTGAGGAACGAACGATCCCTTATCGACAAGGTAGCGGGTCAATCAATTTCTGATAGACATACCCTAAACAAGCACCTCGGAGGAAACATATGATGAGTCATAAAAACATAAAACATGCAACAAGCGTTGGGACAGAAACATATCATCAATCGAACATCTCAGCGGAAACATATAGATAATTTAGAAATCATGAAAACATTGAACAAGCACTGAGACGAAAATATTTAATCATTATGCAATTATTTATCAATTTAAAACCTCAAAACAAATAAAACTTCAAAACTTAAAACATTTTAAATTATAAGTCAAGAAAACATAAAGTAAAACATCCACTCACAGAGATTGATGATTGTCTAGAAACTCGCTATGGAATCGCTAACAATGTGAGCTCATGTCAGTAACTTATAATAAATCGAATTCATTAGACTAGGTATGGCAAAAGTAATTCTTAAACATGAATTAGGTTATACAAGGCATGAGATACCAAATTCACTAAAAAGTCAGGGTACACAAGTCATCTAAGAATTTTACGGACCTAGATTTCAAATTACGGAAGTACGGTAGCGAAATTTTCAAATTCTGCCAAAATGTTAAAATCCCCTGCTCAAAATTTAAATTCAAAATTTCACTACAATTAATTGGAATAGAATCAAGAGCTGAAATTTTAATATAATGGACTTTAATGTGTCTAATTTATGTTAGTTTTTACGGATCTAGGTTTTGATCTTGGAAACTCGAGTTCCAAGTCGAAATTCAAGAGTGATCTGAAAAAAAAAATTTGGGTGTATTCGCAGCAGATCACCTAGGGGTGGCAATTTGGGTCATGATTCGTTTATTTGTTTGATTCAATTCGCTTAAAACGAATACGGGTTTGAAAATATGGATTCCTTTAATAAATTGGTCAATTCGTTTCGTTTATTAAACGAATCGAATACGAATTTAAGCTCATTGATTCGTTTATTCGTTTAGGATTCGTTTTATTATTTTTATTTACTAGTTCTTGTTAATTTTCAATTAAGATTCGAGAAATTATAGCTAATTATGTAATATTTTCGATATTTGGTGAGGTATTTTTAGTAAATATATTAATTACATATTTCATATGTATATATTTATGAAGAATTAATGTAAATCAAGTGTGGCAAATTATTTTATTAAATAATATCATTGACTAAACGAATATTCGTATTCGATTCGTTTAATAAACGAATCGAATACGAATCCTGATATTATGATTCGTTTAATAAACGAATCGAATACGAATCCATCACATTTTGATTCGACTCGTTTAGGATTCGATACAAATTCGATTCGTTAATTCGTTTTGCCACCTCTAAGATCACCCAACTTCAAAAATTCGGTTTGGCTTCATCTTAAGTCCAAAAATTCTGATTTATATATCTAGTTTATCTAAAATTTAACGGATCTTAATTTCGACCTACATAACTCAACTTATAAGCATATCATCACAAGCTGCTCATATAAGACTGAAACTTAAATATTTGGAGGGCATCCCACTTCTAAAATTCGGTCTAAATTCATGTTAAGTCCAAAAATTCTATTGGAATATGTTCGGTGTATCAAACGGAGGTCTAGAATTCATTTAATAACCGAAACAGTGATGTCTGTCCAGGCTGGTTTTCTTCACATAATCCACTGCTACTTGTCTTTACTCTCTGCCCTTTTTAACCCATTAGAATTAACCATTACTAGTATGAATTTTAACACTATAATTATTTTTATCAACTATAAAACACAACAAAACTCAACTCCCCCTTTGCTGCTGAAATTACCTATTTCTAATTTTACCATTTTTATGCATCTACGAGCATGAATTCATCATCAACATCGCCCATCAACTCCATTAGACACACTCCATTTCAACACCATAACCCTTACTCATACTCATGATCCTTAATTCAAGCAATCTTCTAGGGTTTACTATGACCCATATCATACTCCCTAACCATTTCTTCACAATTACCACACCAATACAACATTATCATCATCCATCTTCACATAATTATTATCTGCAAACAAACTGAAATTACAGGATATAAAATAGGATTTTTCTTACCTCAAGATGAATTCAATCATTATCCAACCCCCTCTTTCTAAGGCTTGTCTTGGGCTTGATTGAGTTCCTCTTGAACTTATTTAGGCTTGACTCCTTAGCTTTCTACTCTATTTGACTCACAAAATGGAGAATAATTTCAGGTCTTCCTTCTGCTTCTTCTCTCTCAGCAGTAAGCCAAAAAATGATCCTTTTTCTTCTATTTTATTGCTTCTTTATTTCTTATATATTTTTGCAATGAGAGAGTAGAAATTACAAGATTATTCTAGATTTGGGCTTAGCCTCACCACTTTAATTTGGCCGACCCAATTTAAATTTTTTGTTTCAAAATTATAATGCCCAATGACAAGCTTAAATGGGCTTGTTATTTGTTTGATTTGGGCTTGAGTGTATTTAGTAATTTGGTGGAGTGTGATTAATAGGCGCATTAAGCAAATGCATCCACTTTATTGTCTTCACGCATCCCACATATTTTTCAATTTCACATAAAGCCCTCATCAATCTAATTTGTCTCTGAATCACCTTTAATGTTCTTATGCTTCCGAAAAATTCATTCTTGATTTTCTGCTTCGGAAAAATTCATACTCGATTCTCCGTTTTTCTCGTTAAGTTCTTTTGTAAATTTTCGGCCATTACAAGAACTAATAAAAATCAATGATAAAAATATAATTTGAGACATTAACGGATTTTATAGCTAGCCCTTGTACTAATCTTTTATGGAGGATCAATGCATAGGTAATGGCTATATCAATTGACGAATATTTTGAGTAATTAATTTTATAATTTTGTGAATGCAATTCTAGGTATTACTCTAATTGGAGTTACTCTAAAATCAATAATTTCGTTTGATTAATAAAATAGTTTATAATTAATCAACGGAATTGTTGGAGCTTAGAATTATAGGTCCATCGGTCCCCTCGTCGTCTTCTATCACTGTTCGAATGATAATAATTAAGAAAAAAATTAATTGTGAATTATTTAAAATAATTGTGAATTATTTTATACTCTAGTTATTCCATATAACTTTGGTTTAGAAATTATGACAAAAGTTGTCATAATATATCTATCAATGGATAATATATCTATTTATTAATTTCTGAAAATATTATTAATTAATATTTGATTAATTAAATTTTAATTAATTGAGATAATATTTTCAAAATTTGAAAAATTATTTTTAAAAGAATTGTTTTATTATTTGATAATTACAAATTAATATTTGATTAATCAAATATTAGTGAGATAATATATATTTTTAATTAATTTATCTTGATTTCAAAAGTTGAAATTTTGATAAAAATATTTAAAATATCAAATATTAGAATTATCTCATTTTCATAAATTATAAGATAAATATTAAATGATTTTATTTTAATTTTTTTGAAGAATCAAAATTGATAATATCATTTTATGGATATACTTGGCAAAATTGATAATATCAGTCTCTCGTGAGTTAAATTACGCTCCACCGCTGCTTATAGCTTACATGTGTAAAAAACGAAAGTGATACACCACCAACAAACTTTAATATTAATAAAAAAAAATCGTATATCATTAAATTTAAGATCACCAAAATAAAAAATTAAATTAATTACAATAGTTTTCAACTAAATTTGGAAAATATTAGGAGTAGCAAAACGAATTAACGAATCGAATTTATATGGAATCATAATCGAATCGAATCAAAATGTGATGGATTCGTATTCGATTCGTTTATTAAACGAATCATAATATCATTATTTGTATAAACGAATCGAATACGAATATTCGTTTAGTCATAATATTATTGAATAACACAATTTATCATAATTTATTTACATTAATTTTTCATAAATATATACCTATGAAATATGCAATTAATATATTTATTAAAAATAACTCACCAAATATCGATAATATTATTTTTTTCTATGATAATTAGCCATAATTTCTCGATTCGTAATTGAAAAATAACAATAACTAGTAAAAAAACGAATCATAAGCGAATAGACGAATCAATGAGCTTAAATTCGTATTAGATTCGTTTAATAAACGAATCGAATCGAATTGACTCATTTATTAAAATAATCCATTTTTGCAAACTCATATTCACTTTAAAGCGAATCGAATCAAACGAATAAATAAATTTTAACTCAAATTGTCACCCCTAGAAAATGCTCACCAAATATGAACAAAATACATTTTTTAAATCTTTGGATAAATACAAAATTGACCGCGAAATAATAAAATTTTATTTTCAATTAGATTGCTATTTAAAGTATTCTTAGCCATATATTTGTGATGTCTAACTACAATGCACAATACCACCATTGTCAAAGAGTGAGATCACATTTGTTGATAATGGTGCAATACTTTTTTGAAAATGGTGAAAAAACACTAAAATAGTTTTAGGTGTATTAATTGAGTTTGTTGGAATAATGAGCTTGAGTTTCACTATAAATTAAGAGCTCAAAACATCTAAAAAATAATAAGTTTCTCAGGAAAAGTTGGTGTTAATGGGCAATAAGCTCACTGGTCACCTTCTCCTGAAAATTGGTTTAAAATGAGCGTGAATGCTGGAATAAACTTCTCAAGCGCTACGGTTGGCATGGGAGGAGTGTTCAGGAACCACATGGACAAAATCGTTGGAGTTGCTGTTGGATATTTAGTGTTATGAAACATCAATTCAACATGCAACAAACAAATCAAAAGCAGAAAACGAAAGTAGATCTAGTTTAACATGCATAAACCCTAAAACTTTGATAACAAGAAAACCTGGTAAAATTGACGAAATACAGTTCGAGTCGAGATAAATCTATGTCCTTAAGAACTTATCAGCCCCGTCTCGGTGCTCAACGGATTTGTGGCTAATGTTCTCCTAGGATAACCCGGATTCCTCTTGTTTAAGGGGCACACCTTAATAAGATCTCGAACTAGGTAATGGTGTAATTCTCTCTCTGACTCAAAACCAAAATAAGACTCAAATTTTATGGATGCAATTCAGATTTCTTTCTGTGTGTATAAAGCAACAAGAAAGCTTTCTTTTATAAGTAAGGAAGGGTGCCTCAAGGGCACTCTTTGGGTTGGGGTGCAACCCTCCAAAGGGTTGTACCCCTCATATGCACCGCTTGGAGCATAGGACCATTTACACACAAATGGAGGACATGTCCAGATGTCCTCATGGGGTACCATCCAAATGACATGTCCCTCCTCCATCCAAACATCATATTTGAAGATTTGAAGAATTTACAACAATCCCCCACAATTCTTCAAATATTCATGCAGATACTTGAGAGAGTTTCCGTGAACTAAAGCTGCATCGAAATAGGTAGTTTTCGCCTTGAACCTTTCCTAGTGAATGACAATCGGATTTACTTGGCAAACCAGTGACCCATAGTCTTGAACTGTTCTGTCGTTGGTGTAAACCAAGACAATCGCCAACACACAGCTTTACTTCGACCATTTCCCGTTCTACGGTTGTGTTCATTTCGGCCCTGAACAACGGTCCTGGATTTATCAAGTACTTTAGGGTAACCCGCCTTTAAAAGTTCCCATGGAAGCGGCTTCACTTCTTACTTGAAATATGTGATATACTATGAAGAGATAATTTGTCTTTACCCTCATTATGACTCATCTCCTAATATAGTGATCATTAAAAGCCTTAGCTTATCCTAACCATGACAGACAGCACTCAGCGTCATTACCGGAATGGGAAAGAGTACAAAACTATTCAGTGCTTATTTTGAATTGCACAAAGTTTCTGTTGTCCATTTTGAACCTAGATCTTAGGATCTCCAGTCAGCTAGGTTGGGTTTCCACAGTGACAATTCTTAAGTTCTAGGCTTCAAGCCCATTCCCCTCGATGACTTCTCAACTTGCTCTCGAGGAAAACCTTTAGTTAGTGGATCCGCTAGGTTTTCCTTCGACTCAACATAACTGATCGATATTATGCCACTTGAGAGCAGTTGAAGTATGGTATTATGTCTCCGACGTCTGTGTCGAGACTTACCATCATACATTATATTTTGGCTCTCCCAATAGCCGATGGGCTATCACAATGTATGCTAATCGTTGGCACCGGTTTGGGCCAACTAGGAATATCCTCCAGGAAGTTTCTAAGTCATTCTGCTTCTTCCGTTGTTTTGTCTAATGCTATGAACTCTGATTTCATAGTAGACCGGGCAATACATGTTTGTCTTGAGGATTTCCATGACACGGCTGCATTACCAAGTGTGAAAATAAATCCACTCGTAGATTTGGAATCCACTGTATCAGATATCCAGTTAGCATCGATGTATCACTCTAGAACAGCAGGATATCTCTCGTAATGCAGCCCATATTTTGAAGTGTCTCTCAGATACCTTAAAACTCTTACTATGACTTTACAGTGGTTATGTCCTGAATTGCTCGTATATCTGCTAAGCCTGTTCACAGCTTGAGCGATATCAGGTCGTATGCAATTCGTGAGATACATCAGACTTCCGATGATTCTCGAGTACTCTAATCGTGATATGCTTGAGCCAGTATTCTTTGATGGATGAAGAGTTAGGTTAGCTACTCCCAAATCTTTCCTATCAAATTTGCTGGATAACACTTTCTTGGTAGACTGAATCAGTTCATGATTACTACCAATTATCAGCATATCGTCTACGTAGAGACACACGGTGACATATCTTTTTTGAGTTGATTTGGTGTACACACATTTGTCACACTCATTGGTTTTGAACCCACTTGACAACATCACTTTGTCAAATTTCTCATGCCATTGTTTAGGTGTTTGTTTTAATCCATACAAGGATTTTACAAGTTTGCACACCTTCTGTTCTTGTCCAGGAATATTAAACCCTTCTAGTTGTTCCATGTAAATTTCTTCATCTAATTCACCATTCAAGAATGCCGTCTTTACATCCATTTGATGTATTTCAAGACCAAATATAGTTTCTATGGCTATGAGCATTCTTATTGAAGTGATACGAATCACTGGTGAATAGGAGTAAAAGTAATTAAGGCCTTCCTTTTGCCTTGTACTTATCTATTGATCCATCCGATTTCATCTTCCGTTTGAATATCCATTTGTAGCCCAGTGGCTTACAACCTGAAGCAAGATCAACCAACTCCTAAGTATGGTTTTGTAGGATTGAATTAATCTCACTGTTAATAGCCTCTTTCCATAAAGGTGCCTCCAGCGAAGACATTGCTTTCTCATAGCTTCGAGGCTCATTTTCTAACAAGTATGTCAGAAAATCGGGTTCAAATGACTTAGACGACGTCTAGGTTCATTTGCCTCAATATTTCCACATTGATCTGACTCTTGGTCAACCTGATCACTGTCTTTGACAGTATCAATAGTCTTTTTGAGAGACACTCCTCTTTGTCTTTCCTTACAAGGAAATGTCCCTTCAAAACGTCGCATTCTTTGACTCAATCATCATCTACGGATTGATGTCAGGAATCTCAGACTTGTGTACCAAGAATCGATACGCACTACTGTTGCGAGCATTCAATGAATATACAATCAACAATTTCGGGTCATATTCTAACCTTCTTAGGTTTAGGAACCATTATTTTGGCAAGACACCCACACACTTTTAGGTATTTGTAGGAAGGTACATAACATTTCCACAACTCATATGGTGTCTTGTCCAATCTTATGTGAGGAAACTTGTTTAGAACATAGTTCGCAGAAAGCAAGGCTCCCCCCACAAGTTCTGGGGTAAACCAGAACTTTTCAACATGACGTTCATCATTTCCTTCAACTTTCGGTTTTTGCGCTCAGCAATCCCGTTTTGTTGAGGAGAATAAGGAGCAGTGGTTTCATGAATAATTTCGTGCACAGAACAATATTCACCGAATGGTGAAACATATTCACCACCTCTATCACTCCTGATTCTTTTGTTTTTCTTGCCAAATTGATTTTCAACTTCGTTCTCATAATGTATAAAGCTCTCAATAGCTTCATCTTTGCTCCTCAGCAAATACACATAACAGAATCTTGTGATATCATCGATAAAAGTGACAAAGTACTTTTTACCACATCTTGCTTGCACAATATTCATATCACACACATCAGTGTGTACAAGTTTTAAGGGTTCAGAACTCCGTTCTATGATGTTCTATGTATTTTTTCTTCAACACATGCCTCACACTTATGTTGCCTATCAATGCAAATTTAGGTATAAGGTTCATGTTAATTAATGTATGCATCGTATCATAATTAATATGTCCTAACCTCCCATGCCATACATTTTGTAACTCAATAATATAAGCGGAAGTTGTAGCTTTATTATTAGCACTATGTCGATGAATTTAAAAAGGCACTCTGTGAGGTATCCTCTCCCTACATAGACATCATTTTTGGTCAATACAAACTTGTCAAAAACAAATACAAACTCAAAGCCATTCTTACTAAGGAGAGATCCACGAGACCAAGTTCTTCTGAATATCGGGAACAAGCAAACATACTTCAATGTAAGATCCTTTCTGGATGTCATCTTCAGAACCACTGTGCCTTGTCCAACCACTCTAGAGGTAGACGAGTTTCCCATAATCAGATGATCGTCACCATCGACCTTCTAATACGAGGAAACCATCTTACTATCAGCACAGATATGACGAGTAGCCCCAGTGTCTACCCATCATTCTCTCGGATTCCCAACCAAGTTGGCTTCAGTTATCACTGTTGAGAGTTCATCTATGAGATCTCATTAGTTAACTGCTCATCTTCAGGGACATGGGCCTCATTTTTCTTGTTCTTGCCATTGTCCTGAGACTTATTATTTCTGCAGTCCTTTGCCATATGACCGATTTTCCCACAGTTGTAGCACTTCCCCTTGAACTTCTTGTTAGCTTGGAAAGAATCAGCTACACTGTTCTTTCTCTTTTTGCTACCCTTTACATCCTTGACGATGCTGGCCTTAGACTCCATAGTCTTGTAGTTGGCCTTCTCGGACTTCTTGTCGTCCTCTTCAATTCTCAATCGAACTACAATGACTTCAAGGCTCATCTGCTTCTTTTTATATTTCAGATAGCTCCTGAAGTCATTCCATGATGGAGGCAACTTTTCAATTATAGTGGCAACTTGAAACGTCTCACGGAGTTTCATTCCTTCATCCAGTATTTCATGAATGATCAATTGCAGTTCACCCAACTGAGACATTACAGTTCTTGAATCTATCATCTTGTAGTCCAAGAACCTACCATTCTTCTCGAGAGATTCCCAGAGAATCTTCGCAGAAGTCATGCCTTGGTACACATTGTACAAGGTATTGTCAAGATCACCCAAAAGATAGTTCTTGCATAGGAAGTCTCCAGATGACCATGTCTCTTCTCGCAGTTCCTTGGCTACCTCTGATTCACCCTCCACAGGACCCGGATGATCTTTGAGGTACTTAGCCAACTGCAGAATTGTCAGGTAGAACAACATTTTGCTCTGCCACTGGTTGAAGTTTGCTCCACCAAACTTCTTCGGTTTTTCTCCATGAGAGACCGGTACTGTGATGTTTCCGCTAGCCAAATGTAACTGGAAACAAACAGGGGTCAATAAGTCTATAAAAGACAAATTGCACAACGATCAACAAATGATATTGTTTCAAGTGATATATCAAGTATTCACTTGTTGTTCTATTAGACAGTAGTACCTATAAACACAAGTCCTTGAATTTCCAACCAAGATTTCTTATGAAAATTAAATAAAGGAATATTCCTAGAGGACGATGGAGGTCCAGAGTAACCACTTAAGTCCCTGACCACTTAGGCTCTTATCGCCTTTTTGACAGAATATCATTTAACCACTTTCTCAATATAACCTCTTAGCAATTCAAACTCAGTATTTCACTTTTAAATGTCACAATACAGTATATGATATGTATAGATATATGTGTATGTGTCAAACAAGATTGGATGGAATTACTTGTGTAAAATTACACTTTAAATTCTCAACCAAATATGCAACACACAATTAGTTTTCAACTTTATCACTATGTGTATGTTTGTGATAATTGAACACCCTAATAATAACTTAAATCTATACTACCAAGATTATTGTGTTTCAGTATATGATTTACTAAGTTAATATTATGAACACTTAAATTAATCTAAGTCTTTGCAGTTTATAACAATTCCAGGACTAATTCGTTAGTGTCGCGTTCGTATCTATGTTCGAACGAGACTGTCCAGTGTTACGTTCGTGTTGTGTTCGAGAACGCGTTCGAATGAAGTGTTCTAGAGAGTTCACGTTCGTGTAGCATTTGATAACGAGTTCGAACAAAATGTTTCCAGATAGTTCACGTTCATATAGCGTTCGAGAATGCGTTCGAACGAAATAATTCCAGAGAGTTTGCTTTCCAGTTGCGTTTAGGACGCGTTCGAACGTTCTTAGGCAGAAGGCTTGCGTTCGAGTTGCGTTTGAAGACACGTTCGAACGTTCTTACGAATTTTCAGATTTTTACCTTCCCGTTCGTCGGACGTTCGAACGCCATACATATTTTTCATGCACAAACTGTATTTTTCCAGAAAAGTTTCTGATCTAAGCATGCGAATTACTATCTAACAACACAAGAATGATAAGTTCTTAAAATTGTTGGATATTTAGTGTCATTAAACATCAATTCAACATGCAACAAACAAATCAAAACCAGAAAAATGAAAGTAGATCTAGTTTAACATGCATAAACCCTAAAACTTTGATAACAAGAAAACCTGGTAAAATTAACGAAATGCAGTCCTAGTCGAGATAAATCTATGTACTTAAGAACTTATCAGCCTCGTCTCGGTGCTCTACAGATTTGTGGCTAATGTTCTCACAGGATAACCCAGATTCCTTTTTTTCAAAGGGCACACCTTAACAAGATCTCGAACTAGGTAATGATGGAATTCTCTCTCTGACTCAAAACCAACATGAGACTCAAATTTTATGGATGCAATTCAGATTTCTTTCTGTGTGTATAAAGGAACAAGAAAGCTTCCTTTTTATAAGCAAGGAAGGGTGCCTCAAGGGCACCCTTTGGGTTGGGGTGCAACCCTCCAAAGGGTTGTACCTCTTTTATGCATCCCTTGGAGCATATGACCATTTACACATAAATGGAGGACATGCCTCATGGGGTACCATCCAAATGACATGTCCCTCCTCCATCCAAACATCATATTTGAAGATTTGAAGAATTTACAACAGTTGCCATAGATAAAGGGCATTATACAGAGGATTCCGAGTTATCAGAAGCTCAAGCTATCAAGATGGGGATCCATGTGGCCTTGCAACAAGGTTTTAAGCCGCTGATCATTGAATTTGATGCTAAAAATGTAACTGATTTGGTTGAAGGTACTATTACCAGCTTCAAAGAAATCTCATGGATCATCATGGAGATTCAAGACACGATAAAAGATTCAAATCAGTTTAGGATTTGTTTCAAACCTCGTTCTTATAATGTCGAGGCTCATGTGTTGGCAAAAGTTTCCTGCAACTACCCTGTTTCGGGTTTTTGGAGGGATAATTTTCCCTCTCTTATTGCTTGTAAATTGAGCTTTTCTTCTTAATATACATTTCTCTTTTCAAAAAAAAAATTAAGAAAGCTTAGAGAGTATTAGAGAGAAGTGAGGTTTTTGTAAAGTTTAAACACTTTGTAATTTTATTCTTGTAGTAATAGTTTGGTTTTTCCTCAAAACACTCTTCAGTGATCAGAGAATCACAACAATATTCGTATCTCTTTTTTATTTTTATTTTTATTTTATGCCGACTAATTCCAAATTGGATTATGATTTTGTCAACGTAATTGTCGATGATGAAATCAAAAATATTTCCAACTAACTACGACAAGTCAGCCAACTTCAATGGAACTCATAGTGTGCCAAATGCATTCTTTTCCAACAAGCAAAATAAAATCAAATGAAATTACAAAAATAATCCTCATGGCCTCTTCCATTAATTCACATTAACTCTTAAATACATATTCGCAGGATTTGATTTATAAGCCATCAGGGTTGTATCAGTGGTAATGGCATTGAGTTTGAGTGATTTGTTCACTCTCAAGTTCAAAGTCCGAATCTCACTAGATATATTTCCTTGGGGGCATGCCCCCTGGTATAAAAAACCAACGACTTACCATGATCTGTGCTGGGAAACTTTTGAAGGCACAAGTCCCGAAGATTATTCGAGATATGCGTAAACTGTCCCAAACACCCCAATTATAAAATAAAAAAAAACAAAAAAAAAAGATTTGATTCATACAGTAAGACTAAGACCTATTTATAATGATACTTTATATAGAAATAATCTCCATATCTATATAATAAAGGAGAATGGTGTTTGGAGGAAAGAGAGTGTATCCAACGGCTCTCTTTATATGGCTTAATTGAAGGCTCATATCATTTCATTGGTAATTAGAGGAAAGAGAGTGAATTGATTGATGGAAAAGGTCAAAATTTTTCAAATTAAAATATAGAAAGTTAAAATAAAATCATTTAATTAAAAAATAAAATCATTTAATTCTGTAACACCGTGCCGTATGCACGGGCAAATACTGTAACACCGTGCCGTAGGCACGGCCAAATACTGTAACACCGTGTCGTAGGCACGGGCATCATTTAATTAAAAAATAAAATCATTTAATTCTGTAACACCGTGCCGTAGGCACGAGCAAATACTGTAACACCGTGTCGTATGTACGGGCCAAATACTGTAACATCGTGCCGTAGGCACAGGCAAAAACTAGTGTATATATATATATATATATATATATATATATATATATATAAATGGTCTGAATTTATGCCAATTATAAATAAAAATAAACTCTACATTACAATAAAATAATAAAATGGAATGAGATATTTTCTAAAGTTGTTTTCACAATGGTTTATTATTTAAACTTAATCAACTTGCGAGTATGTAATATTATGGGTGGCGGGAAAAGCCCGAACCGGGCGTTTGCCGGGCTGAGCCAGGACAAATTCAACCCGATTTTTTCAAAAAAAAATTCAAATACAATTTTATATTATACAAATACATTATACATTCACACTATATGCAAATATTGCAAGACAAATTACAAATACATCAAAAGTTTCAATATTTCATCCATGAACTAACAATCCAAAATGTCACAAAGTCACAAATAAATACATCAAAAGTTTCAATATTTCATCTATAAACTAACCATCCAAATACCATAAATCCAATTATCCAAATGTCACAAACTAATGCATCAAACTAATCCAACTCTTGTGGCTCAAAGTCTTCTTCCACTTCACCCATCAGTTCCTCTCCAACAAATATAAGTTGTTCATGAATAAGACCTAATGAGAAAAAAGTGTTAAAAAATATAAATCAAAGAAAATAATTAATTAAGAAATAATCTTTATACCTCGCTCAGAAGCCCATAACCAATTTTGAGTGCACATTATTGCTTCCAATGTGTCAGGATGTAATTTGGCACGATGTGGACTCAAATATCTCCCCCCGGTACTAAAAGCAGACTCTGATGCCACAGTCGTAATAGGAATGGCTTATATATCTTTAGCTATCTCAGCCAAAATATGATATTTTCCTTTATTTGTCTTCCACCAATTCAAAATATCGAAGTCTGAAGTTCTAGCAACTAAAGGCTCCTCTAAGTACCTCTCAAGATCGGACTTTGATCTTGTCATATGATTGCTTTAAGTGGCAAAAGAATCAAAGTCAGATAAATCCAAAAAAGAAGACGAATCAGCGGTGACAATATTATGGGAATGAACAACGGAAGTAGAAGATTCACCACTAACTACAGACTTAGCTTCATAATATTTAACTATCTCTTCAGAAAGTTGACGTGCTCTCATAATTTGCCCTGCAACACCCACACCATAAATCTTTGGAAAATAATAATCAATTAACAACATCTTAAACCTTGGGTCAAGAATGACAGCCATAACCAACACCTCATGAATCTCTTGCCAATATTTCTCAAACTTGGCAATCATAATAGAGGCCATTTGTTTAACTTGAAGAACATGAGACATTTGACACTCCATCAAAGACATCCTCATTTTACAAGCCAATGGAAAAAACATATTGGTTGTAGGGTAGTTCGTACTTGAAAACATCTCCGTCAACAAATAAAATGGATGTAAATATTCTAGCATTTTTTCAGCCATCTCTCATTCCGCATTGGAGGGCAAACGAGGAAAATTTTTTTTGTACTTAACTACAATATCAAGCATGACAAATGTAGAATTCCATCTAGTCGGACAATCAAACACCAACTTTTTTTCAGTCTTAATCAATGATTGACGTGCATACATCATAAGAGTTTTAATCATTTTCGGTGTGCTACTCCAATAAGAAACATTTTCCCTAATCTTTGCAATACCTCTTTCAATCAAGACCAAACCATCCTTTACAATTAGGTTCAACATATGAGCTGCACACCTCATATGAAAGAATTTACCACCAAATACCAGAGATTCATTTGAAAGCATTCCCTTCAATCTTTCTACCATGGCGTCATTAGTTGAACAATTATCCAAAGTAACAGTTGATAACTTTCGATCCACATTGCAATCCATCAGACATTTAATTAGAACTTGAGAAAGACATTCAGCAGTATGTGGGGTTGGTACATATATGAACCTACATATACATAATGTATGTAATTAAATGTTAGCATATTCAACAAATAAGTTAGACATAATATTATATGTACAAAAAATTAAATTACCTTAAGACTCGGCTTTGTAAACCCCATGAGTTGTCAATAAAATGTCCTGTAACAACCATATACACTCTCTTTTGGTTACTAGCATTTCACATGTCAGTAGTAATAGCAACCATGTTGTCATTAATATTCAACAAATTCATTATTTTCATCTTTTCTGATTTATACAAGTTGAAAATCTCAGTCTTTAAAGTGTTTCTGGACATCTTCTTCACCAAAGGGTTGCAATAACTCATCAAGTCTATAAAAGCATCATACTCGACAAACTTAAGTGGTAGCTCATGCTTTATAACCAATGACGTAATTTTTTTGACGGAGAATATTTACATCAAATAATCTAAGCTCAATAGAAGCCGTTCCATTTTCTTGCTTTGTAACATTAATAGTTTTTTGAACTGTATCTTCAAACTTAGGTTATTTTTTAGTAACAATTCTTCATGTGTCTATTTAAGTGACTGGTACCTTTTTCAGACATACAACTCAATAACTTGGCACAGTGATTACATTTTGCCTTTAATTTCCCACCAACAGTAATCTTCATAAAATGATCCCAATATTTTGATGTCGTTCGTCTCTTATTATCCATATTTTTTAATGCTACCCCCTTTGTTTCGTTAATATCTTCATCTATTTTTCCATCTTCAATATCAATGATCTCATTTTCTTCATCACTATCCTGGCGTACATCTTCGAGGCTGTTTAGAAAAACAGGGGAATTTGACCGAATATGTGTAGATTCTTCCAAGTTAGACATAATAAAATATGGAAAAAAAAATTGAATCAACAATATGGCAAGATTTAATGAGGAGCATTACAATTTTTCATAAGATTTCAAATAATTCTTATTGCTCATATATTAATAAAATGTACAATTTGGCTTTCGCTTTTCCAAGTAATTATCTAATTTTACAATATGGCATCCAGGAAGTAAAGCATTTTATTCTGTTATTTAATTATCTTATTTTACAATTTTTTCCCAAGTAATAACCAACCCAAATATCAAATTATCAATTACATTTCAAATTATCAATAACCATTCATCATCAAAAGCTTAAAATCTCAACCCCTAACACACACACAGATTCGGCCAAGCCCCATATTTGGGGAAAATTGGGCATTCAACACGAATAATGTTATTCCATGCTTATCACATCTAGAAATGCATGATTATGAATGTTAAATCAAAGCTAAGATGTAAAATTGATTTCTAAGGTTTATCACATATATGACTTTGGGCTAAAAATGCTTACTCAAATTTTGAGAGTAGAGGTTACTGGGAAGTGGAGCAGTGAGAAGCCAAAGTGGCTGAGTGAGAGTCGAGGCGAGGCAGAGACTGGAGGTAGAGACCGAGCCGAGCAGAGACCCGAGCCGAGCAATGAGAGATGAGGCGACAGTGGAGACTGGGAAGTGGAAATTAGGCGAGGCCGCGAGAGTGGCTGAGTGAGAGTCTGAGATTGAGAGAGAGACGAGTGGGGAAGTGTGAATTGTGAAATGTGAATTAGATTAGGTTAGTGAGATTGAGAGAGAGACGAGTTTGTACTGTGACTTTTTTTAAAGCACGGGCCGGGCCGGGCCTGGGCTTAAATCACTGAGCTCAGCTCGGGATTTTGGTATTTCGGGCCGGGCCAAAGCCCGGGCGGGCCGAGCTTTGGCCCGGGCGGGCCGAGCCGGGTCCAGGTTTTTCTGCCACCCTTATGTAATATAAAGGACAATATGTTTCTAGCTTCTGAAGCCTGAGTATAATCTTCTTATAATAATAAAATTAGTTTAATCCTAACATTATGATTATAAAGAGGTAATATCTATATAGGAATAACTTCTATTTAGTTATAAAAAAATTTAATCCTAATTTAAGTAAGTTATAAATAAGAATAAACTCCACAATTATGATTTTTTAGATC
>SKCR01030760.1:0-110644 GCA_019454045.1 Zanthoxylum bungeanum
TGACAGTCAGTCACACACCATAGCTCATTGGCACGTACCTTATTGTATAAAAAAGGGTGAGCTCACTTGGTCGCTCGAACCCTTCATTGGGGAGACCTAGTTGTGGGCCATCCTTCGCCGGTGAGAGCCTTTGTCTACACTCTTGCGAACCCACCCATAGACCGGGTTTGTATGGTTAAAGTAACAATTATTTCCTTGAATATGTGTTTGTGGACCATCCTCATTTGGATGTAGTTGGACTATTGTCAGAAATGCGAACTTGCTGGGCCATTTAAACTGGGGCGAGTTCGTACCTTATGACCATTAGGCCCAAAGCTTCTGAAATGTTGATGGCCATTCTGTAGAAATTATTACTTTATGTTTGGCATTATCTTTCTTTTATGCTTGTGTTTGGGAACATCGTCGTTTGGATCCATTTGGACCATTTGTCATGGGATATGGGCTTGTTGGGCCATTTAAACTGGGACAAGAATGTATTTTATGACGATTGGGCCAAAGGCTTCTAAGTGATTGATGGGCCACTTTGTGATTGTGTTCGGAACATTACCATTTGGAATTAGTTGGGCTCCTTACCATAAGATGTGTACTCGTTGGGCCATTTAAACTGGGACGAGTTCACTCCTATGAAAGTTAGCCCAAAAGCTTCTAAAATGATAACGGGCCGATTTGTTTGAAAATTTTAGTTGATTTAGTATGTTATATATGTTACATGCATCTCATGCACCTCATGCATACATACATCATGCTAACTCTTGTGTTATGAAAGCCATCATAGATTCTCGTTGGGTTAGGGAAGAGGGAAGACTCACCAAAAGACCGGTAACATATATGAGTACATCCGATAATGAGGTATCCCGGATAGATCACTTGGAAAATGGTTTCGCCAAGATTACCGAACAGTTGCAAGCCATGACCACTGCCATGGCAAATATGGCTGTACCCCGTGCTGGGGGAAATTCTGAGAATGTGAGGCGCGAGGAGCCTCCGAATGGGTTGGGGGATGATATCCCCACTTTTGATGATGACATGGCAGAGTATGCAACATGCAAAGTGATTGGGTCTCAGGCAGAATTTCAGAAGCTTCGGGATCAGGTTGAGTCAGTTACCCGTAAGATGAAGGGTAAGGACGAAGAATTACTAGACTATGAGGCGATGGCTTTTGAGGAACAGTTGCCTGCTCAGTTCAAGATGCCGGATATGGCCAAGTTCAATGGGAATGGGGATCCGAGGGTCCACCTCTGACAATATGTGTCAGTTATGAGTTCAGTGGGCCTAACACAGCGCCAAGCTCAGAAGATGTTTGGGATGTCACTTGAGGGGGCACCCATAGTATGGTACCATAGCCTTGAAAGAAAGGTTAAGGAGGATTGGAGGGAATTGGCAGATGTATTCCTGAAACAGTATGTTACAGACTTAGAGATTGATTTGTCACTTCGTGCTTTGGAGAACACTAAGCAGAAGGCAGAAGAAAGCTTCAAGGAGTATGTAGAACGCTGGAGAAGCCAGCTTCTGAAAATGCAGACTCGGCCCTCTGAGAAGGACCAGATTAAAATGATCATCAAGGGCACTAAGCCCTCGATCTATGGCAAGTTGAGGAGGATGACTTCAATGATTGCGGATTTTCGACAGTTGAGGAAAACTGTCATGGATATTGAGGAATAAGAGGCTGAAAACAGAAAGTTTTATAGCCAGAATAGGAGGAATTTTGGAGGGCATTCTGAGACCAAGCCCGCTACTGCCGAGATTGCTACTATTAAGAATAGGCACTTTTCTAACTTGGGTATACCCTTGTCCAAAGTGCTTGAGAAAATGACCAGGCAAGGACTCTTAAAACTCTTGGAACCTAGACCACTCCCAAATCCTCCCCCACCAAGCCTCAATATGAACCGCTACTGCCACTTCCACCAACAACCTGGCCATGACACCGATAGTTGTACCCGTCATGGCTCCAATACTTAATTGACTCCCACAAAATCCCTGACCCTGAAAGAGACCAGGCAAACACACACACCAATCCTCTACCAAATTATCACTCTGTTCCCCCACCCACCTACATGATCAACTCTGGCTTTCCCGAAACCTTCGTCCTCCAAGCTCTCAACCACCAAGCTTCGTACATGGGGATAGGGGGTGACAACAATGAAGAACCATAGGCCGAGGAAGAAGACAGCGCTGCGAATGATGAAGTTGTTCCTCCTAGTTTGTTTGATCTTGAATTTTTGATATAGACATTGATTTTGCATGTTTGCTCGAACCTTTTTTTAATGATAATAAAGACGTTCATTTCTCGTACTCGCTTGAATATGCAGCATGAGTATATTTGACAAAAGCATTCAACCTTGGTATTATGATACACAACGATGCTTAGAACACGGGGAATCCTCGGAAGAAGCAAACAAAAAGATAAGATAGTCATTCAGAAACTGGGAAACGGGGATAGTGAGGCTGTCAGACTTGGAAGGGAATGAGTTCACTGAGCCGATCAATGTTGACAGATTGAAGCTGTATTTTACCTGGACCGGGCAGTCACCAAGAGAATTGGCAGAAGACCTAACCCAACGGGATGGGAACATTCACGCATACATGCATACACGTAACCCATTTTTCACCCTTTTGTGTTTGTTTTGTTTTGTGTTCACAGGTTTTGAAGAAGAAAAAGAGAAAGAGGCGAAGACAAGCCAATAAGGCATAACAAAAGCACAATATCGGAATCGGGTAATAATCATGGGGCTGAGGCCCATATTGGTGTTAGATTCAGGTAGTAATCTGAGGGTTGAGGCCCACATTAGTACCAGTCTGGGGGCGAGGCCCACTTCAATATCAGTATGGGGGCGAGGCCCACATCAGTATTAGTCTGGGGGCAAGGCCCACATCAGTATCAGTTTCAGGGATGAGTCCCAGGGTCGAGGCCCACATCATCATCAGTAGTTTGGGGATGTGTCCTAGGGTTGAGGCCCACAACATCATCAGTAGTTTGGGGAAGTGTCTCAGGGTCGAGGCCCACTGCGTCATCAGAAGAGTTTTGCCAGGTACGGCATGTGGACTATGTGAATTATGTGAATTACCGTGGACTATCTTGAAGTGTTGTGGATTATGTGGACTACCGTGGACTATCATGAAATATTGTGGACTACCATGGACTATCTTGAAGTGTTGTGGATTATGTGGACTATCGTGAAATATTGTGGACTACCATGGACTACCTTGAAGTGTTGTGGATTATGTGGACTATCGTGGACTATCATGAAATATTGTGGACTACCGTGGACTATCTTGAAGTGTTGTGGATTATGTTGACTACCGTGGACTATCGTGAAATGTTGTGGACTACCGTGAACTATTGTGGAGTATTGTGGATTATGTGGACTACCGTGGACTATGTGCACTATATGGATTATGTGGACTATCGTGAAATATTGTGGACTACCATGGACTATCTTGAAGTGTTGTGGATTATGTGGACTATCGTGGACTATCATGAAATATTGTGGACTACCATGGACTATCTTGAAGTGTTATGGATTATGTTGACTACCGTGGACTATCGTGAAATATTGTGGACTACCATGGACTATCTTGAAGTGTTGTGGATTATGTGGACTATCGTGGACTATCATGAAATATTGTGGACTACCGTGGACTATCTTGAAGTGTTGTGGATTATGTTGACTACCGTGGACTATCGTGAAATGTTGTGGACTACCGTGAACTATTGTGGAGTATTGTGGATTATGTGGACTACCGTGGACTATGTGCACTATATGGATTATGTGGACTATCGTGAAATATTGTGGACTACCATGGACTATCTTGAAGTGTTGTGGATTATGTGGACTATCATGAAATATTGTGGACTACCGTGGACTATCTTGAAGTGTTATGGATAATGTTGACTACCGTGGACTATCGTGAAATATTGTGGACTACCATGGACTATCTTGAAGTGTTGTGGATTATGTGGCCTATCGTGGACTATCATGAAATATTGTGGACTACCGTGGACTATCTTGAAGTGTTGTGGATTATGTTCACTACCGTGGACTATCGTGAAATGTTGTGGACTACCGTGAACAATTGTGGAGTATTCTGGATTATGTGGACTACCGTGGACTATGTGCACTATATGGATTATGTGGACTATCGTGAAATGTTGTGGACCACCGTGGACAATTGTGGAGTATTGTGGATTATGTGGACTACCGTGGACTATGTGGACTATATGGATTATTTGGACTACCGTGGACTATCGTGGACTACCGTGGATTATCGTGGACTATGTGGACTGTGTGGATTCCGTGGACTACCATGGACTAGTGTGGACTATTGTGGACTACCGTGACACCCTAAGTACGGGGTTTAGCATGCCAAGAATGGCACGTCATCAAATTCAGGTCGAGGCAGCAGGTAAGTCAGGAGGCAGCTGGTGAGCCAGGTAAGTGAAAATGCATTGCATAACTTTGATAGGATTGTTCAAAGTCACACACTGCACAAGTCCTATCAAAGTGGGGGCCACTGTAGGCATTGCATTTTTGCATGTGAAACCCGATGATGAGTCTCAGTTGGAGGCACTACCTTTTTAGTTAAGGATATTGCGGGAAACGGAGGTCGGAAGGGGAAATTCAGAATAAGTACGTCATCGGATTCATTTCGTAAGTTCACTATTTTCGTTCGTGCTGCGTCCGTTACTTCATTCGAACGTCAAGCAGATTGCGGGGGTTCGTGTAGCGTTCGAAGTGGCGTTCGAACGGCGTCGGTATTTCAGGTTTTTTTGCTAGCCTCACACCCCAACCCAATTAGCCCACCAAAGCCCATAAAACACATCCCAATTAATAAAACACACATGGGAAATTAAATTAAATATTAATTAGATAATGTAATTAAATAAAATAATTAATTAAGTCATATACCAAATTAAATAAAACAAATAAAATCTAAATAATCACCTACCAAAATAATAAAAATACTTACACAAATTAAAGAAATTGCATGCCTAATAAAGATAAATCAAATATATTAACTTTCTAACTAAACAAAATCACATACTAAATTAAAAAGATGTCATGCCTAATTAAAATCAATTATAACAAATTAAAGATATTGACTTCCTAATCTACACCAAATTTGTCCCCCCTCAATATTTGACTTTCCTTGCTCAACACTAAATCAAATCCCTTCCTTGTAAGACAAGGTGAAGCCCTAGCCATTCTCTATATAAACAACCCATAACCAAGACATGCACTCCCCTAGCTCATACACAAGACTTACACGAAAATCACAACACAAAGAGCCCTAGCCACTCACGGCAATAGCAAGAAGAAAAACACAAATAATTCTCTTCATCTCCCCCACTCCACAACCGAAAACAGCAGCCCCTAAACCTCCACACATCACCGAAAATACACCCCCAAACAGCAGCCCCTTTCCACCGAAAACAGCAGCCCCTACACCTCCTAAAACATGCCTGAACAGTAGCCCAAATCACCCCCAAAACAGTAGCCAAATCCTCTTAAAACAGTCCCTAAAATCCTCAAAACAGTAACATAAAAACTGCATTTATAATCCTTAAAATAATCACACAAGACTGCACTAAAAACCCACAAAAAACACTCGAAACAGTCCGTTGAAACCCCAAAACAGTGACCAATAATTGAGCAGCGAAACCGCAAGGAAACAGCAGCAAAACGCAGTCAAAACAGTAGCTTGAGCAGTGAAATAGCGAGGTAAAACGCAAACCAGTGAACCAGAAAAGTTACGGAGCGATAACCCTTCCGACGGCAGTGAAACGCGAGTCCGAAAGTCGACATAAAAGGTTAGACCTGAGGGTATTTTTCACACTCGTTTTCAGTTGTATTTTTATTATTTATTGAGTTCCATTTGCATGATTATTTTTTAGTGAAGCATGTTGTGGCCCTTGAATAGATAGCAAGTGCATGAATTGTAAAATATTGTATGTTGTGGCCTTGGAATAAAATGAAAGATGTGTCAACTCTCGCGGTATATCGGATGGAAACCCGAACATAAATTTCATAGCCGATTCCGAATGGACGGTAGTATGATCTGTACTCGGGATACAACTCCACGTACCGCTTGAGTAAACAGCACCTTCTTTTATTTTATGTTGCTTTGATTTATTTATTATTCGTTATTTAAATTCTGCATATTACTTGATTATGCATGATGCGATCGAGCGCATGGGCTTAGTAAGTCGGATTAAAGGTCCCCTATTTGGAGGGGTTAAAATCCTTTACCATGATGCTATGCCGCGCCGGTTGATGTGTGTTCGGTTGAATGTAAGATATGTTCAATCTGGCATACCAAGTTTGATGTGATTGCCTTTATTTTTGTATGTTTGATACAATCGAGCGCATGGGCCTAGTAAATCGGATTAAAGGTCCCCTATTTGGAGGGGTTAAAATCATTTACCACGATGCTTTGCCGCGCCGGTTGATGTGTGTTCGGTTGAATGCAAGATATGTTCAATCGGGCATACCAAGTTTGATGTGATTGCCTTTATTTTTGTATGTATGATACAATCGAGCGCATGGGCTTAGTAAGTCGGATTAAAGGTCCCCTATTTGGAGGGGTTAAAATCCTTTACCACGATGCTTTGCCGCGCCGGTTGATGTGTGTTCGGTTGAATGCAAGATATGTTAAATCGGGCATACCAAGTTTGATGTGATTGCCTTTATCTTTGTATGCATGATACGATCGAGTGCATGGGCTTAGTAAGTCGGATTAAAGGTCCCATATTTGGAGGGATTAAAATCCTTTACCACGATGCTTTGCCGCGCCGGTTGGTGTATATTCGGTTGGATGTGAGATGAGTTCAATCGGATACGTGAGGTCCCACATTGTGGATTTGTTTGTCTATGAATGTGTTGCATGCATCAGGTCTGGTTCCGTTCGAATGCGTTCTTGAACGCCACACGAACGCGAACCTTCTGTTTTCCGTTCGAAAGCGTTCTTGAACGCTATGCGAACACGCACGCATTTTCTTAGTTTCATCGTGCATCATGTCTGGTTCCGTTCGAATGCGTTCTCGAACGCTATACGAATGTGAACCTTCTGTTTACCATTCGAACGCGTTATCAAACGATACGCGAACGCACACGCATCTTCTTAGTGTTTCATGCATCAGGTCTGGCTCTGTTCGAACGCGTTCTCGAACACTATACGAATGTGAACCTTCTGTTTACCGTTCTAATGCTTTCCCGAACGCTACGCGAACTTGCACCCACTGAACTGAGTTATTTTCATCAGATTTCGTACATAATTGTCCCTAGTAGCTATTCCTTCGTATGATAAACCTGATTGTTTCTATGCATTATGCAAGATTGTGTAGGTGTCGTTCATCTGTATTCCCCACATGTTTGAGTATAATGTGTTTATTAACTTGTATGCTTGTCGTATGTTAATCTTTATGTATGCAGATTGAGACATAGATTACATGCTAATAGGCTGTATGAAAATTTGGATATGTTTTACATGTAAATTTAGATGAACTTGTTGATGTATGCATGTGAATTTAGAAGCATGATACTCTTGGAAATAAGTGTTACTTAAACTTGATTAAATTATTACATAAATCCTTTCATTACAAGTGACATAAGTAATGGACCATTCCGAACCCAACGGTTTGAGGTCTTCCCTTGCGAGGGGTGAGTGCGGCCTTAAATCTCATTTTCCCGGTTCACATCGGGTGTCGACTCCATTATTCTCCGGTTTAGTCCCCCGTGGCTACTCCGTACTCCCAACCAGGCCGCGAGCCCGGGACAGCATGCGTCGCCCAGTTCATGTGTCCCACAGTTCCATAAAAATCTGTTTGACAGATATCATATTAGATATGAACAAGAAAGAAACCAGATTTCTCATTCCTGATAATTTGGGAATGTTAGACATATGTTTGGATGATACCAAACTAGAACCCAAATTGGATAAGTGCCAATTATAGGTTATCCTAGGGAAACAATAAGCATAATGCTTATACATCTCACTAGAGAACAATGTAATTGTTTCTCACCATGCGGTTTTCCTAAGAGGAATACCGATATGCAGTGTTAAGTGGGAGGATAGTAAAACGCGATGAAAATCGGAGTAATACTATTCCAGGCACCGAGTCCTAATGGAACATATATAGTTCATCAAGGATGAAACTATACCATTAATCTTCGAATAGACAAGAACCGCGTATAGTCGGAGAGAATCAGAAAATAACCTGGTGTATGGGTTTCTGATCTCATCTCTTAAAGATGTTAACCTTTTGAGGTATA
Organism: Zanthoxylum bungeanum; assembly: GCA_019454045.1. Classification (NCBI taxonomy): domain Eukaryota; kingdom Viridiplantae; phylum Streptophyta; class Magnoliopsida; order Sapindales; family Rutaceae; genus Zanthoxylum; species Zanthoxylum bungeanum. Next base: position 8,271 of record SKCR01030760.1, read on the forward strand.
CCAACTGACTACGTATGAGGAAGTGATATAAGGTATTCGACTCCCTATTATGGCAAAGTGCCATGAGTCAGAAATGGATTCCATGTATATCAACAAGTTTTGACACTAGTTGATGTACCGCAAGGCATTGTGCCTATTGGTACTTATAAGTCTTCAAGGAAGACATATATGGATGGCAACATACAAACGTATAAAGCTAGGCTTTTAGCGGAAAGGTATCGTTATCAACATTATGTTGATTACGATTCAACCTTTTACCTGTTGCCACGGTAAATCCATTTGGATAATGCTTGCTAAAGGTGTATGTTTCATTTATGAAATATGTCAGCTTAACGGGAAAATCGCTTTCCTGAAAAGGAAACCTTTAGGAGGATGCTTACAACATCCTGTCAGTTTTTTCGTACCATAACAAGCAAACGAGGTTTGCGGGTTATTCGATCCATGTTTGGATTGAAGCAAGCATAGGTTCTTGAAATTATCGTTCTGATGTAATCATAATGGAGTATGATTTAATTCAAAACGAACATGATTCTTGTGTATATAAGAGGGTTAATGGGAGCGCACTGACAGTGGATGTCCTATAAATAATGATAATATGTCATTTCTTGGAATGATATTCCCATAATAATAATCGGTGAAAGCTTGGCTTTCGAGAAAACTCTCCGAGAACTCGTACATTGAAAAATGTACGTTACCTGGTGTCTCATACGCTTTGAGCATATGAAATCACAAACAGGCCAATCCAAGTGATAGTCACTGGATTGATGTTAAGAACATCCGTTAGTATCTTAGAGATCAAAGGATGCTGTCTTAATCTATGGAGATGGAGAACTTGAAGTGACTGGGATCACTACTGCAAGTTTCCTAAACCGATATAAACGACTAAAGTCGCAAACAGTACTATACAGTTTGAATAGCGGAACAGTAAGCTGGAAATCTTCCAAGTAAGATATTGTTACCGAATAAACAACAAATGCGGGTTATTGATACAGCTGAGGCAGCAATAGAAGCCTTCTGGGTCGATATAAATCCTAATTAAATTAGGAATGGTTATGTTAGCAGCTGAGCTAGGCGTCAACACATGCTAAAGAATTAATGGTCTCATCAACGATCCAGATACATACTTCGATATTCATCTGATTCTTTCGGATTATACATCGTGGTGATGTGATGATCGAATAAATCGCATCAGATGATAATCATGCAAATCCGCTGATGAAAGCGTTTTCTCAGCAATTTGAGCCAACCGTACATAGTTCGGGTGTAAGACACTCGACTGTCTGGCTATAGGCCAAGTGGGAGATTGTTGGACAATTATTACCAATAGCGTCACTATTTGTACAGATCATGGTGTTGTTGTACAAATTAACTATGTGACAAAGGAGATTGCACTCTTATCATTTGTGATTAGATCACCTAGATGTATAAATGATAGGAGGTCCCTATGATTTGTTCCTGGACGGAGAATGATATGAGACAGTATCAGTCCACGAAGGATAAATCATTAAATATCCCTAGTCAGAGTATTATCGAGATTGGAAATCAATAAATACGTAAAAGACTAGTATTACACTTGTGCGCATTGTGACGGCATAACGGCATAGTTCTCATATATTTGGGTATAGGATACTTATGCAAGTGTAATAGGAGATTGTGTTATGGTACGGGAAATAGCTTCGCTCTGAATAGACCCCATCGGAAATCCATTGGTAGTATGACTATGTGTCTATGGAAGTCCGAAATCAGGGTAGGTCTATTTGGTCTTAACTTGAGACTTGCACCGCTAATACTTGCGACAATCAATATATTTTTGTTGCGGTCGTCCAGGGCTTTAACATGTTCCGTGTACGCCTATGCTGGGTATATTGAGAATCGTAGTGTGTTGGGTGTGATGTCAAGACGGAGTGTCACTCTAGTCATATGGAGATGATAATCGCGAAGGATACGGTACTGGTTCTCTTAAGTACTGCAGTCATCGAGATAAAATGACAAGGTAATGTTTATCCTATTATAGAGACTAGTTACCAGACATTCGATATGTGCTTCATACGGGGCAGACACAATTCCAGCCCCAGGCCTAGCACTTGATCATCCAATACTGGATCGACATGCACAATACTATGAATACTACGCCTGATATAGATCCTTTATTCCTGTAAGGATATTTCTAGAGAATTGGGTAGGCATGGCGCTTTGCTAGAAGCCAACCTTGTCTTGTAAATCGGTATAAACGTAGTACTAGGTACTTACGTGTTCGGATAGTCAACGACCGAATTTACTGCCAACGTATCCGGGGATCTCATGGGTCGCTTCCCAAAGATTCACCGATGACGTATGACTCGCACTCTAAATTAATCTGGGATTAATTAGAAGAGAGAGAAAATTAATCTGGGATTAATTGCGGAGATATTTTATCTGGGATAAAATATCATTTAAAGAGAGATAACGATTAATTTGGAATTAATCGATTAATTAATATATTCGATATATTAAACGAGATTAGATTTCGACGCGGATTAAAATTAGATTTTAATTCGGCGAACGAATTAATTTAGAATTAATTCGTTAGCGATGTGAATAGTGACTTCGCTAGGCGTAATCATTTAATTGCGTCGCAACAGAAAATTCGTTAATTTGGAATTAGCGAACCCGAGCCCACGAGTGTTTGCGAGCGCATTCGTATTTCGAATTCCAGTGTGGCACGCAAGTCACATCAAGCGTCAAATCGCTAGTCACATCAAGCGTCAAATCATGTCACTTTTAGTGATGTGACAATTGATTGATTGATTGATTGATGTGACTTGATGGCAGTTGTTGGAATGGTTGTTGAGCTTTTACCATTTGACTTTTTGAAAGCCAAAAAAGTGGTAAATCATTTATTTATTTTTTTGGAAAATATATAAGTGTATGAGATACACTTTTCAACTAATTTAACACACATCTCTCTCTCTCACATTTTCTCTCCTCTCTCACGCCTATGGAGGGGAAATTTCTTCACTGGTTTTGGCAGTGAACTGCTGTGAGCCAAGAGGAAAAGGGAAGCTTAGAGTCGCGATTTTGTGGCAAAATCGGGAGTGCTAGCACACTACGAAGTCATGCGAAGGTGATAGGGAAGTCCACCCATGAGCCGGGAATCATTTGACGAAGCTTGGAGCTTGATTCTTGAAGCTTGAAACCGAAAATGGAGGAAGGCAGAACTGCCACTGCCGAGCAGCCCATGGAGGCAGAAAATCAGTTTTGTTGCCTCGCGCGTCGCTCCACCGATCGATGTGAGTATTCCGCAACTTCGTTGATTTGTATTCGCACTTGTTTCATGCTTGTTTATTGATCTTGGGACCTTAGCAAACACCAACACACTTCCCTTTACAATTTCTTTATTTATTTTGTTTCCTCTAGTGGGGACTCTCTCTCTCTCTCTTAAAATAATGTTAAAGCTAATTTCATCTTTTCCCTTTGCATACTCCTCCTTAAGTCCCAAAAGGCCAGTGACCCATTACACAATAATAGAATGTTGATTCCTTCTTCAATCTCTCCTCCCATTTCCCATGTCAATTCTCCCCTCCTCCTTTACTTATAAACAATATTAGATTCTTAATATAATTAGGATTTCATAAACATTTTCATTTCTTTCTTCTTGTTTATATGGGGGCTGGTTTTTCTTCAACAACTTCATCACCAAGCTTCAATGATGTGCCTGAAAGCTGCGTCTCATCAATCTTTATGCACCTTGATCCACCGGAGATTTGTAAATTAGCTCTATTGAGCAAGACTTTTCACGGCGCTTCGTCGGCTGATTTTGTTTGGGAAACAAAGTTGCCATCAAATTATAAGTACCTTGTCAAGAAAGTCATTGATGAGAAGAATCTTCATAAGTTAACTAAAAAAGAAATTTATGCTAAATTGTGTCATCGTAATCGCATCGACCATGGTACCAAGGTAAGTTATATATCTTTTTTTTTTCATATCATTTGAGTAGTGATCTAGCCATAATTGAATCAAATAATAATAATAATATTTGAGTGTTCTTATTATAATTTTTTAATCTAGGAGATTTGGTTGGATAAGCAAAGTGGTAAAGTTTGTGTATCCATTTCGGCCAAGGCAATGAAAAAACAGGGATTAATGATCGGAGATATTGGAATCAAATTGCAACCGACGAATCTATGTAAGGGAATATTATTTATGTATCTTTTTCTTTCATTCCTTTTTTTAAAAAAATAAAATAAAATAGTTTTCAATAGGATAGACTTTATTTTTGTTTTTTATTGGAGGTGAAAATAAAATTTATCTAGGTTTGAGATATTTGTATTGGATTTATGGTCTTTTTAACTTCTTTTGTGGGGCAATAGAATTATTTCCTCTTTAATTTTCGATCACAATTTTTACTTTTGTATAAATGTGGCTGGAAAATCATATGGGTATAACTAGCTAGTGGTCGTCAATCAATCGAGACGGATAGAGATTTGTTAATTTCTGTCTCGTTTTAATTATAGATATGGGATGAAAAACCGTTTCAAGTTTCGTATTAGTTTTGAATTTGGATGAAAAATTATCTCAAATTTTAGACTGAATGGTTTGAATCTCGATTCGAATTTGAGCTGATTTTGTATCCCCAAATCCAAACCAATGATATGTGATCCTAAATTCTAAATGGGATTCGAGACTTTCGAGATCCTATATTTAATTCATCTTTTTGTTCCATCAATATTAATTCTCCTATTGCCAACAATTGCATATATAATTAATTAATAATGACAATGATATTATAAATTTTTGTATAAGATAAAAATGGCCATAATGATCATGGCTAGTCATTAATGATGAATCAAGGGATGTAGAGAGCTAAATAACGGTGGGTTTAATTGTGTTGAGTATTATGTACATAAAATATAACAACAAAATCTAAGGAATAAATAATATGAGGTTTTATGTATTGGCATTATTCCTTATTCACAGTATTTAGATATATTTTCTATCGGTGTATTAGGTTCAGAACCCGTTTTTCAAATAATGTGGCAAAATTGAATCTCTTTTTGTCTAAAGTACCGAAAGAAAGGCACATGGATTTCCTCTTAACCCGCTTTTATTGAATTAGCTTATTTAAATAACTAACATTAGACTCTTGTAATGGTTCAATTGGTTGTCAACTTTTCTAGATTAGGGCAAAAGTTGCCGAAAGATTGGGGTATTTTTTTTCATTGGCTCATCAAACAGTTTTTTCCTTTTACTAGATAATGTATATTTGGCTGGTTTTTATTTGTGGTCCACAAAGATTTGGATTTGAAGCCAAATATATAATGTATATTTGGCTGCATGTTATGCTTCATTAATTGGTTTGATTTTGTTATATAGTTGGGTGCTTTTGTAAAATATTTCCACAGCTACTTAATTGATCAATTGGGATTTATCAATATCAATGATGAATGATCGTGATCTGTTTGTCAATCACATTTTTGTAGTTTCGAAAAGGAGAAAAGAATGAAAAATCCCACTGGCCAACCTAGCATTTCGAGCTTGTAAATTGTGAAGGATGAGATGAGGGCTTGACACTACAAATTAATAATTAGACTTGATGTCCTTTCTATCATATGTATAAAATATGAACTTTGGACACTGGTATCTATAACTCATATCAGGTAAATGAATAATTCCCAAAGTCATTTCATTTCGAGTTGAATTTTTTATTACATATGACAAGAGGCATTTAAGGACAAGGACAGATACCCGAGTTAATATCAATTTTTTTTTTGAAATCGTTGGAAATCCCGTCACCAAACCACTCATTTCAGATTTAAACGGAGCAGGTAAAACCCCCGACTGTGCCAGACTCTTACAAGAAACGTACTCCCTATATTCGGACCCTGAGATTCCGAGTCAATATCACAGTAACAAACAAGTAAAGAACATATTAATATGAAACTCAAGTTGTTCTTACCCTTTCCAATCTATCGAGACAGAGAGGAAGAAAAAACGCTATATGCCTAATTAAAAGTAGAAGAATTTCAAAAATATCAACCATCATCTAATCATCATCTCTCTTTTCCCTGAATTATCTCAGGAAACAAGTAGTGGAAGGTGTTGACGTCAGCATGCATGCAAATGCATGAATGGCCAAGTTAGCCAGCTCTCACGAAGTTGGCAAAACGCGTTGCCAAAACGTATGACACTGTAGCACACGTTTTGGTACTATAAAAAGAAGCCTCAAATCTCATTTCTTAAGCATCCCGAAATTTGTGAGTAAAATATAGAGAGTAAAGAGTGTTTGAGAGATTTTTTGTAAAGCTTTAGTTTAAGCTTTGTAATTCTTTTATTTGAGAAATAAAGAAGAATTTTCCTCTCATTTCTCCTCTATAGTGATTGTTTATATTACAACAAGTGGTATCAGGAGCTAAGGTTACACGGAGGGATCCCGAAACTCAGAAATAGAGCTTCGGTTTGAAAAATTGATTCCGACGAAAGTTGTCAAAAATTGGTTTTGAGCATACCATCGGCTTTTTCACGACGAGACAAGCACAGTGGTATTTCCGGCGATCAAACGGAGGTCGAGAGCTCTCTCACGCGCCGCACGCGCCTTCCAGAAGATTGCTCACGCTCTGCCACGCGCTGCCAAAGGTTGAATATGTTGAGTCAGTCGCCACGTCATCGTCCAGTAAGTGCCACGTCAGCTTTCATGCACAGTCAACAGCCCAGTCAGCAGGACACATCAGCAGACTAGTCAGCAGCCATGTGTCATCCAGTCAGCCGCCATGTCAGCGCCTCTCGTCTGACACGTCAGCACCAGTGCCACGTCAGCAAAATTTTGATAAATTTACAAAAGGTCCCTATACTTATAAGAAATTATATTTTGGCCCTTAACTTTCAGAAATTGCACTTTGACCCCAGTAACTTCTGAAATTTTTTATTTTGGTCCATGTGTCGAATTTTGACAAACGAAGTGTCATTTCCACCATTTTCGACCATTCCAGACGTAATGATGAGCTCCGTTTTTTGAAATTCTACTTTGAATTTTTATGATGGACGGGGGCAAAGGAAAAATGATTTTGTTAACAAGCACCAATTATTTCACATGGAGAGGAAAGATGAATGACCTTCTATATGTGAACGATTATGACCAAAAGCAATGTCTGATGAAAAGTGGAATAATTTTTACCAGAAGACATGCAGTACTATTCGTCGGTGGATCGAAGGTAGTAAAGTGAACCATGTTAGTGAAGATACTAATGCATGTGTATTATGGAGAAAGCTGAACGAGCTTTTTCGAGCAAAGACTTGCAACAACAAGTTGTACTACATCAAGAAGATGATGGGGTTGAAATACAATGAAGGTACAGCTGTGGCGGACCATATCAATGATTTCCTCGGCACCATGAAAGATCTGGATTGGGTAAATACTTCGGTGATGAGGTAAGTCACTTAATACTCCTAAATAAACCCGGCCAAGGTTCCGATTCGGAATCGGACGTTTCGGTTCCAACCGATTCCAGATCCGGTTCCAATTCCGGAACCAGACCGGTTCGGTTAGGGTTCTTACCCTAACCGAACCGGTTGGAACCGCTGGAACCAAATGGTTCCAACGGTCACCTAACAGCTACTAGCCGTTGGGTGACAAGATCCAGCCCAACTAGCCGTTGGCTGACAAGATCTAGCCCAACAGCTAGTAGCCGTTGGGCTGGGGGGCATGGAGCAACGGCTCCCTTCCCTAATTTCCAAAAAAAAAAAATTATATATATAATTTTTTGGGATTTCCTAAATTACCCAAAATAACAGTAATAAAACGGTTAATTTTAGGGTCATTTTAAGTATCACAAAAATATTCTAAAAATGTATAAATATGGGTGATTTTTCATTATTTGAACATACCAATTTTACAATTTTTTATTTTCAAAAAAACCAAATGGAATCGGAACCGAATTCACAGTTTGGTTCCGATTCCGGTTCCACATTTAGTGTGGAACCGAAATCATTCGATTCAGTTCCGGTTCGAAACCGAACCGCCGGCCACCTCTACTCCTAAATACGTTACCAGAATCTTGGGAAACGTTTAGATCCACGGTGATAAATTCAGCCTCAAATGGGAGAGTCACACTGGAGATGGAAAAAATCAGAAATCTTCAAGGAAGAAAAGAGGACGAGAATGCAAGGGACGACATCAGCCTCAAACTCAGAAGCTTTAGTGACTGAGAGGACTAACAGAAAGAGGATAAGTAAAAGCCGAGGCCCATGTAGATCAGACAAGCACCGAGGTAAATCAAGAACAAGAGATATAGAATGCTTCCATTGTAAAAAGAAAGACCATATGAAGAGGGATTGCTACAAATTGAAGAACGAGCAGTCCAGAGACAACAACAGAAGGGATAATGATTCTAACCAAAAAAACGTTGCTGCTGCCACCACTGACAAAACCTCCAAAGAATTCCTCATTATCTACGAAGAAAATATTATGAATCTTCCCGGCCACGAGACCAGTTGGGTGATAGATAGTGCCGCCTCCATACAAGCCACATCTCGCAGAGACTTCTTTTCATCTTACACATCAGGTGACTACGGTGCTGTAAGAATGGGGAATAACGGCCAGTCAAAAGCCGTCGGTATTGGAGACATCTGCCTTGAAACAGACAACGGTACAAGGCTAGTGTTGAAAGGAGTCAAGCAATCTCAGATATCCGGTTAAACATGATCTCAACAGGCAAGCTGGATGGTGAAGGCTTTTGTAGCACCTTTAGTGACGACACATGGAAGCTCACTAAAGGATCAATGGTGATGGCATGAGATAAGAAAGAATAAACACTGTATTTGATGCATGCTAAACTTTCTAATAGTATCATAAATACAGTCAATAGTGATGAGGCAACCGAGCTATGTCATAAAAAGCTCGGTCATATGAGTCAAATGGGGATAGAAATACTGCGCTGACGGAATGTTCTTCCAAGGTTGAAGAACTCACACTTTGAGAAATGTGAACATTGCATGGCTAGAAAAGGGAACAGGGTATCCTTCTAGAGCTCCTCGCCTCAACGAAAACCGGAGGTACTTGATCTCATACATTCAGATGTATGTGGTATGATGCAGACAAGAACACTCGGTGTGTCACTTTATTTTGTGATATTTATAGATGATCATTCAATGAAGATATGGGTATACACCTTGAAGACAAAAGATCAAGTGTTGAGAGTGTTCAAGGAGTTTCTGCCATGGTAGAGAGAGAAACCGGCAAGAAACTGAAATGCATCAGAGCAGACAATGGTGGAGAGTATAGAGGTCTGTTTCATCAGTACTGCAAGATGTAAGGAATCTGACATCAAATGACACCTCCTAAGACACCTCAGCTAATGGCCTAGCTGAGAGGATGAACGAAACCTTATGCAGAATGGGTCAGAAGCTTGCTCTCAAAGGCCAAGCTACCGAATTCATTTGGAGGGAGGCACTGAGCAAAACCGTACATGTTTTGAACATGTCCTCAACAGTCGCACTAAAAGGTAATGTTCGTAATCAAGTCTGGACAGGAAAAAAGTGTCATATGAACACTTACATGTCTTTGGGTGCAAAACATTTGTACACATCCCAAAGGACAAGAGATCCAAACTTGATACAAGAATCGACAATATGTCTTTATTAGCTATGGTCTGGATGATTTCGGCTACAACTGTATGATCATGTTGAGAAGAAGGTTCTCAGAAGCCGAGATGTTGTCTTCATTGAAGATCATACTGTAGAATATATCAGAAAAGATACCAGAACCTCATACACCGGTGCAGTACATGTTGAAGATGAGGTTCCCAATCATGAGGGTACAAATGTTGAAGCTATTGGGTTTGGGCAATGGGCGGGCGGAAGTGTTGTTCAGGCGAAATCGATTTTAAATTTTTCAAATTACCGAATAAATTATTCAATATCTAATATAAATAATTTATTCATATTTCACATAAACACATTTATTTGATATCAAATAGTGACATAAATATAAAGGAAACGTCGCAATACTTTTACAAAAAAAATTTTTTTCCGTAAAATGACGCAAAATGAGTTTTTGACCGAACCGCCACCCAACACTTATGGAGACTTCCCAGGTCAGCCCCAATAGTGTTAGGGCAGTTCATGGCTGCTCGAAAAGTGTATAAATTCACTGTTTGGATAGTCGTCACCTGGTTGGCTCAAAAGTCACCTGGTAACGCCGTTTTTCACCGTTTTCGCTAATTTCAACTCTGAAACACTTTCCGAAAATTGTTCCAACTCCCAAAACACATCCAATACATTCATAACACATTATTTTCATCACACAATTTCCAGATTATTCAGATCTGATCCAGAATGGGAAAATCCAAATTTTCATGCTTTAATCTAAGTTTTTTAACATTAATCAAATTAATCTCAACACCAACCAAAGTCACACAACATGAAGTACCCAAGAACAATTATAGGTGTTACAAGAGGTGGTCATAACACTCTAGAATGGCAACATATCATCTAATGATCAATTTGGACAATAATTATACTAATTACATCCAAAACTACTTCACACATGCACACAAGCTTCAAATTCATCCACCACAACCAAAAACCCCAATTTTTCACAATTAAAAGAATCCTAGAACTATTCCAAGAATTCAAGAAAACATGAAACTAATTTCCAAGCTTGGGTTATAGAAAATTACCTTTTAATCTCTTGTTTTCCAAGTTTTTCCTTGAATTTTTCCTTCATTTCTTCATGATTTGTTCAAACCAAATCGTAGGGTTTATTTTTGGAGGTTGATCGGCCGTGGTTGGAGAATGAATGAAGAAGAAAACATTTTCCCCTTTTGAAACCTAATGACCGACTCACCAAGGGAATTTTTGTCCTTTGGAAAATTTTAATCAAAATAAATTATAATTAACTTTATGATAACCAATCAAATTAGCACACATAAAGTATAATTAAATCATGACATCTGTTCCAATAATAATTAAACAAATTTCATAATATTTATGGAAAAAGATTAATTAATTAATTATTCAAATATTTAACAATTAAATATCAAAATAATCAATTAATATAATTATTATGATATATGTATTTTTATTTACAATAAATAACAAATACATAAATATATGGCATGTGTCAAAATCTCATTTGACGAATAATTAATGTGTATCTAATCGTATTATGTATCAAGCAAAACATACACAATAATTACGATAGATCAAAAATGCCTCTATGCATATATTTTCGTTTAACCGATTAAACAATCTGAATTAACTCACTTAATTCAATGAAGTATTATGAATAATCTATATTATTCATATCGCGTTGCCCAAGTGCTCAACGAGTACACTTCATATTGTGAGACTGTCTAAGTTTTGGTTTATACATCACGAAATCCAATTTCATGCCCATAATCCACCTACTCATGGATTATGATAACCATAGATAATCTCGCTAAACTATGCAAGCCGAGGTTATTGCATACGTATAATCCCTCTGTCACAAGTTATCCATATTATATCTGGGATATAGATGAGAACGTCAAATCCGTTCGGTATTATATAGTCGACTTTCAATTTACGATCTCTAAATAACACTCGGAACTGATTTCCGAGGTTATACCATGGCCATGGATTTACTAGATTGTAAACACGTGATGATGTATATGCCATGTATACAGGACTGACGGATCCTATCTTGATACATACTGGATATCATGAGCATCAGTCCACACCCAACGAACAGGCGAAAGTATGATCTAAATAGATCGGTGACGTGACTGCCATTAAAGTGTGGAGGATAACTCATATATCCAACTGTGGTATCTCAAGTCGAAGGACCACTATGCTTGATCAACTCGAGAAGATTCATATTGACGTTGGTGAACAATCTATTAGGAAATCTTCAGTGAGTCGTTCAGTATTTATCAAATAAACACCTACATGTCTATACGAGTCTCCCGAGACTCACGTGTAACTAATCTTTGTAATCGATAAGTCATGACCTAGTCATACTATCCTGATAGCTGCAGCTTTTAAGAGTACTAGTTTCGTATCATGTGTGACCATCATCTCTATATGACTGAAGTGATACTCCCATCTTGACATCACATCCAATACACTACGATTCTCAATAAACCCAATACAGGCGTACACAAAACCTTTTAAAGCTCCAGACGACCAGTACTAAAGTAAATTGATTGTCGTAAGTAATAGCGACGTAAGTCTCAGGTTAAAGATCACATACACCTACCCTGATTCGGATTCCCATAGAAATATAGTCATACTACCAATGAGATTCTAAGTGGGTCTATCCAGAGTGAACTGTTTTTGATCCAACGGCTAACAGAACCTCTTATTACACTTGCATAAATATCCAATACCTAAATATATGATAACTATGACGTTAAGCTTCCATAACGCGCACAAGTGTAACACTAGTCTATTCCGCATTATCAATGTCCAGTCTCGATAATACTTCGACTAGAGATATTTAATGATTAAATCGTTCGTGGATTAATAATGTCTCATATCTTATTAATCTAATTTAACCATATGGACTTTTATCATTAATATATATCTAAGTAATCCAATTACAATAATGATAAAATAACAATTTCCTTGTCACATAGTTAATTTGTACAAAAACACAATTGTAGGACACAGAAATCGACGACGCTTGTTCTAGGCTTGCGGCCTAGTTGGGAGTACGAAATAGCCCACGGGAGACTAAACCGGAGAACAAAATGGAGTCGCCACCCAGTGTGAACTGGGACAAAGATTTAAGGCCGCACTCACCCCTCGCAAGGGAAGACCTCAAACCGTTGGGTTCGGAATGGTCCCTTACTTATGTCACTTGTAATGATATGATTTGTGCAATAAACTAACCGAATCTACTCAACATGTATGCTCAAAGGTAACTTAGATCTAGTCTGCATTCATCAAAATAAATCCCATGACTAAGTTCGCATGCTTTAAAAATAAGTCATTATTACGGCAAGCATATAATATCACACAATGAGCATGTCGAATCATCAAACACAAAGAACAAATAAATAACTACTCAAACAAAACGTAAACTAAATTCCTAATGCAAAATCAAAGTATTAAATCATGCATAAAGAAATAATATAGTCATACTTAAAACTAAACAATATTCTAGACTAAATCATGCTTAGATAAATAAATAACTTACTAGATTAAATCATGCTAAATAAATAAATAATCTACTAACTACATCATGCTCAAATACAAGATTGGATGAAACGAAATATGTGTGTCTCTTAAGTAGTACGTGGCATTGTCTCCCGAGTGCAAACCGCAATACCATCCATTCAGAATCGGCTACGGAATTTACGTCCGAGTTTCCATCCGATATACCACAAAAGAGAACACACATTCCGTTCATCCGGAATTCACATCATGCATCAATCCATAACATTCATGCGAAATAAAGTATTAAAATAAATAAAAATGAAAGATAATAAATAAAAAGGTGCCCTCAGGTTTAACCTCTTTTGTCGTCTCTCGAAAGCGCGTTACACAGCCGTCGGAAGAGTTGATGCTCCGCAACTCCTCCGGTTCATTGGTTCAATGATTTTCCTCCTTGTTTCACTGTTTAGGCTGCTGTTTTTACTCTGTTTCACTGTTGTTTTCACTGTGTTTTCCAGTCACTGTTTTAAGGTAATTTAGTCCACTGTTTTTGCGGTTTTTTTGGGGATTTGGGGCTGCGGTTTTTGTCACTGTTTTGGGCAGTTTTTGATGCAATTTTGGGGTGAATTCTGTGCAGTTTTCAGTGGGTATTTTCATGGCAAACTGGCATTTTGGGGGGGGTAGTTCTCTCGGCAAACTGGCAGTTTTTTGGGGGGTGTTTCTCGGTAATTACTGGCAGTTTTTGAGGTGAGTGGATGAGGTTGTTTTGGCTATTTGTTTTTTGGGGGGGTAGTTTCTCGGCAATTACACGTAAGTACCTAGTACTACGTTTATACCTCTTTACAAGACAAGGTTGGCTTCTAGCAAAGCGCCATGCCTACCAATTTCTCCAGAAATATCCTTACAGGAATATGTGATCTATATCAGGCGTAGTATACGTAGTATTACGTATTTTGATCCAGCATCGGATGTCACGTGCAAGGCCTGGGGCTGGAAATGTGTCTGCCCCGTACGAAGCACATATCGGATCTCTGGTAACTAGTCTCTATAATCGGATAAACATGACCTAGTCATAATATCCCGATAGCTGCAGCATATAAGAGAACCAGTTCTGTATCCTACGTGATCATCATCTCCACTATTACTGGAGTGATACTTCCATCTCGACATCACACCCAATACACTACGATTCTCAATATACCCAGAAGAGGCGTACACAGAACCTGTTAAAGCCCTGGACGACCAAAACCAAAGTACATTGATTGTCGCAAGTATTAGCGGTGCAAGTCTCAGGTAAGACCAAATACACCTACCCTGATTCGGACTTCCATAGACACATAGTAATATTACCAATGGAATTTCGAGGGGTCTATCCAGAGCGAAGCTGTTTTTCGTACCATTGGTAAAACAGAACCTCCTACTACACTTGCATGAGTATCCTATACCCAAATATATGATAACTATGCCGTTATGCCCTCACAACGCGCACAAGTGTAATATTAGTCTATTCCGCATTATCGATGTCTAATATCGATAATACTACGACTAGGGATATTTAATGATTAAACCTTTATGGATTGATACTGTCTCATATCTTATCAATCCGGAACTAATCATATGGACCTTCTATCATTTATACATCTTGGTGATCTAATCACAAATGATAAAAGATCAATTTCATTTGTCACATAGTTAATCTGTACAACAACACCATGATCTGTACAAATAGTGACGCTATGGGTCATAAATGTCCAACAATCTCCCACTTGGCATATAGTCAGTCACTCAAGTGTCCTACACCCGAACTATGTACTGTTCGCTCAAACTTCTGCTGAGTAAAAGGCTTTCTTCAGCGGATTTACATGATTATCATCTTATGCGATTTATACGATCATCACATCGCCATGATGTATGATCCGAACGGATCAGTTGAATAATCGAAGTATATATCTGGATCGTTGATGAGACCATTAATTCTTTAGCCTGTGCTATAGTCTAGCTCAGCTGCTAACAGAACTGCTCCTAATCTAATTAGGATTATTATCAATCCAGAAGGCTTCTATTGCTGCCTCAGCTGCGCAATAATCCACTTTGTTGTTTATTCGGTAACAGTATCTTTCTTGGAAGATTTCCAGCTCACTGTTCCGTTAGTCAAACTTTATAGTACCGTTTTTGCGACTTATAGTCATTTTATCGGTTAGGAAACATGCAGAGCAGTGATTCCAGTCACTTCAAGTTCTCATTCTCCATAGTTTAAGACAGCATCCTTAGTTCCTCTAAGATACTCAAGGATGTTCTTAACTTCAATCCAGTGACTATCACTTGGATTGGCCTGATTGTGAATCCATATGCTCAAAGCGTATGAGACACCAGGTCACGTACATTTTTCAATGTACGATTTCTCGGAGAGAATATCAACAACATTTGGATCTATCCCAGTAGATCTTTATTCCTAGAATAAAAGTTTTTTCTCCCAAGAATTCTACGGAGAATTTTATGAAAGCCATGCTTTCACCGATTGTATTATGGGAATATCATTTCCAAGAATGATGTATCATCATTACACAGGACATTTACTGTCAGTGCGCTCCCACTAACCTCCTTATATACACAAGAATCATTTTCGTTTTGAATTAAATCATACACCATTATGATTACATCAAAATGATAATTCCAAGAATTCAATACTTGCTTCAATCCATACATGGATCGAATTAACTTGCAAACCTTGTTTGCTCGTTTTGGTACGATAAAACCGTCAGGATGTTGTAAACATCCTCCAAAAGGTTTCCGTTAAGGAAAGTAGTTTTTGCATTCAGCTGCCATATTTCATAAATGAAACATGCAGCACTGGCAAGCATTATCCAAACGGATTTACCGTGGCAACAGGTAAAAGGTTTCGTCGTAATCGACACAATGTTGATAACGATACCTTTTTGCTACAAGTCTAGCTTAGTACGTTGGTATGTTGCCATCCATGTATGTCTTCTTTGAAGACTCATATAGTACCACTAGGGACATTGCCTTGCGGTACAACAACTAGTATCCAAACTTGGTTGGTATATATGGAATCCATTTCGGATTTCATGGCACTTTGCCATAATAGGGAATCGATACCTTGTATCACTTCCTCATACGTAGTCAGTTCGTATTCCTCAATAAGATTGACATCTTTATAAGGTGAGATCAGAAACCCATACCTCCCATGTTGTTTTCTGACTCTCTCCGACTTACGTGGTTCTTGTGTATTCGAAGATTGTGGTATAGTTTCATCATTGATGAACTATTTGTGTTCCTTTAGGAATCGGTGCCTGGAATAGTATTACTCCGATTTTTCATCGAGTTTTACTTTCCTCCCATTTACCACTGCATATAGGTGTTCCTCTTAGGAAAACCGCATGGTGAGCAACAATTACATTGTTCTCTATTGAGTTGTATAAGTACTATACTTTGGTTTCCCTAGGATAACCACAATTAGGCACTTATCCGATTTGGGTTATAGTTTGGTATGATCCAAACATATGCCTAGCATTCCCAAATCTTCATGAATGAGAAAACCCAGTTTCTTTCTTGTTCATATCTAATATGATGTCTGTCTAACAGATTTTTATGGAACCTTATTCTAAATAAGTTCTGCACTGTTGAATGCGTATCCGTTGAAGGAAATGGTAGCTCAGAGCGACTCATGATTAACTTTATCATGTCTAACAAAATTCAGTTTCTCTGTTCGGACACACCGTCAAATTGACGTGTTCCGGGAGGAGTCCTCATTGAAAGAATACTATACACTTTCAAGTATTTGAGAAACTTATTGCTTAAGTATTTTCATCATGGTCTAACCACGGTGTTTAATACTTTAGCTGATCTGTTTGTTAACTTCGTGTCGAAACTCTTTGATAGTTTCTGATCCGTGTTTCACAAGAAACACATAACCATAACGCGATGCCACATCCGTAAAGGTCACGAAACATTCATATCCACATCTAGCCTAGCTAGACATGGCCCACTTACGTCACAATGAACTAGGGCTAACAGATCGGTGGCATTTACACTTTTACCAAGTAAATAGTGTTTTAGGCACTTTGCCTAATAAACTAGATTCGTAGACATTATTTGAATAGAATCAAATTTGTCCTAGTAACCACTCTTCGAAAGTGTGGATATACGAGTCTTGTTTAATTGTGTCCCAGACAACAATGCCACAAATAAGTCTCAACTGATTTACTCAGTTTGAGCTATTTGTTTGTCATGTCATATGTTTGAGATTTATTTATATTCAAAATATAAATATTATTATTCACATCTAATGTGTTTATCTCAATATCATCTTTATAAAATAAAACACTTTAGTGTTCTACAATATAAAGGTATACCCGCAACGGGTTAAACCCTGATATATAGATAATGTATCTAGTCAAACTAGTTACATTTTAACAGTTTCCTAATTTAAGTACACACCCGAAGGGTAGTTTCTAAACTTAGGTATCATACGGTTAAAACAGCGACTTTCGTCCCGTTTTCAATTTGCAGATTAATCTCAATTGAAGTGAGAATCATGCTCACAGCAGATTCTGCACATCAGTACATATTTATGTACCACATCCAGTATCTAAAATCCAATTTTAATACTAGCAGTGAACATATTTATAACAAACATATTTGAAGTCAGAGCCTTGCTCGTCTTCAATTCCTTCATGTCTACCTTGTCCATACGGCAGTCACGCTTCCGTGATCCCCGTTTTCTACAATTGAGGCAGACATCTTGGGATATGTCCTTTATCTTCCGAGAAGATTATAATGATTTTGCCTTTGCCCTATTCGGTACCCCAGAAACCTTTGGCCAAGCCTTGGCCTTCCGGAATGTCGAAATAAGATGCGCCTTGTGCTTCTTGCCTTATTGCAAACTTTGGCTTTGACTCCTTGAGTATAGCCATTAACTCTCCAAGAGTTTACTATTACAATTTTAGTACTTCTAAGATCTTAGAATAGATCTATGAAGATCCTTCAATTTCATTTTCATACTTTAAGGATCTAATCCTTAGTTCTGATTAGGAAATTAAGGAGTCTATTTGGCAAGCATAATGGATTAAGCACTAAAGTTATCATCATATGAGTTATCCAAAACTCATGCTCTACTATTTTCTTAACTCTGGGCTTAGGCTTAAGATGTTATTTTATCAAATAAAGTAACTTCTTAGTTTTCAGGACTATCCTGATAATTTATTCCCAATTTGAAAAATTAAAGTCGTTTAAATACATTTTCACCCAGGATTATGTTTTAAACACTAATCTTTCAATTATATTGATTCTAATAGTCCAACTATTTAATCAAAGATTTTAGGTACTATTTATTACAGTGGGCTAGGATCTCGTTAAATAACACACAATCTTGACTTTGGCCAACAAATTGTATGATAATTAACTAGGTAGATCTCTAAGATCAATTGGATCCCATCCAATTCCTAGATCCAGTAGGTGGACATCCAAGTCCGAAACATATATCTTGTATATGCCAATATATCCAATATATTCCCTAACCTTTTTCCTCGGAATCAACTAAGCCTTGGCTTTGGCACAACAAACTTAGTGATCCCAGTTAAGCGGAACCCATTGACCATGGAAAGCTTCGTAATCAATGTCGATGGACAAGAAGTGATATTGACTTTGGCCAATAAATCACAACTTGGACAAGACACCGATATGGAACCAAGCCTTCATGATTCAAACACATCCTCGATGGACAAAGATCTTGACTTTGGCCAGCAAACCAATGCCAGTCTTGGATCTTGAGTAAGAATCACTCAATGGAAGGAAAAATGCTTAATATGATGTTGAGGGTTTTTCGCGTGCAATTGGCAACCAATTAATTATCTTTATTAAGGTCTCATCGTCATACACCCTTAAACATGCATTCTAAACACATAATAAGTCACATATAAATAAAATAATAATGATATGCGGATGGATACTTTAACACATTGTTCCTAGAACAAATCTCTCCATTTCCTCTCTCCCGCTAGGACAAGTATTACTTCTACCCGTTACATAACACTTCTAAAGAAAACTCATTTACATTTAGGGGAATAGGTGAGAAGAGAAATACAAAGAGTAAGGAGGTAATAGGCTGGACTCGCAGGTCCAATTAATAAATTCTAAATTTATTACAACAATTTCCAAAATTGCCCCACCCATCTAATATCCATTCGATATACATTATTCATGCATCACAACCATGTATTCACACAAGCATGTTATCAATCAATCTAATCCAATTAATTAATCTTATTATTAATGACCATCCAATGTTCAAACAGCGATTTGATTTTGCGCGAGTCAAACTCGTTTTGCGAATATGTACTCAAAGTACGAATTCTTGAATTAAATTAAACTACAACATTAAATCCAATTTAATTTGCATTTAATACTAATTCATTTATTTAATTCCAAATTAAATATTACACTTTATTAACGAACCTTTACGACTTAGATTCCAAATCTAATCGTTACGGGTCTCAAAGCCCGATTAACATCCAATGTTAATTTAATTAAAGTCCAATGGGCTTTTAATTAATTTCTAAGGCATGGACTTTTGGTCAACATGGGTCAAACCCAAATACCAAAGCCCATTTAAGGAATCACCCTTATTTGCCAAGAAACCAATTTAGGCCCATTAGGCCCAATTATTAATAAAGGTCCATTAAGTCATAATTGGACTTTATGGAAATGGTTTTAGGCCCAATTGGATCCAACCAATTTAGCCTAAACCTAACTTGGTACAACCAAGCCCATTAAGCCCAATTACAACTTCTAAAGCCCAATTTCCAAAATAGGCCCAATTAATTAAATTACCAAATTCCAAATTTTATAACTTAATTAACCAAAGTGTATTGACATAATTAATTACCCAAATTAATATTCCAAAACATAAATTTGTACAATTAATTATGCTCATTTACATCAAAACATGTCCAACACATTTTAATGAAAAATCAAACCCATTTTACATGCTATAAGTCTCTGTAATTAGGGTTAATTTATGTCTGATTTGGTTTCAATCCAATTAAATCCACAATCAACATTAAATCATCATTCCCAATCGTTTCAAGTCATCCAATGATCAACGAAACAAAAATACCAAGACATTAGGGTTCATCCAAGATTCGGCCAAGCCACAAAAAATTGGGGAAAATATGTCCAATTCAAAATTCATCAAATTGACAATGCATAACACCATGTTATCAATATTTAAGCATACTCAAACATCCAATTTCATTCAAATATGCTCAAAATCAATTTACCCAATTTTAACCCTAAATTCAAGTTTCATGCTTTAACTCGCTCTGATACCAATGTTGGGTTTCTCTAAGGTCCCAAGGATCATTATCAAGCAAGAAACAACATGCGAATACAACAAAGAAGTTGTGGAATACTTACATTGAGCGGTTGAGGTGATGCGATGAAGAATAAAAACTTTTTAAGCCCTTTGAGACTCCTCCAAGGCTCTCGGCACTCACGGGTTTTTCTCCTCCATTTTCGGTCCAAGCTCCAAGCTTTTGGGTGGTTATTCCAAGCTCACAAGTGCGGTTCCCTATCACCTTCGCAAGACTCTAAAGCGTGCTAGCACTCTGTAATTTTTGCCGCAAAATTCACCTAGCTTCTCCTTCAATCTCACGGTGAAACCAGAAAAAGAAGGAAGAAAAAACTGCCCCTTGGGCGAGAGAGAGAGGAGAGGAAAGAGAGAAAAATGTGTTTTGTGTATTAGTTAATTGATTTCCAAAAACAATAAACATATACCATTTTTCCTTTTCCAAAATGTCAAAGGCAAAAGACAAGTAATGCCTTCCTGTTGGAAATTCTCTAAGGTCCTAAGGATCATTATCAATCAAGAAACATAAGTGCGAATACACCGAGGAAGTTGCGGAATACTTACATCGTTCGGTTGAGGCGATGCGTCGAAGAACAAAACTTTTTATGCCCTTTGAACTCCATGAAGCTCATGGCAAACTACTCCATTTTGCTCCTCCAAGATTCGGCAATGGTGATCCCTCCAAGCTCCAAGCTTTGTGTGATTCCATGCTCACATGTGCGGTTTCCCTATCACCTTAGGATGTCTCCATTGTGTGCTAGCACTCTTGATTTTGCAACAAAATAATCACATTTCTTCTCATTGGCTCTCGGCAGTGGCCAAAACCAGAAGAGGAAAACAGCCCATTTTTTGGGCATGAGAGGGGAGGAAGAAAGAGAGAATAGAGTGTTTTTGGTTGTTGGCAAATAGTGTATCTAATACACTTTAATGAATTTCCAAATTCATTTTCAAATTTTGCTTTTCCAAAAAGTCAAGCTATTAAAGCTTTGCCAACCACTACATCAATTATTCACATCACATCACTCAAAATGACAAGTGATTTGACGCTTGAAGTGACTAGCAATTTGACGCTTGATGTGACTTGCGAGCCGCACTTGAATTCGAAATGCGAGTGCGCTCGCAAACACTTATGCCTAGCAAAATCCAAATTAAAGAATTTTCCGTTGCGACGCAATTAAATAATTATGCCTAGCAAAATCACTATTCACGTCGCTAACGAATTAATTCTAAATTAACTCGTTCGCCCGAATTAAAATCTAATTTCAATTCCGCTTCGAAATCCAATTTCGTATAATATATCGAATATATTATTTTATCGATTAATTCCAAATTAATCATTTTCTCTCTTTAATTAATATTTTATCCCAGATAAAATATCTCCGTAATTAATCCCAGATTAATTTTCTCTCTCATTTAATTAATCCCAGATTAACTAAAGTACGAGTCATACGTCATCGGTGAATCTTCGGGAAGCGACCCATGAGATCCCCGGATATATTGGCAGTAAATACGGTCGTCGGACTATCCGAACACGTAAGTACCTAGTACTACGTTTATACCGATTTACAAGACAAGTTGGCTTCTAGCAAAGCGCCATGCCTACCCAATTCTCCAGAAATATCCTTAAGGAATATGTGATCTATATAGGCGTAGAATACGTAGTATTGCGTATCTCGATCCAGTATCGGATGTCACGTGCAAGGCCTGTGGCTGGAAATGTGTCTGCCCCGTACGAAGCACATATCGGATCTCTGGTAACTAGTCTCTATAATCGGATAATCATGACCTAGTCATATTATCCTGATGACTGCAGTACATAAGAGAACCAATTCCGTATCATACGTGACCATCATCTCCACTATGACTGGAGTGATACTTCCATCTTGACATCACACCCAACACACTACGATTCTCAATATACCCAGCAGAGGCGTACACAGAACCTGTTAAAGCCCTGGACGACTTAAAATCAATGTATATTGATTGTCGCAAGTATTAGCGGTGCAAGTCTCAGGTTAAGACCAAATACACCTACCCTGATTTCGGACTTCCATAGACACATAGTCATACTACCAATGGAATTCCGAGGGGTCTATCCAGAGCGAAGCTGTTTTCGTACCATCGGTAAAACACAACCTCCTACTACACTTCCATGAGTATCATATACCCAAATATATGAGAACTATGCCGTTATGCCCTCACAGCGCGCACAAGTCTAATACTAGTCTTTTTCGCATTATCGATGTCCAATCTCGATAATACTCTGACTAGGGATATTTAATGATTAATCCTTCATGGATTGATACTGTCTCATATCATCTCAATCCAGGAACTAATCATATGGACCTCCTATCATTTATATATCTTGGTGATCTAATCACAAATGATAAGAGAGCAACCTCCTTTGTCACATAGTTAATTTGTACAACAACATCATGATCTATACAAATATTGACGCTATTGGTCATAACTGTCCAACAATCTCCCACTTGGCCTATAGCCAGTCACTCGAGTGTCCTACACCCGAACTATGTACGGTTCCCTCAAACTGAAACTGCTGAGGAAAGGCTTTCGTCAGCGGATTTGCATGATTATCATCTGATGCGATTTATACGATCATCACATCGCCACGATGTATGATCCGAACGAATTAGATGAATATTGAAGTATATATCTGGATCGTTGATGAGACCATTAATTCTTTAGCCTGCGCTGTAGCCCAGCTCAGCTGCTAACAGAACTACTGCTAATCTGATTAGGATTATTATCGACCCAAAAGGCTTCTATTGCTGCCTCAGCTGCAGCAATTACCCGTATTTGTTGTTTATTCGGTAACAGTATCTTGCTTGGAAGATTTCCAGCTCACTGTTCCGTTATTCAAACTGTATAGTACCGTTGTTACGACTTATAGTCATTTTTATCAGTTAGGAAACTTGCAGTAGTGATGCCAGTCATTTCAAGTTCTCATTCTCCATAGTTTAAGACAGCATCCTTAGATCTCTAAGATACTAAAGCATGTTCTTAACGTCAATCCAGTGACCATCACTTGGATTGGCCTGATTGTAACTTCATATGCTCAAAGCATATGAGACACCAGGTCGCGTACATTTTTCAATGTACGAGTTCTCGGAGATTATTTACAACTTTAAATCTATCCCAGTAGATCTTTATTCCTAGAATAAAGGTTGTTTCTCCCAAGAATTCTACGGAGAATTTTCTTGAAAGCCAAGCTTTCACCGATTGTTTTATGGGAATTTCATTTCCAAGAAATGACATATTATCATTATTTAGGACTTTCAATGTCAGTGTGCTCCCACTAACCTCCTTATATACACAAGAATCATTTTCTTTTTGAATTAAATCTTATACCATTATGATTACATCAAAACGATAATTCCAAGAACGTAATGCTTGCTTCAATCCATCCATGGATCGAATAACCTGAAAACCTTGTTTGCTAGTTTTGGTACGACAAAACCGTCAGGATGTTAAAAACATCCTCCAAAAGGTTTCCATTAAGGAAAGCGGTTTTGACATTCAGCTGCCACATTTCATAATGAATATGCAGCATCAGCAAGCATTATCCAAATGGATTTACCATGGCAACAGGTAAAAGGTTTCGTCGTGATCGACATAATGTTGATAACGATACCTTTTCGCTACAAGCCTAGCTTAGCACATTGGTATGTTGCCTTCCATGTATGTCTTCCTTGAAGACTTATATAGTACCAATAGGCACAATGCCTTGCGGTACAACAACTAATGTCTAAACATAGTTGATATACATGGAATCCATTTCGGATATCATAGCACTTTGCCATAATAGGGAGTCGATACCTTGTATCACTTCCTCATACGTAGTCGTCCATATTCCTCAATAAGATTGACATCTTTATGAGGTAAGATCAGAAACCCATACCCCAGTTGTTTTCTGACTCTCTCGACTACGTGGTTCTGTTGTATTCGAAGATTACTGGTATAGTTTCATCCTTGATGAACTATTTGTGTTCCAATAAGGAATCGGTGCCTGGAATAGTATTACTTCAATTTTCATCAGGTTTTACTTTCCTCCCACTTACCACTGCATATAGGTATTCCTCTTAGGAAAACCGCATGGTGAGCAACAATTACATTGTTCTCTAGTGAGATGTACAAGTACTATACTTTGGTATCCCTAGGATAACCTACAATTAGGCACTTATCTAATTTGGGTTTTAGTTTGGTATCATCCAAACATATGTCTATCATTCCCAAATCTTCAAGAATGAGAAAACCCAGTTTTTTCCTGTTCATATCTAATATGAAATCTGTCAAACAGATTTTTATGGAACTTTATTCAAAATAAGTTCTGCACTGTTTATGCGTATCCGTTAAAGGAAATGGTAGCTGAGAGCGACTCATGATCAACCTTATCATGTCCAACAAAATTATGTTACTCAGTTCTGACACACCGTCAAATGACGTGTTCCGGGAGGAATCCTCATTGGAAGAATACGATACTCTTCCAAGTATTTTAGAAACTTATTGCTTAAGTATTTTCATCATGGTCTAACCGTGATGTTTTATACTTTAGTCGATCTGTTTGTCTATTTCGTGTCGAAACTCTAAAAATTTCCGATTTGTGTTTCAAAAGAAACACATAACCATAACGCGATGCCACATCCGTAAAGGTCACGAAACATTCATATCCACCTCTAGCCTAGCTAGACATGGGCCCACTCGCTTCACTATGAACTAGGGCTAACAGATCGGTGGCAATTGCACTTTTACCAAGTAAAAATGTGTTTTAGGCACTTTGCCCAATAAACTATATACGTAGACTTATTGAATGGAATCAAATTTGTCCTAGTATCCACTCTTCAAAAGTGTGGATATACGAGTCTTGTTTAATTGTGTCCTAGACAACAATGCCACATTAAGTTTTAACTGATTAACTCAGTTTGAGCTATTTGTTTGTTATGTTATACGTTTGAGATTTTATTTATATTCAAAATATAAATACTGTTATTCACATCTAATGTGTTTATCTCAATATCATCTTTATAAAATAAAACACTTTAGTGTTCTAGAATATAAAGGTACATCTGCAACAGATTAAACACTGATATAGAGATAATGTATCTAGTCAAACTAGTTACATTATAACAGTTTCGTAATTTAAGTACACACCCGAAGGGTAGTTCCTAAACTTAGGTATCTACGGTTAAAACAACGACTGTCGTCCCGTTTCCAATTCGCAGATTAATCTCAACTGAAATCAGTATACTGCTTAAAGTAGATTATGCACATCAGTACATATTTATGTACTACACTAAGTACTTAAAATCCAATTTCAATACTAGTAGTGAACATATTTTATGACAAACATATTTGAAGTCAGAGCCTTGCTCGTTCTTCAATTCCTTCATGTCTGCCTTGTCCATACGGCAGTCACGCTTCCGTGTCCCCGTTTGCCACAATTTAGGCAGACATTTTGGGATATGTCCTTTGTCTTCCCAGAAGATTATAATGACTTTGCCTTTGCCCTTTTCCACACCCTAGAAGCCTTTGGCCAAGCCTTGGCCTTCCGGAATGTCGAAGTGAGATGCGCCTTGCGCTTCTTGCCTTATTGCAAACTTTGGCTTTGTCTCATTGAGTATAGCCATTAACTCTCCAAGAGTGTACTATTGCAATTTTAATACTTCTAAGATCTAAAATTAGATCTATGAAGATCCTTCAATTTCATTATCATACTATAAGGATCTAATCCTTAGTTCTGATTAAGAAATTAAGGAGTCTATTTGGCAAGCATAATGGATTAAGCACTAAAGTTATCATCACAGAATGAATCTTCCAAAGATCATGCTCTACTATTTGCTTAACTCCGGGCTTAGGCCTAATATGTTATTTTATCAAATAAAGTAACTTATTAGTTTCCAGGACCATCCTGAAATTTATTCCCAATTTGAAAATTAAAGTCGTTTAAATACTTTTTCACCATGATTATGTTTTAAACACTAATCTTTCAATTATCTCGATTCTAATAGTCCAACTATTTAATCAATGATTTTAGGTACTATTAATTATAATGATTACTATAGTCCAACTATAAATCAACTATATTTATAGTTTGTTAATTCAAATATATTGATTGCTATAATCCAATTATGTAATCCAACTATAATGAATTAGTTTGAATACAGTCCAACTGTTATTAAAAACAACTATTAAATATTAGTCCAACTAATAAATAATTTATTTTGACGAAAATGATTTTTATGAGCGCGTATGGCAAGTTAATTAAACGAATATTGCAAATTTAATACTTTCTCCCACTATTTTTCGTCATCCTCTAACCCTCTGTGGAGTACTCTCGGAAACCGTGTTTCCTAGTGGGCTAGGATCCCGTTAAATAACACACAATCTTGACTTTGGCCAACAAATTGTATGATAATTAACTAGGTAGATCTCTAAGATCAATTGGATCCCATCCAATTCCTAGATCCAGTAGGTGGACATCCAAGTCCGAAACATATATCCTATATATGCCAATATATCAAATATATTGCCTAACCTTTTTCCTCTGAATCAACTAAGCCTTGGCTTTGGCACAACAAACTTAGTGATCCCAGTTAAGCGGAACCCATTGACCATGGAAAGCTTCGTAATCAATGTCGATGGACAAGAAGTGATCTTGACTTTGGCCAACAAATCCACAAACTTGGACAAGACACCGATATGGAACAAAGCCTTCGTGATTCAAACACATCTCGACGGACAAAGGCCTTGACTTTGGCCAACAAACCAATGCCAGTCTTGGATCTTGAGTAAGAATCACTCAATGGAAGGAAAAACGCTTAATATTTTGTGAGGGTTTTTCGCGTGCAAATTGGCAACCAATTTATTATCTTTGTTAAGGTCTCATCATCATACACCCTTAAACATGCATTCTAAACACATAATAAGGCGCATATAAATAAATAATAATGATATGCGGATTGATACTTAACACATTGATCCTAATCAAATCTCTCCATTTCCTCTCTCCCGCTAGCACAAGTATTACTTCTACCCGTTACATAACACTTCTAAAGAAACCTCATTTACATTGAGGGGAATAGGTGAGAAGATAATACAAAGAGTAAAGAGGTAATAGGCTGGACACGCAGGTCCAATTAATAAATTCTAAATTTATTACAACAATTTCCAAAATTGCCCCACCAATCTAATATCCATCCGATATACATTATTCATGCATCGCAACCATGTATTCACACAAGCATGTTATCAATCAATCTAATCCAATTAATTAATCTGATAATTAATGACCATCCAATGTTCAAACAACGATTTGATTTTGCGCGAGTCAAACTCGTTTTGCGAATAAGTACTCAAAGTACGAATTCTTGAATTAAATTAAACTACAACAACATTAAATCCAATTTAATATGTATTTAATACTAATTCACTATTTAATTCCAAATTAAATATTACACTTTATTAATAACCTTTTCGACTTAGATTCCAAATCTAATCGTTACGGGTCTCAAAGCCCGATTAACATCCAATGTTAATTTAATTTAAAGTCCAATGGGCTTTTAATTAATTTCTAAGGCATGGACTTTTGGTCAACTTGGGTCAAACCCAAAGACCAAAGCCCATTTAAAGAATCACCCTTATATGCCTAGAAACCAATTTAGGCCCATTAGGCCCAATTAAAATAGTAAGGTCCATTAGTCATAATTGGACTTTATGGATATGGTTTTTGCCCAATTGGATCCAACCAATTTAGCCTAAACCAATCTTGGTACAACCAAGCCCAATAAGCCCAATTACAACTTTTCAAGCCCAATCCAATTTAAGCCCATTTAATTAAATACAAAAATTCCAAATTTCATATTTAATTAAACAAAGTGTATTGCCATAATTAATCACCCAATCAATATTTCCAAACACCCAATTAGCCTAATTAATTATGCTTATCAACATTAAAACATGTCCAACACATTTTAACCAAATCAAACCCAATTTAATGCTTATACTCACGGCATTTTAGGTATTTTTGTTTCGATTCTGAATTCAATCCAATTAAATCCTAAATCAACATTATCCAATTGTTTTCCAACTCATCCAATGAATCAAAACACAAATACCATGAGTTTAGGATATCATCAAGATTCGGCCAAGCCTACAAAAATTGGGGAAAATGTTTCCAAATCAATTTTCATGAAATTGATCCAATCCAACTTCAATTAAACATCATTCAAGCATACTCAATCAAGCAATTTCATCAAATCATGCTCAAATTGATTTTACCCAATTTTAACCCTAAAAAGTTTCATGCTCAATATTGGCTCAAGATACCATTGATGGAAATTCTCTAAGGTCCCAAGGATCATTATCAAGGAAGAAACATAAGTGCGAATACATCGAGGAAGTTGCGGAATACTTACATCGATCGGTTGAGGCGATGCGTCGAAGAACAAAACTTTGTATGCCCTTAACTCCATGAAGCTCACGGCAAACTGCTCCATTTTGCTCCTTCAAGATTCGGCAATGGTGATCCCTCCAAGCTCCAAGCTTTGTGTGATTCCATGCTCACATGTGCGGTTTCCTATCACCTTCGGATGTCTCCATTGTGTGCTAGCACTCTTGATTTTGCAACACAAAATCATCATATTTCTTCTCATTGGCTCTCTCATTGGCTCTCGGCAGTGCCAAAACCAGAAGAGGAAAACAACCCATTTTTGGGCGTGAGAGGAGAGGAAAAAGAGAGAAAGAGTGTGTTTTGGTTGTTCGCAAAAAGTGTATCTAATCACTTTAATGAATTTCCAAATTCATTTTCAACAATTTTGCTTTTCTAAAAAGTCAAGCTATTAAGCTTTGCCAACCACTACATCAACTATTCACATCACAGTACACACATCACATCACTCAAAGTGACAAGTGATTTGATGCTTGAAGTGACTAGCGATTTGACGCTTGATGTGACTTGCGAGCCGTACTTGAATTCGAAATGCGAGTGCGCTCGCAAACACTCACGGGCTCGGGTTCGCTAATTCCAAATTAACGAATTTTCCGTTGAGACGCAATTAAATAATTATGCTTAGCAAACTCACTATTCACGTCACTAACGAATTAATTCTAAATTAACTCGTTCGCCTGAATTAAAATCTAATTTCAATTCCGCGTCGAAATCAAATTTCGTATAATATATCGAATATATTATTTTATCGATTAATTCCAAATTAATCGTTTTCTCTCTTTAATTAATATTTTATCCCACATAAAATATCTCCGTAATTAATCCCATATTAATTTTCTCTCTCATCTAATTAATCCCAGATTAATTAAAGTGCGTGTCATACGTCATCGGTGAATCTTCGGGAAGCGACCCAAGAGATCCCCGGATATGTTGGCAGTAAATACGGTCGTCGGACTATCCAAAAACGTAAGTACCTAGTACTACATTTATACCTATTTACAAGACAAGGTTGGCTTCTAGCAAAGCGCCATGCCTACCCAATTCTCCAGAAATATCCTTACAGGAATATGTGATCTATATCAGGCGTAGTATACGTAGTATTACGTATTCGATACAGTATCGGATGTCACGTGCAAGGCCTGGGGCTGGAAATGTGTCTGCCCCGTACGAAGCACATATCGGATCTCTGGTAACTAGTCTCTATAATCGGATAATCATGACCTAGTCATATTATCCCGATGACTGTAGTACATAAGAGAACCATTCCGTATCCTACGTGACCATCATCTCCACTATGACTGGAGTGATACTTCCGTCTTGACATCACACCCAACACACTACGATTCTCAATATACCCAGCAGAGGCGTACACATAACCTTTTAAAGCCCTGGACGACCTAAAACCAAAGTATATTGATTGTCGCAAGTATTAGCGGTGCAAGTCTCGAGTTAAGACCAAATACACCTACCCTGATTTCGGACTTCCATAGACACATAGTCATACTACCAATGGAATTCCGAGGGTCTATCCAGAGCGAAGCTGTTTTCCGTACCATCGGTAAAACAACCTCCTATTACACTTGCATGAGTATCCTATAGCCAAATATATGAGAACTATGCCGTTATACCCTCACAACGCGCACAAGTGTAATACTAGTCTTTTTCTCATTATCGATGTCCAATCTCGATGATACTCGACTAGGGATATTAATGATTAATCCTTCATGGATTTATTGTCTCATATCATCTCAATCCAGGAACTAATCATAAGGACCTTCTATCATTTATATATCTTGGTGATCTAATCACAAATGATAAGAGAGCAATCTCTTTTGTCACATAGTTAATTTGTACAAAAACACCATGATCTGTACAAATAGTGACGCTATTGGTCAAAACTGTCCAACACTTCCATCTACCACCATCAATGAATAATGACATGTTGTCATATCACTCGAAGTGACTAGACATCACATCAATCGATTGACTAGTGATTTGACGCTTGATGTGACTTATGGGCCGCACTTTAATTCGAAATGCGAGTTCTCCCGCAACACTCCCGGGCTCGGGTTCGCTAATTCCAATTAACGAATTTTCAGTTGCGACGAAATTAAATTAAATTTAATTAAATAATTATGCCTAGCAAAATTACTATTCACGTCGCTAACGAATTAATTCTAAATTAACTCGTTCGCCCGAATTAAAATCTAATTTCAATTCCGCGTCGAAATCCAATTTCGTATAATATATCGAATATATTATTTTATCGATTAATTCCAAATTAATCGTTCTCTCTCTTTAATTAATATTTTATCCAGATAAAATATCTCCGTAATTAATCCCAGATTAATTTTCTCTCTCATCTAATTAATCCCAGATTAATAAGTGCGAGTCATACGTCATCGGTGAATCTTCGGGAAGCGACCCATGAGATCCCCGGATATGTTGGCAGTAAATCCGGTCGTCGGACTATCCGAACACGTAAGTACCTAGTACTACATTTTACCGCTTTACAAGACAAGGTTGGCTTCTAGCAAAGCGCCATGCCTACCCAATTCTCCAGAAATATCCTTACAGGAATATTTGATCTATATCATGCGTAGTATACGTAGTATTGCGTATTTCGATCCAGCATCGAATGTCACGTGCAAGACCTGGGGCTGGAAATGTGTCTGCCCCGTACGAAGCACATATCGGATCTTTGGTAACTAGTCTCTATAATCGGATAAACATGACCTAGTCATAATATCCCGATAGTTGCAGCATATAAGAGAACCAGTTTTGTATCCTACGTGATCATCATCTCCACTATTACTGGGGTGATACTTCCATCTCGACATCACACCCAATACATTACGATTCTCAAAATACCCAGAAGAGGCGTACACAGAACCTGTTAAAGCCCTGGACGACCAAAACCAAAGTACATTGATTGTCGCAAGTATTAGCAGTGCAGTCTCAGGTTAAGACCAAATACACATACCCTTATTCGGACTTCCATAGACACATAGTAATACTACCAATGGAATTCTGAGGGGTCTATCCAGAGCGAAGCTGTTTTCCGTACCATCGGTAAAACACAACCTCCTACTACACTTGCATGAGTACCATATACCCAAATATATAAGAACTATGTCGTTATGCCCTCACAACGCGCACAACTGTAATACTAGTCTATTCCGCATTATCGATGTCCAATATCGATAATACTACGACTAGGGATATTTAATGATTAAACCTTTATGGATTGATATTGTCTCATATCTTATCAATCTGGAACTAATCATATGGACCTTCTATCATTTATACATCTTGGTGATCTAATCACAAATGATAAAAGAGCAATTTCCTTGTCACATAGTTAATCTGTACAACAACACCATGATCTGTACAAATAGTGTTGCTATGGGTCATAACTGTCCAACATGGGCTTGGTGTGTTGTTTGTGGGGGTTTGC
Source organism: Zanthoxylum bungeanum (assembly GCA_019454045.1). NCBI lineage: Eukaryota > Viridiplantae > Streptophyta > Magnoliopsida > Sapindales > Rutaceae > Zanthoxylum > Zanthoxylum bungeanum. Next base: position 40,668 of record SKCR01030760.1, read on the forward strand.
CCTAAGGATGTGTTTTGAAACGGAGGTCCAACAAGCGAACCCGAAGCTAATCCAGTGAATTAAATCCAACAATGCGTCAATTCTTGACTATTCCCTCCCGACGTCCGTTTCCCGCGGCTTCCACGACTTAAAGAGGAGTGTCTCCGTACGAGACTCATCATAGGGACTTATATGCAAAAATGCAGTGCCTACAGTCGCCTCCACTTTGATGGGACTTGTGCAGTGTGTGACAATGACAAGCCTATCAAAGTTTATGCAATGCATTTTTACTTATCTGGCTCGCCAGCTGCCACCTGACTTGTCTGTTGCTTTGAACTGAGTTGATGAGAGGTGGTCCATTCCCGAACCGTTGCTGTGATGTGGTCCATTCCCGAACCGTTACTGGTAGGTGTTCCATTCCCGAACTGTGCTCCATTCTCGGAGTGCCATTCCCTAGTTGTTCATTCCTGAACCTTGCTCTATTCTCGGATTACCATTCTCGGCTCGTTCATTCTCGGACTCTGCTCAATTCTCGGATTACCATTCTCGGCTTGTTCATTCTCGGACTCTGCTCAATTCTCGGATTGCCATTCTTGGCTTGTTCATTCTCGAACCTTGCTCCATTCTCAGATTGCCATTCTCGGCTTGTTCATTCTCGAACTCTGCTCCATTCTCGGATTGCCATCTCGACTTGTTCATTCTCGAACCTTGCTCCATTCTCGGATTACCATTCTCGGCTTGTTTATTCTTGAACCTTGTTCCATTCTCGAATTGCCATTCTCGGCTTGTTCATTCTCGAACCTCGTTCCATTCTCGGATTGCCATTATCGGCTTGTTCATTCTCGAACCTTGTTCCATTCTCCGATTGCCATTCTCGGCTTGTTCATTCTCGAACCTTGTTCCATTCTCGGATTACCATTCTCGACCTTTTCATTCTCGAACCTTATTCCATTCTCGGATTGCCATTCTCGGCTTGTTCATTCTCGAACCTTGTTCCATTCTCAGATTACAATTCTCGGCTTGTTCATTCTCGAACCTTGCTTCATTCTCGGATTGTCATTCTCGGCTTGTTCATTCTCGAGCCTTGCTCAATTCTCGGAGTGCCATACCCGGCAAGACTGATACTGATAATGATGTGGACTTCGCCCCTAGAGTACCATACCCGGCCAGACTGATACTGATGCTAATGTCGGGCTCGCCCCCAGAGTGCTATACTCGGCAGGACTGATATTGATGCTAATGTGGGCCTCGCCTCCAAAGTGCCACACTCGGCAAGACTGACACTGATAATGATGTAGGCCTCACCCTCGGGACTCATCCCCAAAACTGATATTGATGATGTGATGGTTTATTTCAACATACTATACTGCCTCTCATGAGATAATCCTGATATCTAGACATATTTTCGTCCTCAACGAATGCTTCGCGTCGAAACTTGAGAACCTTCAAAGTACTTGATACACTCAATTCCGATCGTCTGAATAGGTTATCTGAACTAGACTCCTAGTGTGTGTGTGCCAAGGTTCTTTCGCAGCTTAATGCTTAAGTAGGCCAACTTGATGATTTCTTCTCGGAGAATCGGACCAGTGGGTCTAACCAATCTAGATGTCTTGATCACACTCTGTGATTACTTCGTCATACTCAACATGATATGGTCTTCTTCTTTTTTCTTGTCTCTTTCTTTTCACTTTGAACTTTCTTTTTTCTTTTTCTTTTTATTCTTTTTCTCTTTCTTTCTTTTTCTTTCTTTGACACACCTACCCTTTAAGGTAGCGTTTCTCCTCATGGTGGTCCTGATACTCGCATATGGGTAGCTTCACGCTTATCGGTTATAGGCAGTCTATTTTTTCTTTTTTTTTTCATTGCATAGACTTTCTCTTTGTTTCCCAACATATCATATATCGTAGCATAAGTAAACTAGAGTGGACATCCAGGCAAACGGTCATTCACTAATCCATCATCTCTTCAACTAGTCATCTCACCAACTACTCAGGCTTTTACTGTTGAGATCCCATAATCAAGTGCTCGTAAGTCTAACCGAGATCAATCCATTCAGAATACCGGATGAGAACACATCTTGCACTTATCGTTTCTAAGGTTTCTCCCTACAGCAAACATTGTCATCACCAGATATATGCTTAACTATCAAAGACTTCTCTCTTCTTCTTTTTTCACTCACTCACTCCATGGAATTCTTCCTTTCAACTGCTGATAATGTGGGCTTCGCCCCCTTGAGATCCATTCCCGAAACTCATACTGATCGTGGGCTTCGCCCCCTGGGATTCCTTCCCTGAACTAACACAGATTCATTTCTGAAACTGACTGCACTGTTGCTGCTTTTGATTGGCTTGTCTTTGCCGTTTTCCCTTTTTTCTTCGAGACCTGCGAACACAAACAAAACAACAGAATAAAAAAAAAATGTACACATGTGATATGTACCTATGTATGTGTGGAGGTGGTACTTGTGGACAACAGAACCTGGGCGACGCTGTTCTAGGCTCGCGGCCTAGTTGGGAGTATGAAATAACATGGAGTCGCCACCCGGTGTGAACCGGGACAAAGATTTAAGGCCGCACTCACCCCTCGCAAGGGAAGACCTCAAACCGGTGGGTTCGGAATAGTCCCTTACTTATGTCACTTGTGATGATGTGATTTGTGCAATAATTCAACCAGGCCTAAGCAACGTTTATTTCCAATGACAATTATGCTTCTATGTTCACATGCATGAAAGTAATCATCATAACGGCAAACATGCGATAGCACATGGCAATCTCATGAACATGCTTCGATCATATAATACGGAAAACAAAGAACAACCTAAAACAATGCAAATTCCAAACGCAAAACAAAATGATTAATCATGCTTGAAAATAAACAACCAAGTAGGCTAAATCATACCTAAGAACCAAGTAACATACTAATGACCTAATCATGCTTGAATACCATCTCATGAACACATCATACAGATAGACGCATGGATACAAATAATATGATTGATTAGATGATACAAGAGAAATCACCTAAGAAACAATTATACATGACATGTGATGAAAATGACTCAATTTAGTGTATTCGCGTTCGTGTAGCGTTTGATAACGTGTTCGAACTGAAATGAAACAGAATGCTCACGTTCGTATGGCGTTTGTTAACGCGTTCGAACGGAAATGAAACAGAATGCTCACGTTCGTATGGCATTTGTTAACATGTTCGAACGGAAATGAAACAGAATGATCACGTTCGTATGGCGTTCGTGAACGCGTTCGAACGGAAATGAGACCTGATGCATGATAAGGCAAAAATGCACGCGCGTTCGAGTTGCGTTCGTATACGCGTTCGAACGGGGACAGACTGATGCATGAAATGGGACGCAATAAATGGCGAATAGTACAATGCGAGGCACGGCAAAGCATCGTGGTAAATGGCTTTAACCCTTCCCCATAGGGGATCTTTCATTCTACTTACTAAGCCCATGCGCTCGATCGCATCATGCATACAAACATAAAGACAATCATATCAAATTAAGTATGCCCGATTGAACACATCTTACATCCAACCCGAACACACATCAACCAGCGCGGCAAAGCATCGTGGTAAAGGGTTTTAACCCCTCCCCATAAGGGATCTTTCATTCCACTTACTAAGCTCATGCGTTTGATTGAACCATGCATAAAAAAGATATTAAACACAATAATGTCAAACTTAGTATGCCCGATTGAACGTATCTTGCATTCAACCGAACACACATCAACCGGCGCGGCAAAGCATCGTGATAAAGGGCTTTAACCCCTCCCCATAGGGGATCTTTCATTCCACTTACTAAGCCCATGCGCTCGATTGAATCATGCATACATAAACGACATACAAAATCCAAATGATGAAAAATAAATAAACCAAAGCAACACAAAACAAAAGAGGGTCCCGTTTACTCAAGCGGTACGTGGAGTTGTGTCCCGAGTACAGATCATATTACCGTCCATTCGGAATCGGCTATGAAATTTATGTCCGGGTTTCCATCCGATATACCGCAAGAGTTGACACATCTCTCATTCATCCAATACCCACAACACACATCATACACAAACGATTTTAACGAATAAGTAAAATACGATCAAAATAAATAACAAAAATCAAATAAAGATGAGTGTGAAAAGTACCCTCAGGTCTAACCTTTTAAGCCGTCTCTCGGACTCGCGTTTCACGAAGATCGGAAGGGGTAAAGCTCCGCAACTTTTCTGGTTCACTGGTTTGCCTTTTCCTTCGCTGTTTTGCCGCTCAAGCTACTGTTTCGAGTCTGTTTTGCTGCTGTTTCCTTGTGGTTTCGCTGCCGTTTCCTCTGTATCTCTTGCTTACTATTTTTGGGTGTGTTCTTCCTGTAATTTTCCTGTGTGTTCTGTATCTTATGTGTATGAGCTAGCTAGGGTTGAGAAGGTTGGTGAAGGGTTCTTTTTATAGGGAAAGGGTTAGGCTTGACAAGGAAAGGGATTTGGCTAATTAAAGAGGATTTGATTTGGTGTTGGATAAGGGAAGTCAAAGATTGAGGGGGACAAATCTTGGCTAGATAGGGAAGGTTGAATATTTAGTTTATGTTGATTAGGCATACAATATTTTAAGTTTGGGAATAATATATTGGTTGATTGATTTTAACTTGGTATGATTATATATGCCGTTCGAACGCATACACGAACGCAACACGAACGAAAACAGTGAACCTTGTTTATTCTGAATTTCCCCTTCCGATATCCGTTTCCCGCGGCTTCCGTGACTCAAAAGGTAGTGCCTCCAAATGAGACTCATCATCGGGTCTTATGTGTAAAAATACAGTGCCTACAGTACTCATTGTTCCTGATGGGTTAGATCATCATTTGCTCATTGGCGCCATGTGCCTACGCATGTCTCTGATCACCCCCTGGGTCTGCTTATAGTTTCCTCCTGGCGGTTCTCTTTTGGTGATTGTGCAGTTCTCTTTGTTTGAAACCTGCAAACACATAACAAACACAAAAATTGCAAGTACGTTACGTGTATGCATGCATGCATGAATGGGTTTCCTATTCCGTTGGGTTAGGTCTTCCGCAAGTTCCCCAATGATCACTCGGTCTTTTCTCAGGCAAAATATTGCTTTAGTCTATATACGTTGATCGGCTCGGTGAACTCATTCCCTTCTAAATCTGCCAGTCTCACTGCCCCATTTCCCATCACTTTCTGGACTATGTAGGGTCCTTCCCAGTTGGGTCTAAACTTTCCCCTCGGGTCTTTCGTCGACGGCTTTGACTGTTTAAGTACCAGATCACCCTTTTTTATTTTAGTATGACGCACAATCTTGTTGAATGCTCGAGCCAACCTCTTTTGATATATCTGCATGTGATGTAAGGACTTCATTCTCTTCTCATCCAGCAGTGCTAACTGTTCAAATCTCTGCGATGCCCATTCCTGTTAAGGTAACTCTGTTTCTGCTAATACCCGCATAAACTGTATCTCAACTTCCACTGGCAATATGTTTCCATCGCCTTTCGAGCTTCCTCTTTTCTTAAACACTTCATCTGAATGCCATTCATTTGTATTTTGTATAGTTCTCTCTTCAAACTCACATATTGAGAAGCCACTTCTAAATGGCTATCTTGTCTTTTCTGCTTGCTTCTTCTGGGAATTCCCCCCATTCCATATATCTCTGAATATCATAATACCAAGGTTTCTGATCATCAACTTCTACTTCCAAGATTCTTTCTATCTCATAAATCGGTTTGCTTGCCGTTGTCAACAACAGAGGTCTCATCACCATTGGCCACAGCGACGGTCAAAGCTTGCAATTTTTCGGTGATCTTAGTGAGATTAGTCTCCAGCTGATCCATACGAGATCCCTGTTAATTGATTCGCTCATGTTTGCTACGGCTTTTCGATGAGTCTTCCTTTTCACCCCTAACCCAACGGATATCTATGACGGCTTTTAAGACACAAGGGTTAACATGATGCGTGTATGCATGAGATGCGTGCGATGTATGAGATATATAAGTCGGCCATTATCATTTTAAAGTATTCAATCATACTATTGCGCAGTGCAAACTTGTCACACTTGAAAAGGCCCAACAGGTTTACACATTTGCGATAACATGGCTAAATGACTTCAAATGATAAGAGGCCCAAACATAAAATGGCCCATCGGCGTTTTAGAAGCTTTTGGCCCAATTGCCATAAAGCATGGACTCGTCCTAGTTTAAATGGCCCAACAAGCCCATACCTCATGACAAAAGGTCCAACTGAATCCAAATGACGATGGTCCTAAAGATAGGCATAAACGGATAGTTTCTATTGGTCCTACAACTACAATTCACGTGTGGGTTTACGGGGGTGTAGACAAACGAATAGTTTCTATTGTTGCCCAACACTAGGTCTCCCCACTCAAGGGTCCGAGCGACCAAGTGAGCGCACCTTTTTTATACACTAAGGTACGTGCCAACGAGTTATGGTGCGTGACTGACTGTCAAATGGATTTCCCGTTGTAGATTCCCCAGAGGGAGGGTGGAGCGAACTCTCTTAAATACCCAAGCCTCTTAGGCTCTTATCGCTTGGTGACAAGAATAAACAACGAGTCCTCCAAATTAGTCCATCACAGTAAGCTACAAGTACATGATTATCAAGGTGCCTTCACAGCTTTTCCTTATAGAAAGGTAGTGAATGAAGGAAGACACCAAACCATTACCTAGCCTTATATTGCCTTTGATTAAACCCCATCAACCCACTATAGATGCCGTTAACTAAAGTAAAAATCATAATCACTACAAGGACATTATTTCGGGGCCAATTCTCTATCCCCAGTGGAGTCGCCAGACTGTAGGACACAGAAATCAGCGACACTGTTCTAGGCTCGCGGCCTAGTTGGGAGTACGGAATAGCCCACGGGAGACTAAACGGGAGAACAAAATGGAGTCGCCACCCAGTATGAACTGGGACAAAGATTAAGGCCGCACTCACCCCTCGCAAGGGTAGACCTTATTAAACCGTTGGGTTCGGAATGGTCCCTACTTATGTCACTTGTAATGATATGATTTGTGCAATAAACTAACTGAATCTACTCAACATGTATACTCAAAGGTAACTTACATCTAGTCCGCATTCATCAAAATAAATCCTATGACTAAGTTCGCATGCTTTAAAAATAAGTCATTATAATGGCAAGCATATATATCCACAACAATGAGCATGTCGAATCATCAAACACAAAGAACAAATAAATAACTACTCAAACAAACGTAAACTAAATTCTAATGCAAAATCAAAGTATTAAATCATGCATAAAGAAATAATATAGTCATACTTAAAACTAAACAATATTCTAGACTAAATCATGCTTAGATAAATAAATAACTTACTAGATTAACATCATGTTAAATAAATAAATAATCTACTAACTACATCATGCTCAAATACAAGATTGGATAAAAACGAAATACGTGTGTCTCTTATGTAGTACGTGGCATTGTATCCCGAGTGTAAACCGCAATACCGTCCATTCGGAATCGGCTACGGAATTTACGTCCGAGTTTCCATCCGATATACCACAAAAGAGAACACGCATTCCGTTCATCCGGAATTCACATCATGCATGAATCCATAACATTCATGCGTAATAAAGTATTAAAATAAATAAAAACGAAAGATAATAAATAAAAAGGTGCCCTCAGGTTTAACCTCTTTTGTCGTCTCTCGAAAGCGCGTTACACAGCCGTCGGAAGGGTTGATGCTCCGCAACTCCTCTGGTTCACTGGTTCAACGATTTTCCTCGCTGTTTTCACTGTTTGAACTGCTGTTTTTACTCCGTTTCACTGATGTTTTCACTGTGTTTTCGTATCACTATTTTAAGGTAATTTAGGCCACCGTTTTTAATGGTTTTTTGGGGGATTTGGGGCTGCGGTTTTTGTCACTGTTTTGGGCAGTTTTTATGCAATTTTGGGGTGAATTTGGGCAGTTTTCAGTGGGTAGTTTCACGGCAAAACTGGCAGTTGGGGGGGGGGGTAGTTCTCACGGTAAAACTGGCAGTTTTTTTGGGGGGGTGTGGTTTCTCGCAATTACTGGCTGTTTTTGAGGTGAGTGGATGGGGCTGTTTTGGCTATTTGTTGTGGCGATGGGCTGTTGGATGCAGGGTTTTACGTGAGAGGAGGGCGTGAAGTCAAGGAGAAGGGGCTGTTACGGGGCTTGGGGACGTGAAGAAGGGTTGCTGAAGGTTGTACGTGTAGTGGAGTGTGAGTGGAGGGTGCAGGGCTTATGCGTGAATGGCTTCTATTTGTAGAGTGTGAGTGGGCTGCTTTTTTGAGGATGGGCGTGAGGGGCTTACGTGAAGGAGGATTTATGTAAGGCATTGAGTTGTGTGAAACGGTGAGGGGTTTATTTCGTTTGTTTGTTAATTTTTGTTGTGAGTATCGGCTAGGGGTATTTTCTTTGTGTTTTCGTAAGAGTCTAGGGGTTTAATGTGTTGGCGAATGGTTCTTTTTATAGGCAAATGGATGGGGCTATCCTTGTTTGAGAAGAAAAATGATTTGTGCATTAATGGGAGATATTTTTAATTAGTATGTGATAAGGAAAAATCTTTTAATTAGGGAAGTGATTTGATTTAATTTGATTTCTTCTCTTTTAGTTAGGGATATGATTTGATTTGTAAATTTTAATTAGGGAATGTAATTAAGTGGATTAGGAATGTATTTGATGGGATTTCTTTAATTTTGGAAGGGGATTTGGCTTGATTTATGGATGTGTTAATGTTGTTATTTTATTCATAAGGAAGGCTATGGCCGGTGTGGCTTGCTCTTGTTTGGGCGTGTATTGGGTTTTGGTTGGTGGGCTTGGTGTGTGGCTTAGTGTGTGGTTTAGTGATATGTGGGCTTGGTGTGTGGTTTGTGGGGGTTTGGGCTAAGGATGGGAAACGGAGGTCCAACAAGCGAACCTGAAGCTAATCCAACGAATTAAATCCAACAATGCGTCAATTCTTGACTATTCCCTTCCGACGTCTATTTCCCGCGGCTTCCACGACTTAAAGAGGAGTGTCTCCGTACGAGACTCATCATAGGGATTTATATGCAAAAATGCAGTGCCTACAACAATGTTATTTACAAATAGTGACGCTATGGGTGACCGGTGCGTATCACACGCGTATAACGCAAGCGCATGTATCGTTCAAGTAGTATAAAAAGTATCGATCCATTAAGGACTTAATACCTAATCTATTAATTTTATGATTCAAATGATTACTAGTATCTAATAGGTTGATTGATTGATTTGAAATGGTTGATGATTTTTAAATTTAAAAACAAGTAAATAAAATTGCACGAAAGTAGGTTTAAGAAATTAAATATTAGAGAAAAACTATCTAGGGTTGTGAATCTTTCTAATATCTTTTAAAAGATGAAGTGTTATTTCATGTTTGTGTAATATATCGGTTTACTAACCTGGAACACGAAATTATGCGGAAGCCTCTGTCGATGGTCAGACGCAAATACTCAGTATAACCCAATTGAACCATATGTCTATATCAACCAAATTACCTGGATTCATTAAGATTAAGTTCCAATTATGGCTACCCCCGCCCGACAAGTATATGTCTATCTTGTAAGGAAATCTATTAAAGGGTTATCTATCCTCAAGGAAGATCGTGGGCTATTAAGTCTAAGGCTGAAACCTAAAATTCCTTTGTCAAGTTTATTTTAGATTTACCAGATCAATCTTATTAGTGGCCAATTAACAAGACACATTAAGCTTAAAACTTAATAAGTAAACCTTTAAATTACCCAAACTATAAAATAACCCTTATAAACCGGTGATATTAGAATTCATCACAACCCCAGATAACTAACTTAGTTACGACACATAACTAGGGCTAGTAAAATAAAAGACATAAAGAAAAAATGCTGAAAAGTAATTGTGGTAAAGTAAAAGCTGAAAAGTAATTACAATAAAATAAAATGCTAAGGTAAAAGGATCAACTTTTACTATTTACTATTTAGATATCTCCATTAATATAATATATTAACTTGTTATTATTTTACCAACCAGCCATATAGGCGGTAACTGATTAAGTCAAATTAAGTCCAACCAACCATAAAGGTGGAACCAAAATAAACCTACCATATATGCGGTAAGAAAATTTAATTACCAACCGACCAATCTGGCAGTAATCCTCGCTTAGTCAGGTATAAACCAGTTTAAAATGAATTACCAACCGACCAATATAGCGGTATCCTCATTAAGTCAAATTTTAAATAGTGAATATATTATATTTTAAGGGAGATTAATCTAAATAGCAATAGTAAAAGAATTACCTTTCACCCTAGCAGAAGGAAGTCACCTCCTAATGGTGAATAGTAAAAACTATAAAAGTAAAGAAAGTAAATTACTATTATTACAGAACGTAATTAAAATTAATTACAAAACTGAAATTTAAAAGAAACTAGATAGAAAACTCCATATTTACATCAGAGAATTCAGAGAGGAAGGTACCTCTGAAACTGAAATTTCGAGCTCTATTTATAGGCCTCGGTAAGCTCCAAGCGTCGCGACGTGCCCGTTTCATCTTGCGTCGCGACGCGCTGACGTGTCAGCTTATGATTGGTCGGCTCAGATTCTTATCTGACACGTGGCGATTGTGAATAAGGTGATAAGGTGACACGTGGCAAGGCGGCTGGAAAACTCAATGATTATGCTGATGTGGCGATGATGTGGCGCTGACATGGCGACACGTGGCGATAGTGATTGTCGGCACCATAGAATGATGACATGTGGCACGCTGTGATTAGCTGATGATGACGTGGCGATGCCGTGGCACGTTGACTCATCAACTGGTGATGTGGCTGACAAGTGGAGTGACACGTGGCGATGGCAATTTTCGGCACCGTAGGATGATGACACATGGCATGGCGCACGTTAGCAGATCGGTTGTGATGGTGACACGTGGCACGGCGCACGTTAACAAAGTCAAACTTCTCAGATTCTGACATGTGTCCCCGGCTCATGTTAGCATGGTGCGGCGCACGTTAGGCGTCGCGACGCGGTCAGCGCGTTGCGATACACAAAATGACCAAAATGCCCTTTTGTGTTCTTTTTCACTGTTTTGGCCCCAAATCACCTCCAGAATGTCCTGAAACTTTATTTATCTACAAAATAACACAAAACACATCAAAATATTCACAAAAATCAAGAAACAATACAAAATATTAAGTTAAATGAGTGGGAAATAGTGATATAATTACCACTCATCACACCCCCAAACCTAACATTTTGCTAGTCCTCGAGCAAAACACAAAATAAAATAATATACACATCTTTAAAATAAAATTTAACTAAGCCACTTTCGTAGGGATCACGGTTGCATTTAGCGTATGCAACAAGCCTTTAAACCCCTAGGTGTCCCTAATGGACAAGTTGTAGTCTCGTGAGGGTTTACAACAATGATACCTACAAATATTTTACAAAAGTAAAAAGGTAGTGAAACTAATGCACACTGTGGGACACAGAAACTGGACGACGCATGATGTTCCTAGGCTCGCGGCCTAGTTGGGAGTACGGAGTAGCCACGGGGGACTAAACCGGAGAGTAATGGAGTCGCCACCCGGTGTGAACCGGGAAAATGAGATTTAAGGCCGCACTCACCCCTCGCAAGGGAAGACCTCAAACCGTTGGGTTCGGAATGGTCCCTTACTTATGCCATTTGTAATGAAAGGATTTACATAATAATTTAATCAGGCTTAAGTAACATTTATTCCTAAGAATATCATGCTTCTATATTCATGGGTACAAAATAACACTCATACATACATTTCGCATATATCTCATATCTAATAACACATGTCTAACAAAAACCTCAAAGTAACAATGAACATACAACTTCATTCAGCATATCATATTCAAGAAAACACAAGCATACATAATATCCGCACAAGCATACACGTGAGCACTCTTCCAAGTGATACGTGGAATTGTATCCCAAGTACAGACCGCATTACCGTCTATTCGGAATCGGCTACGGAATTTATGTCTGGGTTTCCATCCGATATATCACAAGAAATAATACTCCAAAGTCATCATGGCATAGGCATATGAATCGTAATGCGTTAAATCAAGACTAAGGCAAACGACGCAACTAATGGAATAAACATGCTTTTCATTATTATGTGCACAAAGATAAGAATGACTATGTGTGGTTCCATAAAAATCACCTAAGAAACAATTATGTGTGGCATGTGATGAATATGTCTCAGTTCAGTGTGTTTGCGTTCGTGTAGCGTTCGTAAACGCGTTCGAACGGAAATGAAACAGAATGCTCACGTTCGTATGGCGTTTGTTAACGCGTTCGAACGGAAATGAAACAGAATGCTCACGTTCGTATGGCGTTTGTTAACGCGTTCGAACAGAAATGAGACCTGATGCATGTTAAGGCACAAATGTATGCGCGTTCGAGTTGCGTTCGTAAACGCGTTCGAACGGGAACAGACCTGATGCATGAAATGGGACGCAATACATAAACAACAAAATAAAGGGGCGCGGCGAAGACTGCCGTAAAGGTGGCCTTTTGGGGCTCTTGGTCTCTCAAAGAGAGGACCTTTAGACCAACATACTAAGCCCATGCGCATCACATCACACATACAAAATAGAGCCAATCATATCAAAACCAAGTATGCCCGAAGGAACACATCTTACATCCAATCCGAACACACATCACAACCGGCGCGGCAAAGCATCGTGGTAAAGGGTTTTAACCCCTCCCCATAAGGGATCTTTCATTCCACTTACTAAGCCCATGAGCTTGATTGAACCATGCATAAAAGATAAAATCAATAATATCAAACTAAGTATGCCCGATTGAACGTATCTCGCATCCAACCGAACACACATCAACCGGCGCGGCGAAGTAGTGTCACAAAGGTGGCCTTTTCGGCTCTTCGTCTCTCAAATGGAGGACCTTTGGACTAACTCACTAAGCCCATGCGCTTGATTGAATCATGCATAAATAAACAACATACAACATTCAAATGACGAAAAATAAACAAACCAAAGCAACACAAGGCAAAAGATAGTGCCGTTTACTCAAGCGGTACGTGGAGTTGTGTCCCGAGTACAGATCATATTACCGTCCATTCGGAATCGGCTATGAAATTTATGTCCGGGTTTCCATCCGATATACCGCGAGAGTTAACACATTTCTCATTCATCCCATACCCACAACACACATCATACATAAACAGAATTCAACGAAGTAAAAGTAAATATAATCCAAAATAAACAACAACAAAATCACGTAGAGATGGGTGTGAAAAGTACCCTCAGGTCTAACCTTTTAAGACGTCTCTCGGACTCGCGTTTCACGAAGATCGGAAGGGGTAAAGCTCCGCAACTTTTCTGGTTCACTGGTTCAGCGTCCTAGCTCACTGCTTTGCTGTTTTGCTTGCGGTTCGAACTCCGTTCTGCTCCTATCCGGTCTCTGTCTTGCTGCTCACTGCACGGGCCACCTGTTTTAACGTTTTCAATGAACTATTCCAAGTTTGTGTGGGTTCTTAGTGCAGTTGTATGTGATTATTTTTAAGATTATTTATGCAGTTTTTATGTTACTGTTTTTTAAGGATTTGGGCTGCTGTTTTAGGTAATTCAGGGGCTGTTTTTTGAGTGTTTGTTAGGGGGTGTTTTAGTGGTTGTAAGGGCTGTATGGGGGGATGTGTTGGCTACAGAAATTCGGCTATGGAGGGGGTGCAAGGGAGATAGGGTTCACAGCTAAGGGGGATGAGATGGAGAGAAAATTTTCTGTTTTGATTTCTTGCTTTGGCCGTGAGTCTTGGTGTGTTTCTAGGGCTTGGGCGTGACTTAGGTTGTGTGAAGGAGATGAATGGCTTTGGTTAGGGGTGTTTATATAGAGAAGGGTTAGGGCTTCACCTTGTCTCACAAGGAAGGGATTTGGTGCATTCAATAAGGATATGATTTAGTGCTAGGTAAGGAAAGCAATGGATTTGATTGGGGGACATGTCTTGGCTAGATTAGGAATACAATATATTTGATTGGTTAGGATTAGGCATTTAATTTGTTAGATTAGGAAGTCAATATTTTTAATTTGTTATGATTGATTTTAATTAGGTATATCATCTCTTTAATTTAGGTATATAATATATTCAAATTATTTAAATTAGGCATGATTTTAGTTTAAGTTTGGTAAATGTTTTAAATATTTATTTAATGTTTAATGATTAAATTAATATTTATTTATTTAATTTGGGATGTGTTTTATGGGCTTTGGGGAGCTAAATGGGCTGGGCGTGAGGCTAGCAGCAAAACCAGAATTACCGACACCGTTCGAACGCTTCCTCGAACGCGACACGAACGCCCGCAATCTGTTTACCGTTCGAACGAAATAACGAACTCAGCACTAACAAAGACAGTGAGCTTGTTTATCCTGAATTTCCCCTTCCGATATACGTTTCCCACGGCTTTCGTGACTCAAAAGGTAGTGCCTCCAAATGAGACTCATCATCGGGTTTCACATGCAAAAATGCAATGCCTACAGTCGCCCCCACTTTGATGGGGCTTGTGCAGTGTGTGACAGTGACAGTCCTATCAAAGTCTATGCAATGCATTTTTACTTACCTGGCTAGCTAGCTGTCTCGAGCTGAGCTAATACTGCAGTAGACCTCGATCCTGAGACGCATCTCAATAGCTGCAACCGACAACGGAGGCCTCGACCCTGGGACGCATCCCAATACCGCTGACAAAATATGGGCCCGACCCGGGGACGCATCCCGAAAATGATGATGCAGTGGACCTTGATCCTGGGACGCATCCCAATAGCTGCAACCGACAACGGGGGCCTCGACCCTGGGACGCATCCCAATACCGCTGACAAAATATGGACCTCGACCCTGGGACGCATCCCGAAAATGATGATGCAGTGGACCTCGATCCTGGGACGCATCCCAATAACTGCAACCGACAATGGGGGCCTCGACCCTGGGACGCATCCCAATACCGCTGACAAAATATGGGCCTCGACCCTCGGACGCATCCCGAAAATGATGATGTGGAGCTTCGCTCCTCAGTCGATATGGGCTTCGCCCCCAAGCTGGTGCAATGTGGAGCCTCGCTCCTTAGCCGATATGGGCTTCGCCCCCAAGCTGATATGATGTGATGTGGACTTCGCCTTCCGAGACCCATACCCGGAACTTAACTTCATTGGGACCTCAATCTTCTTCAGATTACTGCCCATATCAAATACTGTGCTTTTACTATCTCTGATTGGCTTACTGCTCGCTCTCTTCCGTCTTCAACACCTGTTTACACAAAACAGAACAAACACAAAAATATGCAATATAGGTTACGTGTATGCATGTATGCAGGAGTTTTCTTATTCCGTTGGGTTAGGTCTTCCACTGGCGACCAAGTCTTCTCAAGCAAAGTACAACTTCAACCTGTCAACATTGATTGGTTCTGTGAATTCATTTCCCTCGAGGTCTGACAACTTCACTGTTCCATTTCCCATGACTTTCTGAACGATGTAAGGTCATTCCCAGTTAGGCCTGAATTTCCCTCTCGGATCTGTCGTCGACGGCCTCGACTGCTTAAGTACCAAATCACCCTTTCTGATCTTTGTGGGACGTACTTTTTTGTTGAAGGCCCGGGCTAGTCTCTTCTGATACAACTGTATGTGATGTAAGGCTCTTATCCTTTTCTCGTCCAGAAGTACTAACTGATCAAATCTCTGTGCGGCCCATTCTGACTCAGGTAACTCTGTCTCTGCTAATACCCTCATAGACTGTATTTCCATTTCAACTGGCAGTACCGCCTCCATCCCGTACACTAAAGAGTAAGGTGTTACACCCGTTGCCGTTCTGACTGACGTTCTGTATCCCCACAAAGCATACGGTAGTCTCTCAGCCCAATCCCTGCAGTTCTCTGTCATCTTAGCCAGAATTGTCTTTACAGTCTTGTTGGCTGCCTCAACTGCCCCATTCGCTTGTGGCCTGTAAGGTGATGACTTATGAAGGCCTATCACGTACCTTTGTAGCATTGCCTTTGTCTCTCCTTGAAACTGTACCCCATTGTCCGTGACCACGTGGTGCGGCATACCATATCGACAAATGAGGTTCCGTGTTATGAACTTGGCCATCTGTTTTGCTGTAACGTTTCGGAACGACTCAGCTTCTACCCATTTTGAGAAGTAATCCACTGCCACTACTATGAAGCGATGCCCATTAGATGCATTCGGTCGAATTTCCCCGATCATGTCAATCCCCCATGCTGAGAACGGCCATGGCTCTGACAGCCCGTGCAACTCTGTATGCGGCAAATGACTCAGATTGCCATGTATCTGACAGTCGTGACAGTGCTTTACCATCCTTGCGCAGTCTGTCTCCATAGTCGACCAATAGAACCCTTGTCTCACTATCTTGCGGGACAAGTTCAACCCATTCATGTGTGGACCATATACCCCGGCATGTACCTCTTCCATCACTTTCTGAGCTTCTTCTTTTCTCAAACATTTCAACTGAATGCCGTTTGCTTGCCTTTTATACAGTTCCCTCTTTAAGATTACATACTGGGAAGCCAATTTCTGAATGGCTATTCTGTCTTTTCTGCCTGCCCCTTCCGGGAGTTCACCATATTCCAGGTACCTCTGGATGTCATAATACCAAGGTTTTCCATCGTCGACCTCAACTCCCAGAATTCTTTCTGTCTCATAAACAGGTTTGCTCGCTGTTGTCAGTATCAACGGTCTCATTACTAACTTCTCTGGATTTTCCCAAGTTGCTGCAAGTGTAGCTAATGCATCTGCCATCTGATTCTCTTCTCTCGGTAGGTGCTGAAACTTACACTCGGGGATAACCTGTGCCAACTTTCTGAGGTGAAAAAGGTAAGGTTTCAGCCGTTCTTCTTTCAATTCCCATTCTCCTCGCATCTGCTGGACTACCAACATAGAGTCTCCGTAGACTTCCACACTCCCGGCCTTCAAGGCTATCAATGCTGTCAAACCAAAAGCGCATGCTTCATACTCGGCCATATCATCATCAAAAGCGGGGATATCATCCCCCAATCTGTTCGGAGATTCCTCTTGCCTCATATCCCCAGAATTAACCCCGGCACGAGACCCAGCTATACCAGCCATAGCAGTAGTCAAAGCCTGCAACTGTTCAGTGATCTTGGCGAGACCATTCTCTAACTGATCCATACGGGACACCTCATTATCGGATTCACTCATACTTGTTCTTTTAGTGAGTCTGGTTCCTTCTCTAACCCAAACGGTATCTATGGTGTCTTTTTTAAGACACAGAGGATGTCAACAAGGTATATGTATGCATGATGTACATAAGAGTATATAACATATTTAAATCAAATAAAATTCTCAAACAAATCGGCCTATTATCATTTTAGAAGCTTTTGGGACAACTGTCATAAGAGTGAACCTGTCCCAGTTTAAATGGCCTAACGAGTTCATGTCTTATGGCAAAGAGCCCAACTAAATCCAAATGATAATATTCCGAACACAATCATAAAATGGCCCATTGTTATTTAAAAGCCTTTTGGCCCAATCGTCATAAGATGTGTTCTTGTCCCAGTTTAAATGGCCCACAAGCCCATATCCCATGATAAATGGTCCAAATGGATCCAAAAAACGATGTTCCCAAACAGAAGCATAAAAGAAAGATGATGCAAACATGACATAATAATTTCTACAAAAGTGGCCCATCAACATTTCAGAAGCTTTTGGCCTAATAGTCATAAGGTGTGAACTTGCCCCAGTTTAAATGGCCCAGCAAGCCCGCATTTCTGACAATAGTCCAACTGCATCCAAATGAGGATGGTCCACAAGCACATATTCAAGGAAATAATTGTTACTTTAGCCAACCCAGTCTATGAGTGGGTTAGCAAGAGTATAGACAAAGGCTCTCACCAGCGAAGGATGGCCCACAACTAGGTCTCCCCACTCAAGGGTTCGAGCAACCAAGTGAGCGCACCCCTTTTTATACACTAAGGTACGTGCCAATGAGCTATGGTGTGTGACGGACTGTCAAATGGATTTCCCGTTGTAGATCCCCCAGAGGGAACGTGGAGCGAGGCTCACTTAAATACCCAAGCCTCTTAGGCTCTTATCGCTTGTTGTCATGAATAAACAACGAGTCCTCCAAATTAGTCCATCACAATAGGCTACCAGTAGATGGCTATCTAGGTGTCTTCACATCTTTTCCTTCTAGAAAGGTAGTGAATGAAGGAAGACACCAAACCATTACCTAGCCTTAAAATTCCTTTGATTAAACCCTCACTTTATCCACTATAGACACGGTCAATTAAAACATAAATCCAAACATTACAAGACAATATTCGGGGCCGATTCTCTATCCCCAGTGGAGTCGCCAGACTGTGGGACACAGAAACTGGACGACGCATGCTGTTCCTAGGCTCGCGGCCTAGTTGGGAGTACGGAGTAGCCACGGGGGACTAAACCGGAGAGTAATGGAGTCGCCACCCGGTGTGAACCGGGAAAATGAGATTTAAGGCCACACTCACCCCTCGTAAGGGAAGACCTCAAACCGTTGGGTTCGGAATGGTCCCTTACTTATGCCATTTGTAATGAAAGGATTTACATAATAATTTAATCAGGCTTAAGTAACATTTATTCCTAAGAATATCATGCTTCTATATTCATGGGTACAAAATAACACTCATACATACATTTCGCATATATCTCATATCTAATAACACATGTCTAACAAAATACCTCAAAGTAACAATGAACATACAACTTCATTCAGCATATCATATTCATGAAAACACAAGCATACATAATATCCGCACAAGCATACACGTGAGCACTCTTCCAAGTGATACGTGGAATTGTATCCCAAGTACAGACCGCATTACCGTCCATTCGGAATCGGCTACAGAATTTATGTCTGGGTTTCCATCCGATATATCACAAGAAATAATACTCCAAAGTCATCATGGCATAGGCATATGAATCGTAATGCGTTAAATCAAGACTAAGGCAAACGACGCAACTAATGGAATAAACATGCTTTTCATTATTATGTGCACAAAGATAAGAATGACTATGTGCGGTTCCATAAAAATCACCTAAGAAACAATTATGCGTGGCATGTGATGAATATGTCTCAGTTCAGTGTGTTCGCGTTCGTGTAGCGTTCGTAAACGCGTTCGAACGTAAATGAAACAGAATGCTCACGTTCGTATGGCGTTTGTTAACGCGTTCGAATAGAAACGAAACAGAATGCTCACGTTCGTATGGCATTTGTTAACGCGTTCGAACAAAAATGAGACCTGATGCATGTTAAGGCAAAATGTATGCGCGTTCGAGTTGCGTTCGTAAACGAGTTCGAACGGGAACAGACCTGATGCATGAAATGGGACGCAATACATAAACAGCAAAATAAAGGGGTGCGGCGAAGTACTGCCGTAAAGGTGGCCTTTTGGGGGTCTTGGTCTCTCAAAGAGAGGACCTTTAGACCAACATACTAAGCCCATGCGCATCACATCACACATACAAAAATAGAGCCAATCATATCAAAACCAAGTATGCCCGATTGAACACATCTTACATCCAATCCGAACACACATCAACCGGCGCGGCAAAGCATAGTGGTAAAGGGTTTTAACCCCTCCCCATAAGGGATCTTTCATTCCACTTACTAAGCCCATGCGCTTGATTGAACCATGCATAAAAGATAAAATCAATAATATCAAACTAAGTATGCCCGATTGAACGTATCTCGCATCCAACCGAACACACATCAACCGGCGCGGCGAAGTAGTGTCACAAAGGTGGCCTTTTCGGCTCTTCGTCTCTCAAATGGAGGACCTTTGGACTAACTCACTAAGCCCATGCGCTTGATTGAATCATGCATAAATAAACAACATACAACATTCAAATGACGAAAAATAAACAAACCAAAGCAACACAAGGCAAAAGATAGTGCCGTTTACTCAAGCGGTACGTGGAGTTGTGTCCCGAGTACAGATCATATTACCGTCCATTCGGAATCGGCTATGAAATTTATGTCCGGGTTTCCATCCGATATACCGCGAGAGTTAACACATTTCTCATTCATCCCATACCCACAACACACATCATACATAAACAGAATTCAACGAATAAGTAAAATATATAATCCAAAATAAACAACAACAAAATCACGTAGAGATGGGTGTGAAAAGTACCCTCAGGTCTAACCTTTTAAGACGTCTCTCGGACTCGCGTTTCACGAAGATCGGAAGGGGTAAAGCTCCGCAACTTTTCTGGTTCACTGGTTCAGCGTCCTAGCTCACTGCTTTGCTGTTTTGCTTGCGGTTCGAACTCCGTTCTGCTCCTATCCGGTCTATGTCTTGCTGTTCACTGCACGGGCCACCTGTTTTAACGTTTTCAATGAACTATTCCAAGTTTGTGTGGGTTCTTAGTGCAGTTGTATGTGATTATTTTTAAGATTATTTATGCAGTTTTTATGTTACTGTTTTTTAAGGATTTGGGTTGTTGTTTTAAGGTAATTCAGGGGCTGTTTTTTGAGTGTTTGTTATGGAGTGTTTTAGTGGTTGTAAGGGCTGTATGGGGGGATGTGTTGGCTACAGAAATTCAGCTATGGAGGGGGTGCAAGGGAGATGGGGTTCACAGCTAAGGGGGATGAGATGGAGAGAAAATTTTCTGTTTTGATTTCTTGCTTTAGCCGTGAGTCTTGGTGTGTTTCTAGGGCTTGGGCGTGAATTAGGTTGTGTGAAGGAGATGAATGGCTTTGGTTAGGGGTTGTTTATATAGAGAAGGGTTAGGGCTTCACCTTGTCTCACAAGGAAGGGATTTGGTGCATTCAATAAGGATATGATTTAGTGCTAGGTAAGGAAAGCAATGGATTTGATTGGGGGACATGTCTTGGCTAGATTAGGAATACAATATATTTGATTGGTTAGGATTAGGCATTTAATTTGTTAGATTATGAAGTCAATATTTTTAATTTGTTATGATTGATTTTAATTAGGTATATCATCTTTTTAATTAGGTATATAATATATTCAAATTATTTAAATTAGGCATGATTTTAGTTTAAGTTTGGTAAATGTTTTAAATATTTATTTAATGTTTAATGATTAAATTAATATTTATTTATTTAATTTGGGATGTGTTTTATGGGCTTTGGGGAGCTAAATGGGCTGGGCGTGAGGCTAGCAGCAAAACCAGAATTACCGACACCGTTCGAACGCTTCCTCGAACGCGACACGAACGCCCGCAATCTGTTTACCGTTCGAACGAAATAACGAACTCAGCACTAACGAAGACAGTGAGCTTGTTTATCCTGAATTTCCCCTTCCGATATCCGTTTCCCACGGCTTTCGTGACTCAAAAGGTAGTGCCTCAAATGAGACTCATCATCGGGTTTCACATGCAAAAATGCAATGCCTACACACACAAAAGCAAAAAGACAAGAGAAAATAGAATAAAGAAGTTAGTGACTAATCAGGTGAAACTTCTACTCCAAGTCACTAGTTGTTTTCTTTATTTCTGAATTACTGAATAAGTAAATTCTCCGGTTATATTAACCATTCTCCATATGCATAGCCGACAAAATATTAATCAACTCATTTTTTTCCCACAATAGTCACAAGTGTAGTTGATAAGAGAGTAATATTTTTGTCCTAAAGTTTTATCAGAATTCACACCTTTTTGTAGCAATGGAATAATTTTTCTGATTTTGCTGATTTTTTATTTTTTTTGATTTTTTTTATATACAATATCTTCCATCTATGTAACGAGTGTTGGGTCGGTGGCTCCCAAACCAGTTGGCTTTAGGGCACCAGGTGTTAAGACACCGCTACAGACTTAATTACTCAGACTTCAGATATATATATATTTTTGCAACATCCTTGATCCATGTAGCGAGCTTTGGGCCAGTGACTTCTAAACCAGTTGGCTTTATGGCACTAGGTGTTAAAACATCCTTACAGACTTAATAACTCGGACCTCGGACGTTTTTTTTTTACTCCATCACTTTTTGAGATGCTTTCTCCAATTAAACTAGAGCACTAAATATTACAAACTTTTCAATTACAACTCATGTCTGTATGTTACTATGCATGTTGATAATACCTGCCAACTGAGCATATGAAGATCCATTTTGTCAGTATTATGGAGAATTCACAAATTAAATAATTCAAAAGGAAATAAATAAAAATTAATTTTTCCGAAATAGGTTTTAGACACGTCTCAGGAGTGGAAACTCCTTACTCAGCTATCTCTTACCAATTTCACCTTTTTAGTCAAAATAAAAACACAAAAACGCAAAATATTTTTGTAATTTCTGAAAATTTTTCAATTTTTTGTATTTTTCGAAAAATTTTGGACTAAAAATAAAAACAAGATACTGATCAACTAATTCCCTCCCCCAAAACTAAATGAGACATTGTCCCCAATGTCTTAAACAGTAGAAGAAGAGTTTAGAAGATAGTACCTGGTTAGCTGAAATTCTACACGAAAAGTTAAAGGTTAAGATCCAGATTAATCCGACGCCTCTTACCACGATTGTCCTCAGAACAATTTATCTTTGAAATGATAGGGTCAATTTGTGGTTCATAGGCTAAGATTTGGTCAATTAGATCCGGAGCAGTTCTAGTAGTAAAGAGGAGTTCTTTCATAGGTTTTTTCACGAACCCATTTCTCCGGTCATCATCAAGAAACACGCAAAGAAAATCATAAATTCCTTCAACATTGTACAGTCCAAGCGGTTTCTAGTGTATTTTCAGGTTCGCCCAAGATAACACTATAAAAATCTCCTCCACTGTACCCAAGCCACTTGGCAAAGCAATAAAAGCATCAACACGGTTAATCATTTCTACCAATCGTTCAGACATACCTGGCACGATCAGTTCTTCTCCGTTTGATGGTCCAATAAGATTTGCCTCCGCCAAGGGTTTTGGGATGATTCCCAAAACGTGACTGCCTCCCTCATGTACAGCTTTTGAAACGATCCCCATAAGTCCAAGATTGCCTCCGCCATATACTAAGTGCATATTCCTTGCAGCTAAGACTCAACCTAATTCTTGTGATGCTTCTTAATATTGTGGCTTAACACCAACACCAGTACCGCAAAACACACAGATGTTCTCAACTCGTCTTCTTGAAGTGGCTTCCATGTTTTACTCTGGATATCTTCAAAAGTGCAATGATGAGTTGAATTTATAACACCTGAAAAGGGTGAGTAAAATAATAGCACTAGTACCTGCCAAATGACAATTATTAGTTAATAGTAAAATAAATCGTGATAGTCAAAAAGGTCTGGATCCTGTCGGAGAAAATAAAAGAAAACAACAAAACAAATTACAATTATTAGGAAAAGACAAAGAGATATATTATTACAATAATTTACAGCTTGATTGACGTCTATGCGTCAGGGACAAGCTTCCCATCCAATTTTCTTATAATTGGCAAACAGTGTTTTTTTGAGTCAGATTCCCGAGACTTAATTGTTGTCTTTCTTTATGAAATTGTGTATGTAATTTACGGATAGCTATATGAACATATCCACTGGGATGCATCTCAAGAGTCGAAGATATATCATCTAAAGACTCCTTACTCAAGCCATCCCTAATGAATTTAATTTTGTCTTCGCGATTATCAGACACCATTCCTAAAGAACGAAAACGAGTATTGCAATTCCAGCGTGCACATTTGTAACAGACACACATTCTTTTGGCTCTTCTCTTTTTAGCATAGGTGCTTCTTCCAAAACAAGGCAGATGTGAAATAAAAGAGTCAGAAGACTCACATGCCAATCGGACCCATGCTTCAATTACCCAACGAATGTCATTAGGAACACCATGGATCGTTAGTAGTCTCATCCGTTCCAAGCCGAGATTTTTGAGGGAGAGAAGGAAATTGTTTGTGAAGATTTGCGAGAACTTCTTCCATCCTGAAATGAATTAACTTGTGAAAACTAAACACACAAAAATAAAACACACCAAATCACAATATATACACAAATTGCATGGGTTGCCTCCATGCGAGCGCTAAGTTTAAATTCATCAGCTAGACGTGACTTCTCGAACGTTAGGCTTGGTCTGAAAGTGTGACACTTTCTTTTGTCTCTAAAATGATTCTCCCCAGTAGTGCTTGACACGCTTGTTTTTAACCTTGAATGTTTTGTTGGAGTCGGGATCATGTATCTCAACGGCTTTGTCTGGTAAAACCTTGGTGATCACAAATGGACCTGACCACCGTGATTTTGGCTTCCATGGGAAGAATTTCACCCTTGATTTGTTTAACAGTACCTTCTGCCCTGGTTCCAGTTGTATGCGCACTAACTTCTCATCATGTCTTTTCCTTGCCTTTTCTTTGTACAATTTGGCATCCTCAAAAGGCTGATTGTGAAATTCCTCCAATTCGTTGAGTTGGTGGAAATTTTTCTCTTCTGTTGCTTGTAGTGCAAGAATTGGCTTTTTCAGTGCAAAAGAAACTTTATCTTCAGGCTCCACAGGCAATTGACATGTTTTAAGTTTGTCAATAGAACTTTGCACTGCATTGGAGTTCTGAATGGTACTGTGTATCACATCAAGTCTGAAACATTTCTCCTTTTTTACATCATCTGTGAAATTCATGGCCTTGAAAACATTGAATGTTACTTATTGGTCATGTACCCTCATTGTTAATTCTTTTTTTGTACATCAATAATGGTTCGACCTATAGCCAAGAACGGTCTCCCATGGATGATTGGCACGTCTGCGTCTTCCTCCATATCAAGGACAATAAAATCTGCTGGGAAAATGAATTTGTCAACCTTGATGATGAGTTGTAATTATATCACTATTTCCCACTCATTTAACCTATTATTTTGTATAGTTTCTCGGGTCTTGTGAACGTTTTGATGTGTTTTATTGTTATTTTGCAGATAAATAAAGTTTGGGAAGCATTGGAAGCAATTTGGGGCCAAAACAGCAAAAAAGGACGAAAATTGGTATTTTGGTAAATTGGCCGTGTCGCGACGCGCCTGCCTTTGGCGTCGCGACGTCTAACATGCGCCGCCTGCTAAATTACGCCAGACACATGGACCAGTCAGAAGAAATTTTCTAAAATGCACCGGATGCTAACGTGAGCCGATAATGCTAACGTGCGCCGTGCCACGTGTCATCATCAGAATCGATCATACTAAAATACGCCTGAACACGTGTCGTGATCCTATGGTGCCGACACTCCGCGTGACACATGCCATCTTCTGATTGGACCGAATCATCTGCCTCCACGTGTCAAGATATATTTAGACCAAACTACCTTGTGCCATGTGTTGCATTTCTATTGGGCCGACGAAAGCCGCGTCAACAGTCAACATCCACGCGCAGTTGACCGAGTCAACACGGCCTGGCGTCGCGACGTAAGAAGGAATTTGGCGTCGCGATGCCGGACCCCAAATCTGCCTATAAATTGAGGCTTTCAGCTCCTCATTTGGTGTGCCTTCCTTGGGATTCTTTTCCCTGATTTCATAGGAAGCATCTAGTTTTGTAAATTATTGTAATATTAAAATTATGTATTTTTATTTTTAGTTTTTATTACAGCTTTCTTTTTATTTACTTTTATGTTTTTTAATTAAAATTTCCGCTGGGGTAAAAGGTGAAACATTTAATATAATTATCTAGGTAAATCTCACTTAATTATAATTTATAAATTATAATATAACCAGATTAATTAATGTCAAACTTTATTACCGCCTATATGGTCGGTCTAAATATAAATTAATTTACCACCTATATAGCTGGTCTTTATATGACAGATAATTACCGCCTATATGGCTGGTGAAATTGGACTAAATGGATTACCCCTATATGGCTGGTTTTAAATGTTTAACATTATTAATTCCTGAGAAAGCAGAACATAAAATCATTTATATTTTATAATAAGTGAGATTCCTAGATAAGATTTATTAAATGTGGATCCTCTAACCCCCAGCATTTTATTTTTATTCTAGGGAAGTGATGAAACACAATATTACTAGGCTTAATAATTGATTTAATTATTTATTGGGTAATTCTTTAGTTTGTTTATTGAGTCTTAAGCTTAATGATTCTTGTTGTCTGATCACCAATAAAATTGATGTGGTAAACTTAAAATGAACTAGACATAGGGATTTTAGGTTTCAGCCTTAGATTCAGTAGCCCACGATCTTCCTTGAGGATAGATAACCCTTTAATAGATTTCCTTACAGGATAGACATATACCTGTCGGGCGGGGGTAGCCATAATTGGAACTTAATCTTAATGAATCCAGGTAATTTGGTTGACATAGAAATATGGTTCAATTGGGTTATACTGGGTATTTGCGTCTGACCATCGATAGAGGCTTTTGCATATTTTCGTGTTCCAGGTTATCAAACTAATTTATTACACATATATAAAAGAATCAATTCATCTTTATAATAATATTATGTGGAGTCACGACCCTAGATCTTTGAGTCTTTTCTTTTATTTTCCTTTGTATTTTATTTTGAGTCTGTTTTTATTTTAATTAGCAAATTCACATTCAACCAACCAAAAGTAATCAATTCTCTTCTCCATATAATTAGATATTTGTAAATAAATAGTATCAATAATTAATAACAACAGTAGGAATTAAGTCCTCGTGGGATCGATATTTTTATACTACATGAACGATACGTGCGCTTGCGTTATACGTGTGTGTTTACGCCGGTCACTTGACCAGCACATCCTCAACTACGCCTCTTGGAAATACGAGCGTTCTATCAGCAAGTTGTAGAGAGACTGAAGTTGGCATTGTTTCTCCAATCTGTAGTTTCCTGAAAATAGAAAAAGGCATCAAGTTAACACTTGCACCTAAATCACATAAAGCCTTACCAAAGTTATGTTCTCATATGATGCATGAAATGGTGAAACTGCCAAGATCTTTCAACTTTGGGGGAAGCTTCCTTTGAATGATAGCACTGCATTCTTCTGATAATGCTACTGTCTCGTAATCTCCCAATCTCTATTTTCGTGAAAGAATGTCTTTCATGAATTTGACATAGCTGAGCATTTGTTCCAAGGCTTCTGTAAATGAAATGTTGATGTGCAGCTTTTTGAACATCTCCAGGAAACGAGCAAACTGCTTGTCCAATTTGTTTTTCTGAAGACGCTGAAGAAAATGTGGAGGTGGAGTGATCTGTTCTTTTTCTTTTGCTTCTTTTTCCTCCATCTGTTGCTTTGTTTCTTTTGGAACTTCCTCAGCAGTTGTTTTGGCTCCAACATCTTTGTTGATTTCAGTATTGCTTTTTAACATGATGGCATGACACAGTTCATTCCCTATGTTCCTTGGATTTGATTTTGTGTTGCTGGGAAGATTACCTGGCGGTCTGTAACTCTGAGCATTGGCCAGTTTTCCTATTTGATTCTCCAGTGTTTTGATGGAAGCAGATTGGCTCTAAAACATAGCATCGTACTTTTTTAAATAAGCCAGCACTTCTGCTATTCATGGTTCATTTGCCTGCTCCTAGCCTTTGTTCTGTTGCTGGAATCCAGGTGGTGGATAGTTCTGTTGTTGGAATCCATGTGGTTGATTGTTCTTTTGCCCTGAATTGTTGCTCCATGAAAAATTCGGATGATTCCTCCACCCTGGTTTGTAGGTGTTGGAATATGGATTGTTCCCCTGTCTGTTGAAATTGTTGACATAATTCACCGTTTCTTCAGTTTAGTTTGGTTCTGGTGCTCCTCCATATGGTGAACTTATGGATCCAGTGGTAAGAGTTTCCATGAATTTGCATATCTGATCCAACTTGGCGTTGACTGCTGTATTGGCTCCAACTTCATAAATTCCTGCAATTCTTTGGATCATGCTCCTTTCTGTTGGCCACAAGGAATTATTGTTGGCCATTTCTTCGATTAGGTCCCAGGCTTGATCTTCTCCTTTTGCCATTAAAGCTCCTCCAACAGCAGCATCGATTATGGTTCTCATTAGTTCAGAGAGTCCATTATAGAAAGTTTGGACTTGAAGCCATTTTGGAATCTCATGGTGAGGACATTTCTAGAGTAAATCTTTGTACCTGTCCCAAGCTTTGTAGAGAGTTTCCGAGTCTTGTTGCACAAAGGATGTGATGTCATTCCTCAGCTTTCCAGTTCTGGCTGGTGGAAAGTACTTTGCAAGAAATTTGGTGGCTAAAGTGTTCCAAGTTGTGATGGATCATGCTGGTAGTGAATGTAGCCAAGCTTTAGCTCTGTCTTTCAAGGAGTATGGAAAAACCCGCAGTCTCATTCTTCTTCAGCTCCTCGGTTGTAATTGAAAGTGCCGCAAACTTCCAGAAAGTTGCTGATGTGGGTATTAGGATCTTCAGTTGCTTTTCCCCCAAACTGTACTGACTGCTGAATCATCTGAATGCATGATTTGATGTCACACGCATTTGCTGGTAAATGAGGAAGTACAATACAGGAAATGAAGCCGTCGACCACCGAAATAGTTATGTCTCGAATGGGTATTGGTGGTGCAACTTCCAAAGGTTCAGGTTCCATGTTGACTAAAGCTTCTTGGCCTTCTCGCCTTTCCCTTCTCAACTGTCTGATGGTTATTTCAATTTCTGGGTCAAACGGTTGGAGTTCAAATCTTATGTTCGTCTCATGTAGTTTCTGAGAACCTGAAACACAAGAAAACAACAACAAAAAGTAAAAAGAAATTAGATACAAGTAAAGGTATCTAACCTCAAAATTAATAATGAAAGATAAATAAGTCCCCGGCAACGGTGCCAAAAACTTGACCGGTGCGTAATCACACGAGTATAACGCAGGCTCACGTATCATTCAAGTAGTGTAAAAAATATCGATCCCACGAGGACTTAATACCTAATCTATTAATTTTATGAGGTCAGATGATTATTAGTATCTAACAGGTTGATTGATTGATTTGAAATGGTGATGATTTTAAATTTAAAAACAAGTAAATAAAATTGCACGAAAGTAGGTTTAAGAAAATTCAATATTATAAAACTATCTAGGGTTGTGAATCTTTCTAATATCTTTTAAAAGATGAAGTGGTTATTTCATGTTTGTGTAATTTATCGGTTTACTAACCTGGAACACGAAATTATGCGAAAGCCTCTGTCGATGGTCAGACGCAAATACCAAGTACAATCCAATTGAACCATATGTCTATGTCAACCAAATTACCTAGATTCATTAAGATTAAGTTCCAATTATTGCTACCCCGCCCGGCAGGTATATGTCTATCTTGTAAGAAAATCTATTAAAGGGTTATTGACCGGCGTAGACACACACGCGTATAATGCAAGCGCACGTATCGTTCAAGTAGTATAAAAAGTATCAATCCCACGATGACTTAATACCTAATCTATTAATTTTATGAGGTCAAATGATTAATAGTATCTAACAGGTTGATTGATTGATTTGAAATGGTGATGATTTTAAATTTAAAAACAAGTAAATAAAATTGCACGAAGTAGGTTTAAGAAAATTCAATATTATAAAACTATCTAGGGTTGTGAATCTTTCTAATATCTTTTAAAAGATGAAGTGGTTATTTCATGTTTGTTTAATAAATCGGTTTTCTAACCTGGAACACTAAATTATGCGAAAGCCTCTGTCGATGGTCAGACGCAAATACCCAGTATAACCCAATTGAACCATATGTCTATGTCAACCAAATTACATGGATTCATTAAGTTTAAGTTCCAATTATGGCTACCCCCCCCGACAGGTATATGTCTATCCCGTAAGGAAATCTATTAAACAGTTATTGACCGGCGTAAACACACACGCGTATAACGCAAGCGCACGTATCGTTCAAGTAGTATAAAAAGTATCGATCCCACAAGGACTTAATACCTAATCTATTAATTTTATGAGGTCAAATGATTACTAGTATCTAACAAGTTGATTGATTGATTTGAAATGGTGATGATTTTAAATTTAAAACAAGTAAATAAAATTGCACGAAAGTAGGTTTAAGAAAATTCAATATTATAAAACTATCTAGGGTTGTGAATCTTTCTAATATCTTTTAAAAGATGAAGTGGTTATTTCATGTTTGTGTAATATATCGGTTTACTAACCTGGAACACTAAATTATGCGAAAGCCTCTGTCGATGGTCAGACGCAAATACCCAGTAACCCAATTGAACCATATGTCTATGTCAACCAAATTACCTGGATTCATTAAGTTTAAGTTCCAATTATGGCTACCCCCGCCCAACAGGTATATGTATATCCTGTAAGGAAATCTATTAAAGGGTTATCTATCCTCAAGGAAGATCGTGGGCTATTAAGTGTAAGACTGAAACCTAAAATTCATTTGTCAAGTTTATTTTAGATTTACCAGATCAATCTTATTAGTGGCCAATTAACAAGACGCATTAAGCTTAAGACTTAATAAGTAAACCTTAAATTAACCAAACTATAAAATAACCCCTTATAAACCGATGATATTAGAATTCATCACAACCCCATATAACTAACTCAGTTACGACACATAACTAGGGCTAGTAAAATAAAAGACATAAAGTAAAATGCTGAAAACTAAATTGCTGAAAAGTAAATGACGGAAAGTAAATGCTGAAATTAAATACTGAAAAGTAATGCTGAAAAGTAAATGCTGAAAAGTAAATTACTGAAAAGTAAATGCTGAAAAGTAAATTGCTGAAAAGTAAATAAAGTAAAAGTACAATAAAAGAAAATGCTGAGGTAAAAGGATCCACTTTTATTACTTCTATTTTAGATATCCCCCTTAATATAATATATTAATTTTGCATGATAATTACCAAACAGCCATATAGGCGGTATCCAGATTAAGTCAAATTAATAATTAATTACCAACCGACCAATCAGGCGGTATCCAATTTAGTCAGGTTAAAACCAATTTAAATAATTACCAACCGACCAATATGGCGGTATCCTCATTAAGTCAGGTTTTAACTAGTTTATATATTATAATTAAGGGAGATTAATCTAAATATTAGTAATAAAAGTTTTACCTTTTACCCCATCAAATGGGAGTTACCCCCTCATTACTAAAAAGTAAAAACTGAAAATTAAAGAATAAAAAGTACTGTGCGTAAAAGTAAATTGCGGAAAGTAAAAACTGAAAAGTAAAGAAAAAAAAGTGTTAAAGCGGAAATTAATTACTGAAAGATGTAAATAAACAAACAAGATACAATCTTCTTAGTATTCTTAAGGAATTCCTTAGAAGAAAGTATGAATTTACAAGTGAAATGGTTGGTATTTATAGGCAAAATTTTACCTCCATCAAATCATCCACCAAATCCATTATTAATTGCTCCACTAATTGCTCCACCAAATCTATTATTAATTGCTCCACTAATTGCTTATCATGTTTGGTGGTGATTTGATAATTTTTATTATTTATTTATTAATTTATTTATTAGTGTAGACAACAGAACTTGACGACACTGTTCTAGACTCGCGGCCTAGTTGGGAGTACGAAATAACATGGAGTCGCCACCCGGTGTGAACCGGGACAAAGATTTAAGGCCGCACTCACCCCTCGCAAGGGAAGACCTCAAACCGTTGGGTTCGGAATGGTCCCTTACTTATGTCACCTGTGATGATATAATTTGTGCAATGAATCAACCAAGTCTATTCAACATTCATGCTCAAGGGTACTTAGATCTAACATGCTTTCATCCAAATAATTCCACGCAATGTAACACAACAAGCATATTGAACCATTAAATCAACATGTATAAATCATTACCCAAACGCATCATAAACTAAGAACATGCATAGTGAACAACCTAAACATGCTTTAACAAATAAATAACAAACTAAATTAAACCATGCTTTAAATAATAAACAATTAACCTAAAGACTATAACATGCTCAAATACAAGTTAGGAGGAGACGAGATACGTGTATCTTAAGTGGTACGTGGCATTGTATCCCGAGTGCAGACCATACTACCGTCCATTCGGAATCGGCTATGGAATTTACGTCCGGGTTTCCATCCGATATACCACAAAAGGGAACACATGTCCCGCTCATCCAACAATCACATCATGCTTCAAACGACTCTCATGCAATTATATATCAAAATAAATAAAACAAAAATAAAGAAGATAAGTAAAAAGGTGCCCTCAGGTCTAACCTCTTTTGTCGTCTAAGAAAGGACGTTACACGTCCGTTGGAAGGGAGATTGATCCGATTCTTTTCCAATTCGTCTACTCAACGTTTTCCCTCGTTGTTTTGATGCTTGGGCTGCTGTTTTAAGTCCGTTTCGCTGCTGTTTCGCTGTTCTGTTTCAGGTCACTGTTTTGGTCGTTTAGTGGACTGTTTTGGGTGATTTTGAAGGCTTAGGGGGGGTGCGTTTGTAATGATTTTTTAGGGAAAATTTATGGAGGTTTTTGGGATGGTGTTTAGGTGATTTTAGGACTGTTTTATGGGTTAAAGACGCAACAAAAACTGACCAGAACAGGGGACGAAACTGTGCAGTTCAAGGTGCAGTGAGGGGTGTTTCGGGACTGTTTTGGGCGCTGAATTGGAGCTGTGAATGGGGGTCTTTTGTGCGACTTTGGGGCTGTACTTGAGGCTTATTTTAAGGTGTTTTAGGGCTGTGAATGGTGGCTGGAACTCGGCAATGGAGGGCTGTGAAAAGGGCTTAGGCGTGAAGGGTGTTGGTGAAGGATGAAAGATGCGGCAATTGAGGGTGCTTCGGTTTAATGATTCAGCAATGGAGGCTTCAAGGAGGTTTTTGGACGTGCAAGGAGGCTTGATAAAGTCTTTGGGACGTGCTTGGGGAATTATATGAGCTAGGTTTTGAATGGGGGGTGAAGGCCTCTTTTTATAGGCAAAGAGAGAAGACTTTCCTAATTTGAATAGGAAAGAATCTCCTAATTGGTGTCTAACAAGGAATGGATCTCCTAATTTGGATTTGTGATTGGATTTGATTTGGTAGGGATTTGATTTGATTTCTTTTATTTAGGTAAGGATTTTATTTGATTTAAACATGTGATAAATGTGCATATACCTAAATAAAGGCACTATGGGCGTGAATCCCCCTCCTTGGGCATGGGCTTGGTTTGACTTGGTTTGACTTGGGTATTTTGGGTTTGGTTTGGGTTTGGTTCGGGTTTTGGGCCTTAGGTAAGCTTTGAAACGGAAGTCCAACAAACAACCGGAGCCAAACAACGAGGTTAAATCCAACAAAAATTCCATTTTCCAACTTTTCCCTTCCAACGTCCGTTTCCCGCGACTTTCATGACTAAAGAGGTAGTTGCCTCAATACGAGACTCATCATTAGGCTAATGTGTAAAAATTCAATGCCTACAATTAGCTTTGAAAATGATTGAAAATGACTTTAATAATTACACACAACACACTTTTGGATGGTTCATCAATTTCGGGCTTGACATCTTCAGAATTTGAAATTATTTTGTCTTTCAGAGTTGTAGATATTTGAGTATTCTTTAATCTGGAACTTGAATCAACTCAATCCGATGTTGGAGTAAAACGTTATGCTCAAAATACGACAGATGCACAAAACTAAAATTTCCAAAACTGCACTACGTTAAAACGCCATTTCAAGTTTCCAATCTCCAAAATTAATATGTCAAGTCCAATTTTTGCCCTTATTTGACCCACATTTCATCCTAAATGATTTCATTGTGTCCCAATATTATTTTATCTGTAAAAATAAACTAAAACACATCAAAACGTTCATCAAACCCGAGAAACTAAACAAAATATTAAGTAAAAGGGGCGGTAAATATTGATATATTTTCCGCTCATCACACCCCCAAACCTAATATTTTGCTAGTCCTCGAGCAAAACAACAAAATAAAATACAAGAAACAATTAAAATTAAACTAAGCCACTTTCGTAGGGCTCACGGTTTCATTTAGCGTATGCAATAAGCCTTTAAACCCCTAGGTGTCCCTAGTGGACGAGTTATAGTCTCATGAGGGCTTACAGCAACGATACCCACAAACGTTTTACAAAAGTAAAAAGATAATAATACTAATGCACACAAAAGCAAAAAGACAAGAGAAAATAGAATAAAGAAGTTAGTGACTAATCAGGTGAAACTTATACTCCTAGTTACTAGTTGTTTTCTTTCTCTCTAAATTACTGAATAAGTAAATTCTCTGATTATATTCACCATTCTCCATATGCACAGCCGACAAAATATTAATCAACTCATTTTTGCCCACAACAGTCACAAGTGCAGTTGATAAGAGAGTAATATTTTTGTCCTAAAGTTTTATCAGAATTCACACCTTTTTGCAGCAATGGAATAATTTTTCTGATTTTTCTAATTTTTTTTTGATTTTTGATTTTTTTTTATATACAATATCTTTCATCTATGTAGCGAGTGTTGGGTCGGTGGCTCCCAAACCAGTTGGCTTTAGGGCACCAGGTGTTAAGACACCTTTACGGACTTAATTACTCAGACTTCAGATATATATATATTTCCGCAGCATCTTTGATCCATGTAGCGAGCTTTGGGCCAGTGACTCCCAAACCAATTGGTTTTAGGGCACTAGGTGTTAAAACACCCATACGGACTTAATAACTCGGATCTCAAACGTTTTTTTTTTATTATTCCAATGCTTTTCATAGATGCTTCCTCCAATTAAACTAGAGCACTGAATATTACAAACTTTTCAATTATAGCTCATGTCCGTATGTTGTTGGGGTTTTAAGGGGGAATATCGGTACGCAGCGGAATAGTGGAAAATCAAAATTTTCCTATTTCAAAACTTTTTCTCGGATCAATTAAATAAACAAATTTATTTAATTATCCAATTATCAAATTTTGAAAAAATTACACAAGAGATCAAATTTCTTGGTAATTATCGAATTGCCCCAAAACTTTGTAAATTGATTATTTTAGCCCAAAAATTATCAAACATAATTTTGGATGATTCTAAATCATTTCTAAAATGTTTTTAAACACATCTAATGCATCAAAATCAGATTTCACACAAATCCCCAATTTTTAAGCGATTGTCGTGAGCACCCCAAAATTTCCAATTAATTGCAATTTGGTCGTTTTTGTTCAAAACATGCCAAGATCAAATCCAACCAACCTAAAATTTTACATGCATCATATGCATACCATAATACATCACATTTATGAAAAGCCCCAAATTTGGAGTGGGTTATGAACCCTAATTTTTCAATTTCATCAAATTGTCCAATTTCACCAAATTTACAAGATACAAAACTTTAATTCATTCAATACTTCACCAATCAAGCCTCACCACTTTAAAACAACTCTAGAACAATTCTAGGTCACCAAGGAGTGGCTTACTAACTCTAGAATGACAACTTTGATTTTCAAAGAATCAAAAGTAAGCTTTAAAACAAGTTTAAGCTCACTTACATGCATCAATCTTTCACACAAGTTCTCAACCAAATAAAACACAAACTATAAGAAGAGAGATAACATCAAAGCATCACAA
This sequence comes from Zanthoxylum bungeanum, assembly GCA_019454045.1. Taxonomy (NCBI): domain Eukaryota; kingdom Viridiplantae; phylum Streptophyta; class Magnoliopsida; order Sapindales; family Rutaceae; genus Zanthoxylum; species Zanthoxylum bungeanum. Next base: position 76,058 of record SKCR01030760.1, read on the forward strand.
ATTGAAGCTAAGTATGTTAGAAACATTTTTCATGTTGGAGGAATTGAAAGAAAACTTACAAATACTTAAGATTTCCAAGATTTTCTTCTTTTCTCCAAACCTTTTCTCTCCACCACTTTCGTGTTCTATTTTTGTGTATATCAACTTGTTAAACCCTAAAATGAAATGAAACAATATATACTTCACCAAAAAGAGCCTTGGCCGAAATTGGTGGAAAAAATATCTAGATATTTTATTTTTGTTTCATTTAAAGCCAACTTGCCAACTTGTTTTAGAAATCAATAACATTTTAATGTAATTCAATAAGTCAACAATTGCAACTCAAAAATATAACACTTATATTCAATTTATGGTGTTGGCCGAAAATTACAAATAAAAAGGAAAATAGATATTTTCAATTTTAACAATTAAAACAAATATCCAAGGAAGTCAAATTCAATTTGACAACCTTTTCCTTTAATGTAAAGTCAAACATTTACACTTATAATCATTTCCTAACTTTATCATTTGGTGAGATATTTATATTTTAATTATATTAATCATTTAACAATTAAATAATTAAATAATTAATTAAATACAAATATCTCAAATATATGTATTATATTTACTATAAATATCTCAAAAACATATATTAATGATATATGTCAAATACCTTTATTTGACAATTTATTAATGTGTATTTAATAATATAATATATTAAATACAAATACAAATACAATACACATTAATTAGGAAATGACGGTTCGACCCGTTTTCATGTAATTTTCGTTTAACAATTAAACGATTTATAAATAATCATCATTATTCATAAAAGTCGCTCTAGTGCTCTACGAGTATATTTCATTAGTGAGACTCTCTAGATTCAGGTATATCCGTCACAAAATCCAATTTCGTGTCCATAATTTACCCACCCGTAAATTATGACGACCACAGATAAACTAGCTGAATCATACAGGTCGAGGTCATTGCATACGTATAATCCCTCCGTCACAGGTATCCGGAGAACACCAAAGATATAGATGTAAACGTCAAATCTCTATAGGTATTATCCCGTCGACGTATCTATTGGCAATCTCTAAATAACATTCGGAACTTACTTCTGAAGTATATTGTGACCACAGATTTAACAGACTGCTAATCATATATGGACTACCTATGCTCAGTACACAGAAATGACGGATCATATCTTGATACACACAGGATATCCTGAGGATCGGTCCACACCCAACGAACAGGCGGAGGTCTGATCTAAATAGATCGGTGACGTGACTGCCATCTAAGTGTGGATGATGTCTCATACATCCACAGTGGTATCTCAAGTCGAAGGACCACTATGCTACTCAACCCGAGAAGATTCTTATTGACGTTGGTGTACCATCCATTAAGAATCTTCGGTGAGTCGTTCCGTGTTTATCCACTATAAACACCTACACATCTATACGAGTCTCCCTAGACTCATGGTTCATTGGGATAAACCATCGGACCAAGTCTCGATATACGACATGTACTGGTCTCAACATATTTGACTAACCGACCCGTGTTAGTGAATCTTGACCATGAACTATATTTGATAATATACATTTAGCAGTGACATTTCCCAATGTCAATTACAAACTAGCTTTGTAACTGTGTTTTGCATTATATATTATCTGGCCTTTGTCTAATATATACATATCACTAAACAACATTTAGTTTCAATCTAATCGTAATCAGATCGAATACGTATATAAAAACAAGAGGTGCAACCATAAATAAGTAATATTATGGAAAATGGGATGTTCGTATTCACGAATCGGACATAAATACTGTCCGGATTGGCGCTCTGAGCACCAACCCCAACCCCAACATATGTTACCATGCATGTTGATAATATCTGCTAACTAGGCATACAAAGATCTGTTTTAGTAAATTTTATGGAGAATTCACAAATTAAATAATTCAAAAGGAAATAAACAAAAATTACCTTGTTTCGAAAATAGGTTTGAAATACGTCTCAGGAGTAGCAACTCCTTACTCAGCTATCTCTTACCAATTTCACCTTTTTAGTCAAAATAAAAACACAAAAACACAAATTATTTTTGTAATTTTTGAAAAATTTTCAATTTTTTTTTTGTATTTTTTGAAAAATTTTGGACTAAAAATAAAAACAACACACAACTAAAAACAAGATACTAATCAACTAATTTCCTCCCCCAAACATAAATGAGACATTGTCCCCAATGTATTAAATAGTAGAAGAAGAGTTTAGAAGATAGTATCTGGTTAACTGAAACTCTACACGAAAAGTTAAGGGTTAAGATCCAGATTAATCCGACGCCTCTTACCACGATCGTCCTCGGACCAATTTATCTTTGAAATGATAGGGTCAATTTGTGGTTCATAGGCTAAGATTTGGTCAATTAGATCCGGATCAGTTCTGGCAGTGAAGAGGAGTTCTTTTAAAGGTTTTTACAGAAACCCATTTCTCCGGGCATTATCAAGAAACACACAAAGAAAATCATAAAATCCTTCAACGTTGTACAGTCCAAGCGGTTTCTGGTGTATGTTCAGGTTCGTCCAAGATAACACTGTAAAAATTTCCTCCAATGTACCCAAGCCACCTGGCAAAGCAATAAAAGCATCAGCACGGTTAATCATTTCTACCAATCGTTCAGACATACCTGGCACGATCAGTTCATCTCCGTTTGATAGTCCAATAAGATTTGCTTCTGCCAAGGGTTTTGGGATGATTCCCAAAATGTGACTGCCTCCTTCCTATATAGCTTTTGAAACGATCCCCATAAGTCCAAGATTGCCTCCGCCATATACTAAGTGCATATTCTTTGCAGCTAAGACTCGACCTAATTCATGTGCTGCCTCTATGTATTGTGGTTTAACACCAACACTAGTACCGCAAAACACACAGATGTTTTCAACTTGTCTTCTTGAAGTGGCTTCCATGTTTTACTCTGGATATCTTCAAAAGTGCAATGATGAGTTGAATTTATAATACCTGAAAAAGGGTGAGTAAAATAATAGCACTAGTACCTGCCAAATGACAATTATTAGTTAACAGTAAAATAAATTGTGATAGTCAAAAAGGTCTGGATCATGTCGGAGAAAGTAAAAGAAAACAACAAAACAAATCACAATTATTAGGAAAAGACAAAGAGATATAATATTTACAATTATTTACAGCTTAATTGACGTCTATGCGTCAGGGACAAGCTTCCCATCCAATTTTCTTATAAATTGGCAAACAGGGTCTTTTAGAGTCAGATTCCCGAGACTTAACTGTTGTCTTTCTTTTTAGAATTGTGTATGTAATTTGCGAATGGCTATATGAACATATCCAATGGCATGCGTCTCAATAGATGAAGATATATCATCTACAGACTCCTTACTCAAGCCATCCCTAATGAACTTAATTTTGTCTCCGCGATTATCAGACACCATTCCTAAAGAACGACAACGAGTATCACAAAACATACGAGCACATTTATAACAGACACACATTCTTTTGGCTCTTCTCTTTTTAGCATAGGTGATTCTTCCAAAACCAGGCAGATGTGAAATAAAAGAGTCAGAAGACTCACCTGCCAATCGGACCCGTGTTTTAATTACCCAACGAATATCATTTGGAACACCATGGATCGTTAGTAATCTCATCTGTTCCAAGCGAGCTTTGTAAACTTTCATCAGAGAGTTTTGAGGGAGAGAATGAAATTGCTTGTGAAGATTTGCGAGAACTTCATCCTGAAATGTCTTAATCTGCAAAAACTAAACACACCAAATTAAATCACACCAAATCACAATATACACAAATTGCATGGGTTGCCTTCCTACTAGCGCTAATTTTAAAGTCGTCAGCTAGACGTGACTTCTCGAACGTTAGGCTGGATCTGAAAGTGTGACACTTCCTTTTTGTCGCTCAAATGATTCTCCCCAGTAGTGCTTGACACCCTTGTTTTTAACCTTGAATGTTTTGTTGGAGTCAGGATCATGTATCTCAACGGCTCTATCTGGTAAAACTTTGGTGATCACAAATAGACCTGACCACCGTGATTTTGGCTTTCATGGGAAGAATTTCACCATTGATTTGTTTAACAGTACCTTCTGCCCTGGTTCCAGTTATATGCGCACTAACTCTTCTCATCATGTCTTTTCCTTGCCTTTTCTTTGTACAATTTGGCATCCTCAAAAGGTTGATTGTGAAATTCCTCCAATTCGTTGAGCTGGTGGAACTTTTTCTCTTCTATTGCTTGTAGTGCAAGAATAGGCTTCTTCAGTACGCAGTGCGCTTTATCTTCAGGCTCCACAGGCAATTGACATGCTTTAAGTTTGTCAGCAGAACTTTGCATTGCATTGGAGGTCTGGATGGTACTATTTATCACATCAAGTCTGAAACATTCCTCATTCTCGTCATTCGGGAAATTCATGGCTTTAAAAACATTGAATGTTACTTCTTGGTTCTGTACCCTCATGGTTAGTTCTCCTTTTTGTACATCAATAATGGTTCGACCTGTAGCCAAGAATGGTCTCCCGAGGATGATTGGCATATCTACGTCTTCCTCCATATCAAAGACAATAAAATCTACTGGGAAAATGAATTTTTCAACCTTGACTAGCACATCCTCAACTACGCCTCTTGGAAATACGAGCGTTCTATCAGCAAGTTGTAGAGAGACTGAAGTTGGCATTGTTTCTCCAATCTGCAATTTCCTGAAAATAGAAAAAGGTATCAAGTTAACACTTGCACCTAAATCACATAAAGCCTTACCAAAGTTATGTTCTCCTATGATGCATGGAATGGTGAAACTGCCAGGATCTTTCAACTTTGGGAGGATTTTCCTCTGAATGATGGCACTGCATTCTTCAGTCAATGCTACTGTCTCATAGTCTCCTAATCTCCGTTTTCGTGAAAAAATGTCTTTCATGAATTTGACATAGCTGGGCATTTGTTCCAAGGCTTCTGCAAATGGAATGTTGATATGCAGCTTTTTGAACACCTCCAGGAAATGAGCAAAATGCTTGTCCAATTTGTTTTTCTAAAGACGCTGAGGAAAAGGTGGAGGTGGAATGATCTGTTCTTTTTCCTTTGCTTCTTTTTCCTCCATCTGTTGCTTTGTTTCTTTTGGAATATCTCCAATTGTTTCCTTGACTCCAACATCTTTGTTGATTTCAGTACCGCTTTTTAACATGATGGCATGACATTGCTCATTTCCCATGTTCCTTGGATTTTTCTCTATGTTGCTAAGAAGGGTACCTGACAGTCTGTAACTCTGAGCATTGGCCAGTTGTCCCATTTGATTTTCCAGTGCTTTAATAGAGGCTGAATGGCTTTGATTCAATGCTACTTGATTTTGAACAATAGCTGCTAAAGCATCGTATTTTGCTTCTTGCTTCTTCAACTGGGCCAGCCACTTCTATTATTCATGGTTTCTTTTTTCATGCTCCTGGCCTTTGTTCTGTTGCTGGAATCCATGTAGTGGATAGTTCTGTTGTTGGAACCCCGGTGGGGGATTGTTCTTTTGCCCTGAATTATTTCTCCATGAAAAATTCGGATGATTCCTCCACCATAGGTTGTAGGTGTTAGAATATGGATTGTTCCTCTGTCTATTGAAATTGTTGACATAATTCACCGTTTCTTCAAGTTGGTTTGGTTCTGGTGCTCCTCCATATGGTGAAGTTGTGGATCCACCATTAACTTTCATGTTAAGAGTTTCCAGATTTTTGCAAATCACATCCAGCTTGGAATTTAGTGCTGTGTTGGCTCCAACTTCATAAATTCCTGCAATTCTTTGGATCATGCTCCTTTTTGTTGGCCATTTCTTCAATTAAGTCCCAGGCATGATCTTCTCCTTTTGCCATCAAAGCTCCTCCAGCAGCAGAATCAATTGTGGTTCTCATTATTCCAGAAAGTCCATTGTATAAGGTTTGGACTTGTAGCCACTTTGTGATCTCATGATGAGGACATTTCCGGAGTAAATCTTTGAATCTTTCCCAAGCTTCGCAAAGGGATTCTGAATCTTGTTGCACGAAGGATGTGATGTCATTCCTCAACTTTGTAGTTCTGGCTGGTGGAAAGTACTTTGCAAGGAATTTGGTGGCTAGAGTGTTCCAAGTTGTGATGGAACCTGCTGGTAACTAATTTAGCCAAGCTTTAGCTTTGTCCTTCAATGAGTATGGAAAAACATGCAGTCTCATTCCTTCTTTAACTGCTCAGTTGTAATTGAAAGTACCGCAAACTTCCAGGAAGTTGCTGATGTGGGAATTTGGATCTTCAGTTGCGATTCCCCCAAACTGTGCTGACTGCTGAATCATCTGGATGCATGTTTTGATGTCACACGCATTTGCTGGTAAATGAGGAAGTACAATACAGAAAATGAAGCCATCGACCTCCGGAATGGTTCTGTCTCGAATGGGTATCGGTGGTGCAACTTCTAAAGGTTCAGGTTCCATGTTGACTAAAACTTATTGGCCTTCTCGCCTTTCCCTTCTCAACTGTCGGATGGTTCTTTCAATTTCTGGGTCAAGCGGTCGGAGTTCAAAGCTTCTGGTTCATCTCATGTAGTTTCTGAGAACCTGAAACACAAGAAAACAAAAACAATAAGTAAAAAAGAAATTAGATACAAGTAACGTATCTAACCCCAAAACTAATAGTGAAAGATAAATAAGTCCCCGGCAAAGGCGCCAAAAACTTGACCGGCGTAAACACCCTTGCGTATAACGAAGCGCACATATCGTTCAAGTAGTATAAAAAGTATCGATCCCACGAGGACTTAATACCTAATCTATTAATTTTATGAGGTCAAATGATTACTAGTATCTAACAGGTTGATTGACTGATTTGAAATGGTGATGATTTTAAATTTAAAAACAAGTAAATAAAATTGCACGAAAGTAGGTTTAAGAAAATTCAATATTATAAAACTATCTAGGGTTGTGAATCTTTCTAATATCTTTAAAAAGATGAAGTGGTTATTTCATGTTTGTTTAATAAATCGGTTTACTAACCTGGAACACTAAATTATGCGAAAGCCTCTGTCGATAGTTAGAAGCAAATACCCAGTATAACCCAATTGAACCATATGTCTATGTCAACCAAATTACATGGATTCATTAAGTTTAAGTTCCAATTATGGCTACCCCCGCCCGACAGGTATATGTCTATCCCGTAAGGAAATCTATTAAAGGGTTATCTATCCTCAAGGAAGATCGTGGGATATTAAGTCTAAGGCTGAAACCTAAAATTCATTTGTGAAGTTTATTTTAGATTTACCAGATCAATCTTATTAGTGGCCAATTAACAAGATGCATTAAGCTTAAGACTTAATAAGTAAACCTTTAAATTAACCAAACTATAAAATAACCCCTTATAAACAGGTGATATTAGAATTCATCACAACCCCAGATAACTAACTTAGTTAAGACACATAACTAGGGCTAGTAAAATAAAAGACATAAAGTAAAATGCTGAAAAGTAAATAGCTGAAAAGTAAATGACGGAAAGTAAATGCTGAAATTAAATACTGAAAATTAAATGCTGAAAAGTAAATGCTGAAAGTAAATTACTGAAAAGTAAATGCTGAAAGTAAATTGCTGAAAAGTAAATAAAGTAAAAGTACAATAAAAGAAAATGTTGAGGTAAAAGGATCCACTTTTATTACTTCTATTTTAGATATCTCCCTTAATATAATATATTAACTTTGCATGATAATTACCAACCAGCCATATAGGCGGTATCCAGATTAAGTCAAATTAATAATTAATTATCAACCGACCAATCAGGCGGTATCCAATTTAGTCAGGTTAAAACCAATTTAAATAATTACCAACCGACCAATATGGCGGTATCCTCATTAAGTCAGGTTTTAACTAGTTTATATATTATAATTAAGGGAGATTAATCTAAATATTAGTAATAAAAGTTTTACCTTTTACCTCATCAAATGGGAGTTACCTCCTCATTACTAAAAAGTAAAAACTGAAAATTAAAGAATGAAAAGTACTGTGCGTAAAAGTAAATTGCGGAAAGTAAAAACTGAAAAATAAAGAAAAAAGAAGTGCGAAAGCGGAAATTAATTACTGAAATCTGTAAATAAACAAACAAGATACAACTTCTTAGTATTCTTAAGGAATTCCTTAGAAGAAAGTATGAATTTACAAATGAAATGGCTTGGTATTTATAGGCAAAATTTTGCCTCCATCAAATCATCCACCAAATCCATTATTAATTGCTCCACTAATTGCTCCACCAAATCCATTATTAATTGCTCCACTAATTGCTTATCATGTTTGGTGGTGATTTGATAATTTTTATTATTTATTTATTTATTTTCTTTGAAAATGACTTTAATAATTACACACAACACACGTCTGGATGGTTCATCAATTTCGAGCTTGACATCTTCGGAATTTGAAATTATTTTGTCTTTAAAAGTTTTAGATATTGAGTCTTCTTTAATCTGGAACTTGAATCAACTCAATCCGATATTGGAAGAAAAGGTTATGCTCAAAATACGACAGATGCGCAAAACTGAAATTTCCAAAACTGCACTTCGTTAAAACGCCATTTCAAGTTTCCAATCTCCAAAATTAATATGTCAAGTCCAATATTTGCCCTTATTTGAGCCACATTTCGTCCTAATGATTTCATTGTATCCCAATATTATTTTATCTGCAAAAATAAACTAAAACACATCAAAACGTTCATCAAACCCGAGAAACTAAACAAAATATTAAGTAAAAGGGGCGGTAAATATTGATATATTTTCCGCTCATCAGTTATCTATTCTCAAGGAAGATCGTGGGCTATTAAGTCTAAGGCTGAAATCTAAAATTCTTTTGTCAAGTTTATTTTAGATTTACCAGATCAATCTTATTAGTGGCCAATTAACAAGACGCATTAAGCTTAAGACTTAATAAGTAAACCTTTAAATTACCCAAACTATAAAATAACCCCTTATAAACGGTGATATTAGAATTCATCACAACCCCAGATAACTAACTTAGTTACGACACATAACTAGGGCTAGTAAAATAAAAGACATAAAGTAAAAATGCTGAAAAGTAAATGCGGTAAGTAAAAGCTGAAAGTAAATTACAATAAAAAAATGCTAAGGTAAAAGGATCAACTTTTACTAATTACTATTTAGATATCTTCTTTAATATAATATATTAACTTGTGATTATTTTACCAACCAGCCATATAGGCGGTAACTTTATTAAGTCAATTAAGTCCAACCAGCCATAAAGGTGTAACCAAAATAAACCTACCATATAGGCGATAAGAAAATTTAATTACCAACCGACCAATCTGGCGGTATCCTTGCTTAGTCAGGTTTAAACCAGTTTAAAATGAATTAGCAACCGACTAATATAGCGGTATCCGCATTAAGTCAAATTTTAAATAGTGAATATATTATATTTTAAGGGAGATTAATCTAAATAGCAATAGTAAAAGAATTACCTTTCACCCTAGCAGGGGGAGTTACCTCATCATGTTGAATAGTAAAAACTGTAAAAAGTAAAGAAAGTAAATTACTATTATTACAGAACGTAATTAAAATTAATTACAAAACTGAAATTTAAAAGAAACTAGATAGAAAACTCCATATTTACATCAGAGAATTCAGAGAGGAAGGTACCTCTGAAACTGAAATTTCGAGCTCTATTTATAGGCCTCGATAAGCTCCGCGCGCGAGACGCGCCCTTTTCTTCTTGTGTCGCGACGCGCTGACGTGTCAGCTTGTGATTGGTCGGCTCAGATTCTTATCTGACACGTGGCGATTGCGGATAAGATGATAAGGTGACACGTGGCAAGGCGGCTGGCAACTCAATGATTTTGTTGATGTGGCGCTGATGTGGCGACACGTGGCGATAGTGATTGTCGGTACCATAGAATGATGACATGTGGCACGCTGTGATTGGCTGATGATGATGTGGCGGTGACGTGGCATGTTGACTCGGTCAACTGGTGATGTGGACGATGATGTGGCTGACACGTGGCAACATGTGGCGATGGCAATTGTCGGCACCGTAGGATGATGACATGTGACACGACGCAAGTTAGCAGATCGGTTGTGATGGTGACACGTGGCACGGCTCACGTTAGCAAAGTCAAACTTCTCAGATTCTGACATGTGTCCCCGGTGCATGTTAGCATGGTGCGGAGCACGTTAGGCGTCGCTACGCGGTCAGCGCGTCGCGACGCGCAAAATGACCAAAATGCCATTTTCTGTTCTTTTTCACTGTTTTGGCCTCAAATCACCTCCAGAATGTCCTGAAACTTTATTCATCTACAAAATAACACGAAACACATCAAAATATTCACAAAACTCAAGAAACTCAAGAAACTATACAAAACATTAAGTTAAATGAGTGGAAAATAGTGATATAATTACCACTCATCAATGGGTCATAATTGTCCAACAATCTCTCACTTGGCCTATAGCCAATCACTCAAGTATCTTACACCTGAACTATGTACATGTCGCTCAAACCTTTGCTGAAATATAGCATTCGTCAGCGGATCCGCAATGTTATTATCTGATGCGATCATCTCGATCTTCACATCGCAACGATGTATGATCTCATGAATCAGATGAAATCTTCGAAGTATTAAATTTAATTAAATAATTATGTCTCATAAAATTATTACGATAGTCGCTTACGAATTAATTCTAAATTAATTCGTTCGCCCGAATTAAAATCCAATTTTAATTTCGTATTGAAATCCGATTTCAATTCATATATCCGATATATTATTTTGGCCCCAAATAAATAAATTAAATTGAAAAATCTAATTTAACTATTAAATTTATTTTATCGATTAACTCTAAATTAATTGCGTATCTCTTCTATACGAATTTAATCTCAGATTAATTCTTACCGCAATTAATCCCAGATTAATTATCTCTCTCGTAATTAATCCCAGATTAATTCTATCTGAGTCAAATGTCATTGGTGAATCTTTGGGAAGCGACCCAAGAGATTCCTAGATATATTGGAAGTAAATACAGTTATTGGACTATCCGAACACATGCGTACCCTGTACCATGTTCTCACCGATTTACAAGACATGGTTGGCTTCTAGCAAAGCACCGTGCCTACCCAATTCTCCAGAAATATTCACCGAGGAATATTATATGTATCAGGCATAGTAATTGGATTTAATATAATGTAATATGTAATATGATCTAGTATCAGATGTTACATGCTAGGCCTAGGGCTGGCTCAGTGTCTGCCCCGTACGAAGCATATATCGGATCCCGTGTAACTAATCTCTGTAATCGGGAAGTCATGACCTAGTCATACTATCCCGATAGCTGCAGCTTTTAAGAGTATTAGTTATGTATTATGTGTGACCATCATCTCCATATGACTGAAGTGATACTTCCATCTTGACATCACATCCAATACACTACGATTCTCAATAAACCCAATACAGGCGTATACAAAACCTGTTAAAACTCCAGATGACCAATACTAAAGTAAACTGATTGTCGTAAGTAATAGTGACGTAAGTCTCAGGTTAAAGATCACATACACCTACCCTGATTCGGATTCCCATAGACACATAGTCATACTACCAATGGGATTCCGAGTGGGTCTATCTAGAGCGAACTGTTCTCGGTCCAACGACTAACAGAACCTCTTATTACACTTGCATAAGTATCCAATACCTAAATATATGATAACTATGTCGTTAAGCTTCCATAACGCGCACAAGTGTAATACTAGTCTATTCCGCATTATCAATGTCCAGTCTCGATAATACTTCGACTAGGGATATTTAATGATTAAACCGTTCGTGGATTAATATTGTCTCATATCTTATTAATCTGATTTAACCATATGGACTTTTATCATTAATATATATCCAAGTAATCCAATTACAATAATGATAAAATAGGAATTTCCTTTTGTCACATAGTTAATTTGTACAAAAACACAATATTTTTTACAAATAGTGATGCTATGGGTCATAATTGTCCAACATTTAGAACCTAGGGTTTCTAAACCTAAAGGATTAGATTCTCAAATTCTAAGGAGTAATAAAGTAAAATTATAGGCACTGCATTTTTGCATAAGTCCCGATGATGAGCCTCATATGGAGGCACTACCCGATAAGTTGCGGAAGTCGTGGGAAACGGACGTCGGAAGGGAAAATTCAAAAATCAATACCTTGTTGGACTTTATTCGTTTGCTTAGCCTCGGGTTTGCTCGATTGGTCTCTGTTTTAAACTGCTAGATTCGGCCCAAAAATCCATGTAACCCACACCAAGCCACACGCCCAAGCCCACACACCACCAAGCCACACGTCCAAGCCCATCAAAGAGTCAACTCACTCACCCAAGCCCAAAATCCCATCCAAAAAAATATCCAACACATTAAACACATGTTAAAATCCAAAAAAATCACCTTTCTAATTTAAATAAATCATATGCCTAAATTAAATAAATCAAATCAAATCTCTTTCCTAAATTAAATAAATCAAATCAAATCTCCTAAATCCTTTTCCTAAACTAAATAAATCACCTTCCTAAATTGAATAGATCTTTTCCTTATAGCACACTAATTAAAGATACCCCCAATGATTGGATGATTTCTTTCCTTCCCATGCAAGGAAAATCCTAGCCCACTCCTATAAAAAGACACACAAACCAAACCCTTCACCCATAGACCTAGAGCTCATCCTCACGACAACCTCACATACAGCAATGATCCTCTCACCTCTCTTCTCTCGGCAAACCCTAAAACACATGAACAAACCCTAAACACTTGGCTCTCTCTAAAAGAAAAACACTCGTGACGGAATCACCATCACTTATCTCACTCAACGAACAACACACGGCCTGACCAGAAAAAAGATAACACATCAAGTAGCCTCAACTCACGCCATTCACACCCTAGTCACAAAAAACCACAAACCAACGTATGCAACCCTACACTTAGCCACAAGCTCAGGTCAAAGAACCTTAATCCCAAAAGTCCTTCTCGGCACACTCTCATTCACCTCACACAAAAACCAAGCCCTCACACCACGCACTGAACAACCAAATTAAATAAGCCCCACGTGAAACAAACAAATATACCCCTCCACCGATTCAACAAAAGCCACAAAACAAACCCTTCAACGCATGCAGCCTTGATGTGGAAGCAGGCCAGAAATGCATGCATGATCATCACCAACAGCCCAAAACCAAATCAGCCCCATGTGAAACAACAAACTGCCCCACTGACCAACCAAAACAGCAACCCTAAAGCCCTTCAATAACCAATAAAACAGTGAACCCTAGACACAAATACACAGCCCCCACCAAGCCGAAAACATTGAGCAAAAACAGTCTCTAAACTGCCCATTTTACCACACCATAAACTGCACCCCTAAAACAACCCCAAATAACCCGAAACCAGCTCAAAAATAACTCCGAAACATGCACACAAACAGCAGAAAAATATGTCAAAAATAGTGAGGAAAGCACGGCCGAAACAGCGAAACAGTGAACGAAACTGTGAACCAGAAAATCAGAAAAATAGTGAAGCGTTAACCTTTCCGGCGACATCCCAACGCACTCCCGGGAAGCGACTTAAAAGTTAAGACCTGATGGCACCTTTTGTTATATTTTATTTTGTTATCCCGAACACGGCATGCTTGGTTGAACATGGAATACGTCCAACCGGGTATGTGAAGTCCTACATTGAAAACGGCCAAATTCTTTGGTCACATATTTATTATTCCGCATTTATTTCATATTATTAGTCTTTTATTATTTCGCATTTAATTTACGTTTATTGTTGCTCTATTATTCCGCATTTATTTGTGTTATTTATCTTTCTTCAATATTTCGCTTATCTGTCTCTTCGATTATTTATAGTTATATACATTATCATATTTCATGTATGTCAACATTAGGTTCATGATTGTGTTGTGGTAATGATTTCTTGTTATCCTCTCGCTAGATTGATGAGCGGAAAATATATCAATATTTACCGCCCCTTTTACTTAATATTTTGTTTAGTTTCTCGGGTTTGATGAACGTTTTGATGTGTTTTAGTTTATTTTGCAGATAAAACAATATTGGGACACAATGAAATCATTTAGGACGAAATGTGGGTAAAATAAGGGCAAAAATTGGACTTGACATATTAATTTTGGAGATTGGAAACTTGAAAGGGTGTTTTAACGAAATGCAGTTTTGGAAATTCCAGTTTTGAGCATCTGTCGTATTTTGGGCATAATGTTTTACTCCGATATCGGATTGAGATGATTCAAGTTCCAGATTAAAGAAGACTCAAATATCTACAATCTTGAAAGATAAAATAATTCTAATTCTGAAGATTTCATGCCCGAAATGGATGAACCATCCAGAAGTGTGTTGTGTGTAATTATTAAAGTCATTTTCAATCATTTTCAAAGCAAAAAATAAATAATAAAAATTATCAAATCACCACCAAACATGATAAGCAATTAGTGGAGCAATTAATACTGGAATTGGTGGAGCAATTAGTGGAGCATTTAGTGCAGCAATTAATAATGGATTTGGTGGATGATTTGATGGAGGCAAAATTTTGCCTATAAATACCAAGCCATTTCATTTGTAAATTCATACTTTCTTCTAAGGAATTCCTTAAAAATACTAAGAAGATTGTATCTTGTTTGTTTATTTACAGCTTTCAGTAATTAATTTCCGCTTTCGTACTTTCTTTTCTTTACTTTTCATTTTTTACTTTCCGTAATTTACTTTTACTCACATTACTTTTCTTTCTTTAATTTTCAGTTTTTACTTTTCAGTAATGAGGAGGTAACTCCCCTTTGCTGGGATAAAAGGTAAAACTTTTATTACTAATATTTAGATTAATCTCCCTTAATTATAATATATAAACTAGTTAAAACCTGACTTAACGAGGTTGGTAATTATTTAAATTGGTTTTAACCTGACTAAACTGGATACCGCCTGATTGGTCGGTTGGTAATTAATTATTAATTTGACTTAATCTGGATACCGCCTATATGGCTGGTTGGTAATTATCATGCAAAGTTAATATATTATATTAATGGAGATATCTAAAATAGAAGTAATAAAATTTGATCATTTTACCTCAGCATTTTCTTTTATTGTACTTTTACTTTATATACTTTTCAGCAATTTACATTCAGCATTTACTTTTCAGCAATTTACTTTTCAGCATTTACTTTCCGTCATTTACTTTCAGCATTTTACTTTATGTCTTTTATTTTATTTAAGTTTTTACTACCCGTAAATATGTATCGTAACTAAGCCAGTTATCTGGGGTTGTGATGAAATCCAATATCACCGGTTTATAAGGGGTAAATTACAGTTTGGGTAATATAAAGGTTTATTTATTGAGCCTTAATCCTAATGCTTTTTATTAATGGCATTAATAAAATTGAACTGGTAAACTTAAATGAACTTGGAAAATGGATTTTAGGTTTAAGACCTTAGACTTAATAGCCCACGATCTTCCTTGAGGATAGATAACCCTTTAATAGATTTCCTTAAAGGATAGGAATATACCTGTCGGTCGGGGGTAGCTATAATTGGAACTTAATCTTAATAAATTCAGATAACTTGGTTAACATAGGAATATGATTAATTGGGTTATACTGGGTATTGGTATTTGACCATCGGAAGAGGCTTTTACATAATTTCATGTTCCAGGTTAATAAACCAATATATTACACAAATGTAAAATAACCACTTCATATTTTAAAAATATATTGGAAGGATTCACAACCCTGGATAATTTTTATAAATTTGAATTTTCTTCAATATACTTTCAAGCAATTTTATTTACTTGTTTTAATTTTAAAGTCACCACCCAATCAAACAATCAATCCATTAGATACTTGTAAACATTTAACTTCATAAATTGATAACAAAAGGTTTTAAGTCCTCGTGGGATCGATACTTTTTATACTACTTGAACGATACATGTGTTTGCATTATACGCGTGTGATTACACACCGATCAAGTTTTTGGCGCCGTTACCGGGGACTTATTTATCTTTCACTATTAGTTTTGGGGTTAGATATGTTACTTGTATCTAATTTCTTTTTACTTATTGTTGTTGTTTTCTTATGTTTCAGGTTCTCAGAAACTACATGAGACGAACCAGAAGCTTTGAACTCCGACCGCTTGACCCAGAAATTGAAAGAACCATCAGACAGTTGAGAAGGGAAAGGCGAGAAGGCCAAGAAGCTTTAGTCAACAAGGAACCTGAACCTTTTGAAGTTGCACCACCAATACCCATTCGAGACAGAACCATTCTGGTGGTCGACGGCTTCATTTCCTGTATTGTACTTCCTCCTTTACCAGTAAATGCGTGTGACATCAAAACATGCATTCAGATGATTCAGCAGTCAGTGCAATTTGGGGGAAAGCAACTGAAGATCCTAATACCCACATCAGCAACTTCCTGGAAGTTTGCGGCACTTTCAATTACAACTGAGGAGCTGAAGAAGCAATGAGACTGCAGGTTTTTCCATACTCCTTGAAAGACAGAGCTAAAGCTTGTCTACATTCACTACCAGCAGGTTCCATCACAACTTGGAACACTTTAGCCACCAAATTTCTTGCAAAGTACTTTCCACCTACCAAAACTGGAAAGCTAAAGAATGACATCATATCCTTTGTGCAACAAGACTCGGAAACTCTCTACGAAGCTTGGGAAAGGTACAAATATTTTCTCTCGGAAATGTCATCACCATGAGATTCCAAAATGGCTTCAAGTCCAAACTTTCTATAATGGACTTTCTGGACTGATGAGAACCACAATCAATGCTGCTGCTGGAGGAGCTTTAATGGCAAAAGGAGAAGATCAAGCCTGGGACCTAATCGAAGAAATGGCCAACAACAATTCCTTGTGGCCAACAGAAAGGAGCATGATCCAAAGAATTGCAGGAATTTATGAAAGTAGAGCCAATACAGCAGTCAACGCCAAATTGGATCAGATATGCAAATTTATGGAGACTCTTACCACTGGATCCACAAGTTCACCATATGGAGGAGTACCAGAACCAAACCATCTTTAAGAGACGGTGAATTATGTCAACAATTTCAACAGACAGGGGAACAATCCATATTCCAACACCTACAAACCCAGGGTGGAGGAATCATCCGAATTTTTCATGGAGCAACAATTCAGGGCAAAAGAACAATCCACCACCTGGATTCCAACAGCAGAACTATCCTCCACCTGGATTGATCATGCATCATGTTTAATTTTATGCCTAAATATTTGACAATTTTAATATGTGATGAATGAATGTTGAATGCGCGTTTATTATTTTTTCAGCCATGACATCTGCAATAATCTCAATTCTCAAACAACAAGAAAAATTAGCAGGGGATAATTATGTTAAATGGAAAAGTGACATGAATGTTATTTTGGTATGAGAAGACCATAAATTTGTCCAATGGAGGAATGTTCTCCTGAACCAGCACCAAATGCTGGCAAAGCTGCACGTAATGCCTATAATAATTGGATTAAAGCTGATTAGAAAGCCCATAGCTATTTCATAGCATCCATGTCTGAGGTTCTTCCCACACGGCATGAGCCTATGACGACAGCATCAATGATTATGCAGTCATTACAGAACATGTTTGGGCAACCTTCATACCGGCAACAACATAAGGCAATAGTAAATGCATTATTCATATTATCAAGGTTGTTTGATTTATATCGCATATTGTCCAATTGTCTTGTTTACCCTGATTACTATTGTACCTTCACACTTAGTGTATATTTGATGCATAAAATGATTTATGTCTGAAGTTAGTAATCTAAATAGTTTATGGAGAGCAAACAAATATGGTACTTTATTGGTGGTTTATCTATAGCTGCGGTCCATTCTATACTTGTATGACGACCTAGATCCGGGATCGTTCATGTAGTGTCATGGGAATAGATGCACCTTGTATGATGAGATCATATAGGGATGGACTCAGATAAATACGAATTTCGTTTAATATCTGTTAACCGAAGAAATTCATTTTATATAATAGATGGTCATATATGGATTCGATCTTAATCATGAGTGTATTACGAACTCCTACATGACAGGCTATGTCCTTTGATTTACTATAGTGAGGTTGGTGTTGCATTCCTGGCCAATAACTATGTATTTTGGGGATATAGTTTGGTGTGTAGCTGGGAACGTTTTACATATATATGGAATTCACTCTTTCTTACGAGAAGCAGAAGAATATTTTTTTTAAGAGTTGATTCGAGTCTTGAACAATTTGAGCGCTCAACTTTTCTATTACGAATAGAACGTTTTATATATTCATAATTATTATGAATTAATTATTCATTATAGAATCAATGGTGCTTAAGAGACAAGATATTTAGAGGGGTTTAACGGATTTTTGACCCGGCTCTATTTATGAGATATTCATGAATGGCTATATCCATATGTAATGACTATATCGATGGACACCGAAGTTGTTCGATTTATTTTTATCCATCTACGGTAACGGGAGTTCAACTTTGAGTTATTAGTGAATAATGCGGAGTTAATAATTCATAATATTTGATTAAAGAGTTTAATTAATATTTCGGAATTATTGGAGCTCGGAAACGTAGGTCCATTTGTTTCCAGTGCTAGCTCGATTAACTGTAGCAAACCTAATATAATTAGATAGTCTAATTATATGCTCACTTTATATTTATATATTATTAATGAGATTAATAATATTTATTGTAACAAATGGAAACTATGTTAAATTAATTTAACTTAATGTTTTCTATAATTCTTTGATTATGAGATAATCAAGTCTTGATTATGAGATAATCAAGTTAGTAATAATTATGAGATAATTACTACAACATAATTGAAGGTAATTAAATCATTATTAAGATATTGATTTTTATTTACCATGGGAGACAAAGCCATATGGCTTACCATGTCATCCAAGTAATTATGTCTATTATGTGGTATGTATACACCTAATATATTTTTCATTAGCTAATACATTTGATGCTTTGGTATGGCCTCCACATTTATGTGTTTGCCATTGAAAGAAAGCATTAAATGCTTAATGACAAAGTTCTTATTTTTAACTTATCATTTCTTATGCTTTGGTATGGCATTCACATTTTTGTGTGGCCATTGCAAGAAAGCATTAGATGTTTAATGACAAGGTTAGTTGCCTTGTGCAAGAGAATATAATCTCTACCATTTCTCTCACTTCCTAAGGTTAACATTTTGCAAACATTCACACAATTGTTGTGATAAAGATTTGAGAGAAAATAAAGAGAGTTCAAGCATTTACAAGTGTTGTGAGATTGTTTGAAATTCCTAAAATCAAACACCGATTGTGACATCTTGATTCTCTAAATCATTTAGAGTTTATTCTTTGTGAGTGAAGCCCACACTTCGGTTTGTTGGTTTCGAGTCATAGTTCGGAAGATCGAGTGGTTGATCCAAGTGTTGGACAACAAAGGATTGATTTCGGCTACTACAATAAAGGGAGAAGGCAAAGAAAATTTTAAAGATCCATACCGGACCCGGTGCCACCACAAGCAACTTCCACCGCGCTAAGGAAAATCGTTTCCTACAAAAGTAACTAATTTATATCAAATGAAACACATTATTCATAACATCACTCAATACTTATAAATTGACAATCAAAACATATTTCATTCAATTAATGAAATAATGCCAAATTACTAGTATGTTTCAAAAAGAAGATCAATTCATATTTAAATAAGCATACATATTGGAGGAAACGATACCAATGTTTCCGTAAACACGGATTTTACCTATTGCAGTTGTAATCAAGTGACAAATCCACCAATTATCCAAATTCATTCATTTTTTAGGATTGCATTTGATATTCTTTCTTTGTTGAGTTGTTCCATCATCTCTTTTGAGTCTTTGGGATCAATTGCATTTCTCATTGAATGACCATTCACAAAGCTCCCTTTACAAAATTATTTAAGTACATTTTGGTACCCAAATTGTCTTGGGTTCATGAGGGTTAATTTTATCTTTTTGGGGAATCCATGCATTTACATTCACATTATTATTCAGGCACTCAAATATTTTATGTCATTTCTTACTGCATGCATGACATGTGATATTTTCATTAATAGCAACATTTGCATGAGAATTGGATGCCTTAACAAAATAGTTCTTCAAAAATGTTCTTTTAATGTAAAGCCTATATCCCAATCCTTCTTTTTTAAAAGCATATTTTTGGGATCCAATTAACATGTTAAATTTTTTCTCTCTCAAAGTAAGTTTTGTTACAATGTTTTACATATCTATAATCTTTTTATTTAATGAAATATTTTCAGTCATAATAGATTCACAATCACATGTATTTGAGCTAAATGACATACTAGATATGTTCTTTTCAATTTTTAGCTTTTCATCTTTTAAACATGCGATTTCTTTTTCATGCATTTCATTTTTCTCAATAATTAATGCATGATCATTTAATAGTAATGAACGCTCATTTTTAATCAATTTATGCTTCTTCTTAAGCAATTCACATAACTAATGTAATTCATTAAAAGCATTAAGGCATTTCATTATATTCAAGAGAGTCATGTACATTTTCTTCTTCGCTTTCAAAGAAGAAGTCTTCATCATCGATTGCCATAAAGGCAAGATTTGTTCTCTCTTCAATTTCCTCCTCGGATGAGCTGGAGTCACTATTGCTCTAAGTTGATTTCATTGTTTTTTTCTTGAATTTACCTTTGAATTTTCTTAATGGGCAGTTATATGACCTGATTTTTCACACTTATGGTAAATTATTTTCTTGTGCTTTCGTGGCCATTTTTCTTCTTTCTTCTCATCCATCCTTGATTTTCGTTTAAGCTTTTCGAATTTGAGGAACTTCTTGAATTTATTGGTCATGTGTGACAACTCATCATCACTATCTTCTTCTTTATCACTAGAGCTAACACCATCTCTTCTTCTTGCTTTTAAATCTAGATTCTTTCTAATTCTACTCTCGTCTTCTTCATTTTTGTCCATCTTGATTTCCATCTCATATTCCAACAATTTTTCCACCAAGTCATCCAAATTCAAAGTGTTCATATTGTTTTCTTCTTTGATGAAGGAAGTACAACTTATATATTCCTTAGGGAGTGACCTAAGAATTTTCTTCACTTGATCACTAGGTTCAATGTTTTTCCCTATAGCACTAAGTTGATTTATAATCATTGTAAACCTTGAAATCATTTTCTCAATTTCTTCACCGATTTCCATCTTAAAGCTATCCAACTCACACATAAATCGATTGATCTTGGATTCTTTGACTTGACTAGTTCTCCTTTTCACAATCTCCAAGGACTTCCATAATTCATATGTATTTCCAAACTCCTGAAGCTTGTTAATTTGACTTTGATCAATTTCACAAAGAAGATAGTTGAATGCCTTAGCATTTAAGGAGGCTTGCATGTATTCCTCATCGGTCCATTCAAAATGCGGCTTAGGAATCTCTACACCATTGCTATCATTCTTCATTGGCATTTTTATACCTTGTGTGATCACCTTGAAGGATTGCACATCAACGGCTAGAAGGTAGTTCAACATCCTCATCTTCCAATAGTTGTAATCGGTTCCGTTATAGAAGGGAGGTCTAGTGATTGAAAATCGTTCGAAAAGATTTGATGAGTTGCTTGTAGAGGCCATGATTTATTCTCGGACGGTTAGGTCTTTGTTGAGAAAACCTCGCTCTGATACCAATTGAAATGACCTACAAACATACAACAAGCAAACTCTATATACCCAAGAGGGGTGAATTGGGTTATGGCACTCACAAAGATAATGAAGATTCACGATGTGAGTTGCTTACCCAAGTGTATGACGTGTTTTTGCCTTAGAATAAATTGTATGAAGGTTCTTGTGTGTGGAAAAAATGAATTTAGGGCATTATTTACAGTGAATGAAATATGCCCCAACAGCTCTGTCTGAGACCGGTATTCTGGTCTGACAGAGCAACGACTATATTACCATTTAAATATATCTGTTAGACCGGTATGGACACCGGTATGGTCATTGCTAGTTCCAGTAGCTATGCAAAACAAATAAGCTCACCAGTATGGACACCAGTATGATGATCGATATGATCTTTACCGGTTCCAGTAAGCATGTAATACTTAAGCTCACCGGTATGGGTGACCAGTATGTTGTATGTCGGTTCCAGTAGCTATGTAATCCTCAAATAGACCGGTATGGTAGACCGGTATGATCCATGCCGGTTCCATAGAGCTTGCAAAACAGAGCATAGGCTGGTATGTTGACCGGTATGGCACTGGTATGATTCATGTCGGTTCCAGAGAGCTTGCAAAACACAGCATAAACCGGTATGGTGACCGGTATGCCAGTCTCAGTGCCAAAATGCATGATTTGAAGGTTTAAAATATTTTGCACATGACCATAATGCATCTATATGAATGTGTATGTGTTCTATGAGCTTAAATACTTAAGTAAACAATTCACATTACAAATAGAGACATAAGCTAAGGCCATACAAGATTTTCTTTGTTGGAAGCTCATCTTTCACATCCGTTACTCTTTACCACCAATTTTTTTTTGTATCTCTTTGTAATATCTCGTTAATGCGCATCGAAAACTTCTAATATTACATCATCAAAATCTATCTTGAAAATATGTCGCTAACATGTTTGATTAAGAAAATTGAATCTTCATTGTGTATTTATGTTACTGTACAATCGAGAACATCCCTACACTTATATACAATTTCTTAAGCATCACAAATTATGTTGATGGTATTTTCAGGACACTATGTTATTTAAGCATCACGACATGGGTAAAAAGGTAATTCCTTTCTCGGTCAAGATCATTAATGCCGACCCGACCACATGAGTAAGGGGTCGAGCACTTGATGATTGGTGACCGACCACTTGAGTTCAGATGACCGGGCAATTATCAGACCAGCAGCTACATTCTCAGTTTAAAAGATCATTATGGCCGACCTCATGAAGACCGAGCGTATGGCGAGGCGTGCTCAAGAAGATAAGGCATCCCATTTTTACAGATAAGATAACAAATTATCCTACTTTCATGGGGTAAACTGATGAGTTAGTGTCCTAATATGATAAAGGAAGTGAAAGTAGTTTTAAATTAGGAATCCTTATGGGAAAAGAAAATTGTCTCAACTAGGAAATTCTTGTAGGAGAAGGAATTTGATTCTACACTATTATAAATAGGAGGGTGGAGTGTGTGTAAAGGGATGAGAATCAATATGAGAATCGATATCAGGATCATTACGATCAGACTTGTAAACACAAAACAGAGCAGATAAGCTTATTTCAGTAATAAAGTATCACCCGTTCTGTGCCCGTGGATGTAGGTTGGATCTGATCCGCCGAACCACGTTAAATCTTCTTGTTGATTAGTGTATTTATCTGTCTTTTACTAAATTTGCTTTTGGTTCCCTCCTAACCGAACAATTCACTATTGAGGGAGGATTGTCTCGGGAGTAATATTCTCATATTGCCCTGAGACCAAAATCAGCCGTCAACAGTTGGCACCGTCTGTGGGGAGTCAACGAAAAGCAGCTCGCGTGATAAGACGATGGCAGAAGATGGAAATAACCGGTCGTCAGGGAGTTCAACAGCAGATTGGATGGAGAAGATGGAGGAAAATATGAGGAAAGATAGGGAGGAAAATCAAATCCTTCTAAAATCCATGATAGACAAACTGGAGAGGATGGAAGAAACGAATAATGAGAGACTTGAAGTCGGAACCAGTCGGAGGAGAGGCGAAATAGCGGATGGAAAAAGGGTTACAGATGTGAGTGATGACGATGAACCTAGGAGGAAGGGTCCCTACGGGATGAGGTCCGTAGTGGTTGAAAAAGATTTACAAACGGAGGATACGTGGGAAGAAGAAGAGGGGAGACAATCGCCAGATTCTTCCTATGATGGCCCCCGCGACACCAGAATGGGAGACAGGAAGTATGGTGAAACTGGATGGGAAATCTCAAGTCATAAGGAACGCCGCACCTGGGGTGACAGACGCAAAGAAGGCCGCAGAGGGTGGCACGGTAACACAGATGGAAATATAAAATCTTGGTTAAGAAAAAAAATGGCCAAGTGGGGAGTGAACCCCAAAACTGATACGGGAGACGCTCGGGACGACAAGGCTGAATCCCCCCTCACTGAAGAAATAAAGTCGGCAAAATTCCCAAGGCGATTCAACATGCCGTCCATGATGCTCTACAAAGGCCACACTGATCCAAAATCCCATATTGAAAGTTTTGTCCTGTTGATGGAGGTCCAAGGAGTAGTAGGGGATGTCGTCTGTAAAGTATTCCCCCTAACCTTGGGTGGGTCTGTCATTCTATGGTTCAGAAGTCTTGCCCCGGGAAGCATCAGTAGCTTCGCTCAACTCAGAAGGTCATTTGTACGACACTTCAAGGTGGCTTGCGTCCCAAAGAAGACAATTGGGGAATTAAGGCTCATGAAGCAGAGGGACGACGAACCCCTGAAGGCGTTCATTGAACGGTACCATAACATGGTGCTCGAGGTCGGGGGATATGAGTCACTCGAGGCCTTGGAAAGTTTGAAGGGGGCTTTAAAGGTCGGAAAACTGTGGACTCACCTGAGGATCCAAGATACACCGGACTATGCCACCGCTCTGGAAACCGCCCGGAAGTTTGTTTCGTTGGAGAATAAAGAGAGAATCTCCCGGAGGGGGACAACCATCAGAGAACAGACAGCGAGATCAGAAGCTCTACGCAAACCAAACAGGGAATTCAAACCGGTACCTCGGGATGACCAGGAAAAAAGGATCTCGACCTGGGTGAACCATGTGGCCAGAGAAGAAGCATACATTCCTCTGAATAGACCACTGGGGCAAATCGTCATGAAAATCCAAGGAAAATGTCTCTTGATAGAACCTGACCTCAGGAGATTCCCGCCAGACAGGAGGAATAATAAATCCTATTGCGTGCATCATAATCTTCGGGGACATACAACGGACGGATGCCAAGACTTACGGAAGCAAATGGAAGACCTGTCGCGGAATGGGTATTTGAACAATTACATTAACCATGAAGTTATGGCAGCAAGGCAGAGAGCGCATGGCCGATAGGTGAATGTTATCACAGAGGGAAAAACACTGGCCGGGGACTCTAACCGGTCAAGAAAAATTATAGCTGGATTGAGGGGTCGGAAGTGTTGAGAACATAAGGGGCCTCGGAAATATAAGGTGGTCGGTCAGTGCCAATAATGTTCACGGATGAGGATGCTCGAGGGGTGAGTTTCCCCCACGATGATGCATTAATAATCAAGGCGACAATCGGTGGTTCTGAGGTAGACAGAATCCTAGTGGATCCCGGGAGTGCGGTGGATATAATCTCCAAGGAGGCTTTGGAAGGCCTTGGTGTGGAATATACGACTCTAACCGACGATGGGACTCCTCTATACGGCTTCGGAGGCTCAACGGTCGTCCGTCTGGGAAGGATACAATTGGCAATGACGATCGGAACCCGTCCCCAGACTCGGACGATTATGATAAATTTCAAGGTGGTGGATTGCATGAGCAGTTACCAAGTCATTGTTGGTCGGCCTTTCATGATGAAAACAAAAGCTGCAATGTCTTTCTATTACTTAAAGTTGAAATTCCCAACCCGCGAAGGGATTGAAATTGTGTACGGAAGCCAGAATGTGGCTCGGAGTTGTTTCGCCACCCTCTCAAGGGAGACCCTTTGCTATGAAGCAGGTACCCGGAAAAAACAAAGGAACGAAGACGAGGAAGAAACAAGTAAAGACCCTGGTCATCGGCGAAAGAAGGCTGCCCGGCTAGGGGCAGTCGAAGAATTAGAGGTAATGGAACTTTTCGGACCTGGAAAGAATGTAAAAATAGGGAGAGACTTAGACAAGGTCCTGAAGCAGGATCTGCTGAAATGTCTGAAGGAGTACCTGGACATCTTTGCATGGGGGCATGATGACATGCCCGGGATTAATCTGAAGTTCATCAATCATCGTTTGGCAGTAAGCCCATCACACAAGCCGATCAAGCAAAAAAGAAGAACCTTTAACCAGGAACGGTGCAGGGCAATGGCTGCCGAGGTGGAAATACTGTTGAAAGCTGGTTTCATCAGAGAAGTGAAATACCTGGAGTGGGTATCAAATGTGGTATTGGTAAAGAAATCCAATGGAAAGTGGAGGATGTGTGTATTTCACCGACCTCAACAAAAGCATGCCCGAAAGACAGCTTCCCACTACCAAACGTAGATCAGTTGGTAGATTCAACGGCCTGCCAAAGACTGCTAAGCTTCATGGATTCCTTCTCGGGATATAACCAGGTCAATATGCATCCCGAAGACGAGGAGAAGACGACCTTTGTTACCGATCAGGGGCTCTACTGTTATAAAGTAATGCCCTTCGGATTGAAAAATGCAGGGGCAACCTTTCAGAGGCTGGTGAACAAGATTTTCAAACCACTCATCGGCACATCGATGCTGGTATTTGTTGATGATATGATAACAATGTCTAAATAGTCGGGGTGTCACGTGGTCGATCTGAAGAAAACCTTTGAATTGCTGAGGAAGCATAATTTATAGCTCAACCCGGAGAAGTGTGCTTTCGGAGTGGCCTCGGGAAAGTTTTTGGGCTATATGGTAAGCTCTCGGGGCATAGAAGCAAACCCGCAGAAAATTCAAGCCGTTCTGGACTTAAAATCTCCCAAGATGATAAAAGAAGTGCAAAGCCTGACCGGCAGGGTGGCCGCGCTCAATCGATTTATTTCCCGAGCAGAAGTACTCCGACCTAACTCATGACATATTTGAGGATCAGATCAAGGGATGAAGCGCATAAGGGAGCACACAAAGCCTTTCATAGTAAAGTCAAACCCCCGAAACTGGAGCTGAAAACTACCATATGACTTAGGGGATATTTCGAGATAATAATCACGAGGAGGGAGTGCCCCTGAAAGATGGCCGGTCTGGCCAGCTGGGGAAATGCGGCTGCAGGGAGTGTGTTCCCATACATTTTTTCTGACCAGTGGATCCGCGAGAAGCATAGCACGAGGAGGGATCATGCCCTCGTAACGATTGCTTACTCCAGTGTTACCGAGCATAAGGAGGAGCATTCCCTTAATGCTTCGGACACTCTTTGATCCTTATTTTGATCGTTTGGATCTGTGAGAAGCATAGCACGAGGAGGGATGATACCCTCATGGCGTTTGCTTGCTCCAGTGTTACCGAGCATAAGGAGGATCATTCCCTTAATGCTTCGGACACTCTTTGATCCCTATTTTGATCATTTGGATCCGTGAGAAGCATAGCACGAGGAGGGATGATACCCTCGTGGCGTTTGCTTGCTCCAGTGTTACCGAGCATAAGGAGGAACATTCCATTAATGCTTCGGACACTCTTTGATCCCTATTTTGATCATTTGGATCTGTGAGAAGCATAGCACGGGGGAGGATGATACCCTCGTAGCGTTTGCTTGCTCCAGTGTTACCGAACATAAGGAGGAATATGCCCTTAATGTCTCGAGCACTCTTTGATCCCTATTTCTTTGATCATTCGGATCCAAGAGAAGTATAGCACAGGGAGGGATTGTGCCCTCGTAGCGTATACTTGCTCCAGCGTTGTAAGGAGGAGCCCTCAAACAATACACAGGCTCCATAGTGACCTGAAGTATAGAGGATGTGCCCTTACCATTCTAAACGCTCTTTGATCCAAATTGTGGTTCGCCGGGACTCTGAATTGAAAGGTTCAGAATTGTGTTTTGGAGGCCTCGAACATGAGATTGTTTTGAGGCATCCGTGCTGTTGTTTTGGGATAAGTGTTAAGTCACCCCCGTTTTTTGATTTTATTTTCCAAAGTTATGTTTTTGTTTTCATTAGGTCTGGTAAGGGGACGCCCATGCCAAATCCTATAGGGCTTCAAAAGAGGATTCATTTCCCTTCTGAATAAGTCCCAAAGGATTAACCGGCTCGGGGTTGGATCCGTTCCGCCGAGGCCACTTGGTTAATCGGCTCGGGGCTGGATTTGTTCCGCCGAGGCCGCTTGGTTAATCGGCTCGGGGCTGGATTCGTTCCGCCGAGGCCACTTGATTATTCGGCTCGGGGCTGGATTCGTTCCGCCAAGGCCACTTGATTATTCGGCTCGGGGCTGGATTTCGTTCCGCCGAGGCCACTTGGTCATTTAGCTCGGGGTCGGGTTATCTCCCACAGAGTCTGTCTCTTCGGACTGGGGACGTAACATTCCCCCAAGTCCAAGTGCCTCTCTTCGCTCGGGGTCGGGTTACGTCCCACCGAGTCAGCCCTTTGGACTGGGGACGTAACATTCAACCAGGTCCAAGTACCTCTCTTCGCTCGGGGTCGGGTTACGTCCCACCGAGTCAGCCCTTCGGGCTGGGGACGTAACATTCCCCCATGTCCAGGTGCCTTTTCTCTCTCGGGGTCGGGTTACGTCTCACTGAGTCTGTCTCTTTGAACTGTGGACGTAACATTCCCCCAGGTCCAAGCGTCTCTCACAGCTCAAGACAGTATCACATGCCACCGAGCACATCATCGTTAGCTCAGAGGCAAAATTTTCTCCTCACAATCGAGATTGGATCAGTTAGGGGTTAGGACCTTCAAATCTCTGGTACAGATATTACAGAGGAGGAATCATTTTTAGTTTGGACAACAAGAGGAACTTCATCTCCTGATGTGACGACCCAAGTGAGAATTTGCTTTAAAGGTGGAGAATCGTTCTGAATGGGATCAACATCTTCAATAACCGAGGATACGAAGATAAAAACAGAAGACTTGGTTGATAGCGAAGACAGTTTCTCTGTGATTTCTGGAGCGACCACCAGCAAGGCGATCAGCACACCATTTTTTATATAGTTCCCGGCACCAACTTGTATACTCGTTGGAACCGAGAACTATGGGACAGATGTTGATGGTATTTTCAGGGCACTGTGTTATTTAAGCAGCACGACAGGGGTAAAAAGGTAATTCCCTTATCGGTCAAGATCATTAATGCCGACCCGACCACATGAGTAAGGGGCCGAGCACTTGATGATTGGTGACCGACCACTTGAGTTCAGATGACCGGGCAATTATCAGACCAGCAGCTGCATTCTCAGTTCAAAAGACCATTATGGCCGACCTCATGAAGACCGAGCGTATGGCGAGGCGTGCTCAGGAAGATAAGGCATCCCATTTTTACGGATAATATAACAAATTATCCTACTTTCATGGGGTAAACTGATGAGTTAGTGTCCTAATAGGATAAAGGAAGTGAAAGTAGTTTTAAATTAGGAATTCTTATGGGAAAAGAAAATTGTCTCAACTAGGAAATTCTTGTAGGAGAAGGAATCTGATTTCTACACTATTATAAATAGGAGGGTAGAGTGTGCGTAAGGGGATGAGAATCAATAGGAGAATCGATATCAGAATCATTACGATCAGACTTGTAAACACAAAACAGAGCAGAAAAGCTTATTTCAGTAATAAAGTATCACCCGTTATGTGCCCGTGGACGTAGGTTGGATGTGATCCACCGAACCACGTTAAATCTCCTTGTTGATTCGTGTATTTATCTGTCTTTTGCTAAATTTGCTTTTGGTTCCCCCTTAACCGAACAAATTCACTATTGAGGGAGGATTGTCTCGGGAGTAATATTCTTATATTGTCCTGAGACAAAATCAGCCGTCAACAAATTAAATAAATAATTTTTATTTATCTATATTCTCGGCAACTAATTCTCTACCAAAAACAAATACACGACATGCAATTAAAAATATGTGGCAAAACAGCATAACAAAATCAGACATATATGTAAAAGAAATAGGTAATGAAATAAATTGATAAAAATTTATTTTAAAATCACTTCAATTCTCCTTCAAAACTTGATAAATTATATACGAAAAAAAAATGAAGCACAAAAGCACACAAACTTGACTAAAATGGATATAAGATACGAGATGGTTGAAATTAAAAGGTCCGAGGACTGTCTCGGACTAAAAATCTATAGTAACATTGCATCAGAAAATCAGTCATGCAAGTAAAAACTAACTTCAATTAAAATAAATAAATTAGACACACACTACATTGCCACTAAATAATAGTACATAATACAAAGAAAAAGAAAAGAATCTAGAGAAAAAGTGAACTAGAGAAAAAAATCTTGAATACCCAATAAGCAAACTGTGTTAAGATTGTGAGAAGGCAATCCATATTCCAATGCACTCTTTCTCATCTTTTGTCGTTTTCTTTACGATTGAAATATATTATAAATAAATACATCATAAGTTTTATGACATATTTATGTTATAAAATAAAACGAAATAATAACTTTTATTCATATTATTTTCCAATAAATTGTGAGAAAAAAGAAAAATATAAAACATGACATATATATGTCATATTATTTATGACATATTTTTTATGTCACAAATATATCATAATTTTATGACACAAGTCGTTTCATGATACAAAACTATCATAAATTTATGATATATTTCGTGACACTTTTTCTATCATAAAAAAAATATCATAAATGAGCTTTTTTTTTAGTAGTGATCTTGAATGTTGGGATTTAGACATTCTTAGGCTTCTCTGCATTCAAAATCTAGTGAGTAAATGGAGAGGCATTGATCCTCATAGTTGTTTCCTACACGTTACTTGGTATACTCTAGACAACAGTGCTTGAGTGGAGGTTCCAAGTACGCTCCTCAGCTCATGTCTCACTATGTCCTAAAGCGTTGTTTCTACTTCAGGATGAGATGTAACCGAAGCAGTCATATCTGGCGGCTACTACGCCAATTGAATCTAGAATGCTCCCGAGATTTTTAGTAGTGATCTTGAATGTTGGGATTTAGACATTCTTAGGTTTCTCTGCATTCAAAATCTAGTGAGTAAATAAAGAGGCATTGATCCTCATAGCTATTTCCTCCACGTTACTTGGTATACTCTAGACAGCAGTGCTTGAGCGGAGGTCCCGAGTACGCTGCTCATCTCATGTCTCACTATGTCCTAAAATGTTGTTTCTACTTTGGGATGAGATGTAACCGAAACAGTCATATCTGGCGGATGCTACTTCAATTGAATCTAGAATGCTCCTGAGATCATGGTACAAGCTGAAATATCAGATTGATTGTCAACATTAGTTGCTTATTCTAATAGTTTCCTCTGACCCTTTCAGTCAACCTTTTATTCTCTGTTGTGGCAGGTTCCATGGCCAAGACTACCCTTTGCAGCTTCTGATCCAAAGTCTTTTGTGCTTCCAACTCATTAATCATCTCACAATTTGTATCTTGACTTTGAACAGCCACCACTACTGAGCCAAGTGCTTCTTGAGCCATTTATACTTCTAACTTTATGGTATTCTCTCATTTTTTTCACCTTCAAAATTCTCAAAAAATTGGTCTTTCAAAAGGTTTCGTGGTGATGATGAGTAGGCTCGTCATCACTCACATGTTGTTCTTATACATCTAGAAGGTTATTCCTTTTGATGGTTTATTTTCAAGTGAGTTTTCGAATATGCAAGTACTAATAAAATCAATTTTATCTTCTTTAAATGCATAATACAACAAATATCATTATAATTTCCAGAAATTTATAAATATAGAGGCATGCAACATGCTTTTCAATGATAACCAATCATGCATGTTATGAATTGTCGAATTCTCAATGCATAGGTTGTTATTCTCATATACAAAATGAATTTTCTAATTCTCAATGCATAGGTTGTTATTCTCATATACAATCTTGTATTTCTGTGAAATATAATCATACGCACAGATTCAGGTTGCCTACTAGGTCACCAACCTTAGGCTACTATGAGTTCACCCTCTTTGTTTCTCACTCAGCATGTCCAAGTATACTTTTATTGCTAGTGCACGAAGTGGAACTTAGGTGCAATAAGTCACATGCTTTTCAATTTTAAATAGTCCGTACTCACTATCATTTCATTAAGCAGAGTTGTTAAACGTATTAGCGTTCATGCACGTATGTATTTCATATGAGAATGCCATAAATTTAATTTTTTATTCTAGCTTTTCATGCTCTATTTCCTTTTTATAATGATGCATGATGCATGTAAGTCATAGTATAGTAATTTTCATACTATTTTTACTAGAAAGAACAAGATAATTTTATGTTCTTTCCAAAAATGACGCAGTATCAGGACACATATATTTTTGAAAGCAAGTCCGGCTTGAATCTACATACAAACGGAAGACTCGAGTCAGTAAAAAAATTTCCCGGATGTGGATTTCTAGATCTGATTGAGTATACCTGGATCCGGATACAAGCAGGTCTGGATTTTCGGGATAATCCAAATTTTATTAATTTTATACAAATATAATTGAAAATATTTTTAAAAAATCTAGATTTCTGGATCCGGTCCCTGATATATCCGGATCTGAATCCATACAGGTCCATAATTTTGAGATCTAGGTCCATAATTTTATTAATTTCATACAAATATAATTGAAAAAATAATTAAAAATCTAGATTTCTAGATCCGGATCCGAGTATATCAGACTAGATCCACGTGAGTCCGAAATTTCGGGAGCAAAATCCATAATTTTATTAATTTCATATAAATATAATTGAAAAAAATTAAAAATCTAGATTTTTGGATCTGGTTACAGTATACCCGAATCCAAATTTTTAGATCTTATCCGAGTATACCAGGATCAGGATCCACGCGGTTCCAAAATTCCAGGACCCAGGTCCATAGTTTTTTAATTTCATACAAATATAATTGAAAAAAATAGATAAGATTTCTAGATCTGATCCGAGTATACCTGAATCTGAATCCACGCTAGTCCGAAATTTCGAGACCTATGTTCATAATTTTATTAATTTCATACAAATATAATTGAAAAATGATTAAAAAAAATCTGAATTTCTAGATTCAAGTCGGGGTATACCCGGATCCGAAACTCTGTGACCCGAGTGCATAATTTTATATAAATATAATCGAAAAAATTTTAAAAATATATGATTTTTTGGATCCAGTTCAAGTATATCTGAATCTAGACTGATATACCAACATCCAGATCCATATATTTTTTTAGGGTGGCAAAACGAATCAACTAATCGAATTTGTATCGAATCATAAACGAATCGAATCAAAATGTGATGGATTCGTATTCGATTCGTTTATTAAATGAATCAAATACGAATATTCGTTTAGTCATGATACTATTCAATAACATAATTTATCATAATTTATTACATTAATTCTTCATAAATATATAGATATGAAATATGTAATTAATATATTTAATAAAAATATCTCACCAAATATCGACAATATTATTATTTTTTATGATAATTAGCCATAAATTCTCGAATCTTAATTGAAAAATAACAATATCTAATAAAAGAAAATAATAAAGCGAATCATAAACGAATTAATAAGCTTAAATTCGTATTCGATTTGTTTAATAAACGAATCGAATCGAATCGACCAATTTATTAAACGAATCCATTTTTTCATTAAACCTGTATTCACTTTAAAGCGAATCGAATCAAACGAATAAATAAATCTTAACCCAAATTACCACTCCTAGATATTTTTCCCGGATCTGGAGACAGAGTCAGATTTATCAAAACACATCACAACCCGAATCCATGCAGATATGAGTCCAACCTGAATTTTACTATTCCTTTAAGTGAGCTATGAAAATTTTATATGTGAAATATATTGCGAATGAAAATAACTTTTCATTAACCAGAAAATAATTTTGGCTTTTCGCAAGTGTCCTGGAAAACGTTTTTTGAAAATCATTTTCCTACCAAACAAAAGGACCTTATATGAATATGATAATACAAATTGAATTTAAATTAAATTAACTAACATAACATTAATTAATAAATAATACAAATTCAGATGCAAGAACCAAATCCAAATTTGCTTAGGACATTTTTCAGTAATGAGCCTAAGCCGTAAACCACTCAGTAGCTGATTACGACAAAAAGTACAAATAAAACCAAAATCAAGGTTATGCATAACACATTTCACCAAACAAATACTACTCGTTCATTACCAACATTTAAAATATGTTTTCAAGTGTTCTTGAGCAGAAACAGAAAGCTCTAAACTAAGAACTGTAACTAATTATGACCTACATCACAACTTCAAGAGCAGATATTAAGATCTCATCCTGCATGGTTGTGGTAAAATGGCAGTTAAGTTCTGCAACCATGACAAAATTCTACGAACCATTGTCAGTCCTCAGTTGGGGTAGAACCACTGCAAAATGGAGAGAACACGGAAAAATAATGTAAAATGTATTTATGACCGGGGAAAATTCTAACAGGAGATAAATTAGACAGGATCACACACAAACCTGCGGTATCTCTCATTGATGGGGCTTTCAGCTCCGTCATAACCAGGGCTGTCCCTATGTTCAGGCAGAGAATTCGGGCTGGGACCACGACTATTGTCAGGGCTAGACCTCTCTCTTCTATAGGGACTACGGCTGCCTTCAAGACCATTATCAGGACTAGGCCTCTCTCTTTCAAATGGACTGCGGCTGGGACCACGACCATTATTGGGAATAGGCTTCCCCTTACGGTAAGGACTAGGGCTGGATCCATGACCATTCTCTGGGCTACCTCTCTCTCTACGATAAGGA